>WAAD01025038.1:109034-176377 GCA_013389945.1 Fregata magnificens
CAACACCCACCCACCCACCCAGGCATCTCTATGGACAGTCTATTCCCCTTGTCTTTTTCATGCAAATAATCGCCTTGACTTCATGGAGTAACCAAAAGGGTTTCAGCAGTGATGTGCGATTCCCCCTGACAGTGTTGAAAAAGAAAGAAAAAGGACCTTCTGCTTGCTGTTTGTTCCCCAGAGTAGTAAAAAAAGTGTGATGGCATCATGGAAGTTGTTTTAGGTTTACATCCAACAGGAATTCAATCAGAATCTGTCCCATTGTATCAGATAACCTAATAAGCTACAGACAGTGTTGACATTTGTACTGCTTATTCTTTATAATTAATTTTTTTATTAAGTTACCAGCCAATAAAACAGTTCCTCCATTGAAGAGATTGCCCAAAATTGTTTTCACTGATGACTCCATCATTTAGACTTATTTTCCAGCACTGATATGAAGTTACTATTTTCATTCAGATATAAAGTATTTTCACTACTTCTGCATAGTGTTACAACCTTAACAGTCTTCCTTTTTTTTTACTGCATCATACCTGAGCCTTGCTCAGTTGCATGAATGCCAAAGCAAAAAAAATGCTTCTCTATGTGCTTAGCTCAGCTTTATTTCAAAGACTTCACCTGTTTTCTTCAACATAGCCCGGAACTGCAAATTTTAACAGGGGACCAGTGAGCCTCTTTTTCTAACTACAGAAGTTATGTCACTAGTGGGAATCAACATCACCAGACTTACAGCTTACCTAAATATGGCAGTTCAATCTCTTTAATTTAAAAGCCAAATTATGGAGATATAATTACAAACAACTAAGTGAAAATATCTTAAGATGTTACCAGAACAGTAAATAGGATAAGCTCATTTTACTTTGCATTTGAAACAGGAAAATACACGTGGTCAATTATCACATCTCAGCTGAGGGATGGTAGCTTTCTAAAGCACTTGAATTCAATTGTGGAGGACCATCTGACCACATCAAACTGATCCCCCCCCCCCCCCCCCCCNCTTACTTTGTGTTCCCCCAAGTGAACACTTTTTATTCATCAAAGCATGTCTCCAGAAAGAAAAAACCCAAACTGCACAGAACTGAAAACTGTATTTTTGGTGCCAAACTAAATACTCAGCTCAACCTGAAATATTTTGTTTTCCTGGCCTATTCATCTTTTAGAACATGCTTAACAGCATTTTTAAAATGAAGCATTATTTCTAAACACAAGATAGTAACTTCAATAGTTAAAAAGATCCAGATTTTCCTACTTTTTCAACCAAACCCCCACTTTTCAATGAGTAAACTCTGTGTTTGAAAATTTTACTGGTTCTACCACTGAGAGAGCTTCTATAAAATACCATTTTTCTATGCAAACACTTTACCTCATTTATAATCAAAGGAACACTGGCCTGAGCTGTCAGTCAAACTTAAAAGGGCCATTTGTGATAATATTAGAGAGACCACATGGGAAGATTTTGTCATTCTGGTAACAAAGGCCTTGAAGCATGACTTTGCCTTAAGAATAGGTACTTTTAGGATTGAATTTGGGATACGCAGTCTCTCAGATGCATTATCAGAAATGCTTTGTTGCAGGTAGAATAATCTTGGTTTCCATTTCTGTAACTAAACAGAAATTATAAGGCCTGCCAACAATTTTTGCTATTTGCTTGTCTGCTTTCTCAAAGGTATTTTTGTAGGGCTTTCAGTAGAGAAAAGCTAAGGAAGATTTAAAAGCATTGATGCTGAGCACACTGGTCATTATTCCTAAATTGCTTACACAGTTATTTAAGTGCTAAATGCCAAATGTCGACATGAAAATTGCCTAAACAGATTTACATAGCCTCCCTCCTTAGTGTTTACAAACTTGACTTGCTCCGTAACCTCCATACCTGTTTTTTGCTAGGGTGGTTTTCAGTCAGACAATAGGGAAGTGGCAGAAAAAAAAGGAGAGGTTGGAAGGGAGACGAGTAAAATTGCAAAGACCCATTATGTAGCCTATAGGTCTTATAGGCTGCTCTTCCCCCAATGCTGTGGTAAACCCAGGAATCAGCAGGCCACAGTCACCAGCAGCAGGAAGAGAAGGTTTCCCACAGCCTGGAGATGACAAGTCCCTTCCCGGGTGTCTGCAGGTCTGGAACGCGGGATTCCTAAAGCACCTGTCAGGAGCAGCAGTCTCCGAGCCCCCAGGTGACATCCTGCATGGGAAACATGGGGAACGGTCTTATGCCGTCTCAGGGGGATGTGCAGCACACCTGGGGACTCCTCACAAAACTGAACGAGAAGGTTCAAGAGCGTCGCAAGTACACCAAAACCAGCAGTGATAAGAGAGTCCAGACAACATCAAGGGGAGTGAAAGGAAGGGCCCGATCCAGCCCCTGTGCATTCCGCTGCCAAGACTCCTGTTGACGCCAATGGGAGCAACGCTGGACTCAAAGGGGAAGAGTGACTCAGAGCACTCCCTGCTTTATGAAAACATTTTCCCTATCAGCAGTTTCATGGCCCATTTGCTTTGCCTTTTGGGGTGTTTTTTTCCCATCTTCTTCTCTTTCATGTAATTTTTGGAGTTTTTCCTACTTCAGCTGAATGGTATGCAGAGCTGAGGTTGCATTTTTTTCTTGCTTGCAAAACAGTTTAAAATATTGCAGGGCAGGAGCCAATTGGAGCAGAGGGGTTACAACAACTAGTCAAATGAGAGAGATTCACATATTTTCCATGTCATTAAAGAAACAGCAAATCCCCGTGCTCTGGCTGTCTATTAAGGGTGCCAGAGCACCAGGCTCTCACTGGAAGCTATGCAAATTAAATACAGAGCTACCTGCAAGGAAAACCAACCAACCTCAATGCCTTCGGTAGTACCACGGTCCCTGGAAGAACCACAGCAATTCCACTTTGGTGCAGCCCTTGTTGTTATTGCCTCTCCATCTTCCCTCTTCATTTTGTGTGGGAAGCTGTACCTATGTACATCTGACAGCCCTCCTACTCCAAGGAAGTTTACACAGCAGTGGCAGCATTGCTACCTTTCAATCTCCCTGCAGACCTGAGAAACAACACATCATCTCAGGTGCTCTGCCCTTCCAGTTGGTCCTCACGCTGCTGTCATCCACTTAGATTACAGGCAACTGGCAATTAACCTATTCCTTGATTTTACAAATACAGAATAACTTCTTCACCTCCCTGTGCCACTGCAAAACCTGTAGTGAAGTTGCGTGAGAATCCTCAAGACAACTTTTCGTCATAAAATGTCAGTTATCAAAATCAAAACTTTTCACAGCAATGTGCAAGTTGCAATGAAGGGAAAGATTTCTCAACTCTACAAGGAAATCCTGGGAGGATTCTGGCAAAGCCTACAGCCTGGCAGACACCTGATGAGTGAAGGAGGAGCAGAACCAGGCTGAACTCCAGCCTTCCTCTTTCCGGGGATTGCTCCAGCTAGTGAGATGTTGTTGGGGAGCATCATTCAGTCCCCTTACCTTTGCTCTCCCCTCCTGCTTCCAGCTCCCCTCAGCTGTGAGGGGACAGGAGTTTTTCCTCAGGCACACTGAAAGCTCAGACACTGTTAAAGTGAGAAACAATAGATAAGACCAGAAAAGCCAAAAGACTGGCGGGGGGGAAAAAAAAAAGCAACCTGGGAGTAAACAGAGAGCGCTGGCTAGGAGAGGACTCTGAGCTGTGACCGAGGGTGTAGGTTGCTCATAACCTCCTATTGTTCCTGGTGTACTCAAGAAAAGTTAGACATGGTTACAAAATTATGTAATGGTACTTTTGGTGTATAAACTTACTTATTTGCACAATTTCACTGACGGGGGAACATGAGTCTTTAAATACACTATTAAAGTGTAGAGCACAGGCAAGGTCTCTTAAAAGCAGGATCCTAAAGTACATCTTCAGTTTTGTTTACAGTGGTCTTTTTCTTCTGCACAGCTCTTCAGGACATCTATCATTAGATACTTCTATTAAGTATTCGTACTGAAGTAATCCAAAAGAACGTATTTGTGCCAGGTATTGTTCAAACACTCCATGAAATCAGTCTCCCCTTAAGAAAGCTCCAGTGAAGTTTAAAAAGTCACACTCTCCAGTTAGAGACTGCCCTTTGAGTGGGAGATTTTTGGAAAGATGTGCCTCCAAAACAATCTACAGACACTCTAACTGAAGACAGCTGGCGCCACAAACCCCATACTTGCTTCCAAGCCAGCAATACTGTCCACCTAGTTGTACAGGTCAGACCCCACACAGGGCTGCCACTGCTGCACTCTTCCTGCAAATACCTTGAAAATAACACCCATCCCCATCCTGCTCTGCCAACCACATTTTCCCACCCCTTTGTTGGACTCGTGCTTGCACCAACCTCCTAGGAAGGCACAGGAGATTGGTAACTGGTAGTCGTCTTTGTAAACTCACCTTCAGAGCCACCTCAGTGCACCTCAGCTATGTAAGCAACATTGAATTTGCTGCCCCAGTCATTACAAAGACACCTGTTTTTTACTCTCTGACAGCAATGGCAAAGCTCAGTTTCGAGGCTATGGCACAGCAGGTCCCAGGGGCAGGCTGAGATGGCTCGGTTAGGCTCCTAGGGTGGCACAGTGGGGTCCTGGGAGGTATTGCTGGGGCCTGGGCATGAGGAGGGCTCTTTTTTCATCCTGTACCCCTCTGGCACTGTGACTTCAGTGGAGGGACAGCGGGATCTGCTCCTGAAAGGCTGACACTGTGTTTTGCTGTCAGGGAGGGTAGGGAGAGGTACTTGCTCCTCTTGCTCTCCTCAAGCACTGCTGCCCCAGCCCCTTCCCTCCCATTTTGTCATCTTCTCATCCTCAGCCTTCCCTCAGCTCAGAGCTCAGAGACCCCCAAAATTACTGGCATTATTACAACCCACCCACTCTTCAACATACCCCTGTAAGGCTGCAACACCCTTTACTATGTGGACTTCTCTCTTAACTTTTTGTGTGTGAATGTGTGTGTGTGTCCCTTAAATGGCTTTTTATTATTCCCATTATTATTTCTCTTTACCTCTCATTTCACTTTGTTTTTTTCTCATCATTTCTTCTGTGTTCCAGGAGTTCTGTACAGTTCTAAATTTGCCTATGCATAGTCTGTTTAAGCAGAGTATTTTTAAGGTGCTAAAATCGTTTGAGTTCATTATTAGTAATGTAGGGGAAAATAATCAAGAGAAGTTTACCAGCTGCTCATACTTCTGGTCCCTTCCAAATAATTTCTGGTTAAAATAAATAAATACACTTGGCAGGTTGTTTTTTTTCCCCCTCTAAGAAGTCTAATAGCTTTTAGTAGTTTGAAAGTGTCTTTCTGCAGCAAATGAAGAGCAAATGCACATTCAGAATAAAATAATTTTTCATATTTTTGTAACTATGATTTTTGTGCCTAAGGAGATGTTTACAGGACTGATTCTGTGGGTCTGAAGCCACTAATAAACCAGATATTAAGTATGTATTTTTGTGCCTGCACCGGCAAATATATGCAAATAATGGGGATAGAGTGGAACTTTCTCACAGTAACATTGTCTGCCTTTCAAAAAAAAATTCATTTAAAAAATATTTTCAAATATTCGGTTGAATTTTGAGAGCTCAGCTGGCACACAAGCTCTGCCAGCTGTTGGCACAGGGGTGATTTCCCCCTCTGCACTGAGTTTCTTTACCCATGCAGTGATGATCTGTTACTCTGAAAAACCCGAATGCACGGAGCCAGACCCAGGCAAAATGCAGAAGGGCAAATTGAAGGAGATGCAAGCAGACAGGTGCCTTCCCCAGAAACACCACGTGTTCAGAGGAAAGCTTGCGCCCCTTGAACACAGAGGAAAGATGGGCTGAAAGGTGTGCTAACCAAGGGTGCTGCTCTCACTACTTTTGCCGCTTGTTAGAGGAGCGGGGAGGCACTGGTTTCCAGTGGCAGCTGAGGGGAGCCCAGGGACCCAAACCCAGGAGCAAAGGCAGAAGGGAGGGAGGAGAAGACAGGACAGGTGGCCAGCAAAGTCATTGCAGGCACCAGCACGTATCACCCTCACACCTCAGCTCAAACCTTGATTTAGCACAGGGGTTGTTTTGCCCCCGTAAGACTCTATTTAACCTCTCCTACCCTTGTTTTGGAGAGGAACTGGCTTCTCACACAATGAGAAAGCCCTTGCAGCATTGCAGACCTTTCACTCAGCCTGTCACACTGTTTTTTCCTTCAATATGGGCCCATTTTTAATAAGGCCTGCAATCCCAATACTGCAGTCTTTGTACAGTAAGAACACGCACTGATCCCTCTAGGATCAGGATGCAAAACTAATACTTTCAGGTGCTTTTCTGAGTAGAATAGAAAAGCCAAACCTTTGAAGCCATATGGGATCCCTTATTGACCCAAATACATGACACGGATGAACAAACACGGCCATTGATTTAGACTTTGCATGGTACATGTAAATACAATTGTCACTGGGTAGGTTTCTGAAATAACACCTTAACAGCTCTGAAAAAGTCAGCTTTTTTTCTTTTGTGTTTTTTTCCAATTCATTATGGCCCCAATACTGCCAAGACTTAAGCAGGTGCATTATTTTAATTCATTTGACCTCAATGAGACTATTCGCATATGTAAAGTTATGCACAAGCTTAAATCTTTGCAGAATCAGGATTTGTGGGCTTAATCTAAATCCTACTGAAGATTTCAGTTGTGATTGGATCAGGCCCTTTTCCTTGCCTGCAACAGAGCTGCTTTTCTAGCAAAACATATCACACCTAAGACAGGGGCTTGGCTGGCGACTCAGCTAACTTGGGGTCAGTGCCTTTTGTGGACCTTGGAGAAGACACTTGGGGAATGCTTAGACTGCAAAATGGAGCATCGTTAAGCAGTGCCTGAAGCTAACAGAGGGCAGGGACGTACCAGCTGGGGTCTGTCAGCGTTGCGCTGCCTTGGCCCCTTTCATTCCTACCCAGCTCTCACCAGTCAGCCCTGGAGCAGGTTCCCCATTTTTCCCACGGCAGACCCGGCAGAGACAGAGCAAGCCCAGGTCTCTCTATGTGCTCCAGTGCAGATATACCTCGGGTGTCTTGCAGCAAAATGAGCATGGTGCTACTTTTCCTTTTGGGGAAACTGGACACCTTAAAACCATGAATGACCGCAACAGGCATAGACCAGAGGCAGGTTTGGAGCAGAAGTGAGTGGTCAAATAGCATATCACAGTCCCTGGCTTGGGATCAGCATATCTATAGGAATGCCAGAGTTATTCCTTTGCCCAGGCACTTCAGAAAGGCCATGCACATGCATGTATATAAGGAACAGATGAAAGTCTTGTGCTCATATACTTCCCTTGTTCTTTAAAATCTGTAACTGTATGTAAAATTTGTGAAATGTGAACTCGAAACTAACAGTAATTATGCAATCCAGTCACCACTGGGTTTCATTCTCCTACCACTCAAGTCCTTTTTAGTGGGGCATCAGAGCCACACTCCCTTACATGCCACCTAGAGGTGTTATAGTCACAATAGTAAAGTTGCGGCTGTAGGTACCAGCCACCTCTGTCTCCCCCGGGCAGCCCAGGAACCCTCACGGTCATGGGTCTCCTGCCCTTGGATTCACCAGGATGATACCCTGACTTAATGTCAGGAAATCTCTGCCAACAGGATCCACTCCTAGTCTACGAGTCACCACTCTTTCTGCCTTCGTAAGCCATATACCAACCCCTACCAAAAAGCTGAAAAAAGGGCAAATTCCAGAAATAGCTCAGAGGTCAGAGATGATAGTGGTTCTCTGCAAGAGGCCCAAAACATCCCTGGGGGCCACAGCAACTCTGACTGTGCCTTTTGCTCCCATGGCAATGCATCAGCTTCGGACGGCTTGTGTCCTCCAAAAGTGCTGAATTCCCAGCAGCCACGAGCCTCTGCGTCTGCACAGCCCTGCTGCCAGTGATACAACACAGGTGCAGTACAGGATCCATATGTGAATTGCTCAGGAACTTGAAAGCCACAGGATGGGTACCAGGCCTGCGCTAGCCCCAATTCTGCACCTGACACACAGAACCCCAATCATCGTGAACTGAAACAAGCGGCAAATAACAGCACTGCACCAACAGGTGTGACTCAATTCAGAAGCATGGACAACAAAAGCAGACCTTCCAAAGTTATCTGCAACACTCTTTGGAGGTACAAAGGAAAGTTCTCCTTAACCTGGGAAAGTCCCTATTGAATCAGTGAGGAATCTACCAAAAAAAGGTGTGTTTAGACAGTAAGGCACTTGGGACGTGATTTAAAGGACTTGGAAGTCAATGCAAGAACTCCAATTTATTTGAATAGATTTGGCTCAGGCCCTAGACAGCACAGAGAAAGATCCTTTAAGGGTAAGTGTAGAATTCGTAGGTGAGATTTGACCTTAGAATATCTAGGAGGATATTCACATCTCTTCAGCAACTCCTTATGTTTCCCATAAGGCATCCTGACTTTCACCAGCAGTGAAGGTAATAAAGACAGTGTGGTTTCTATAAAACCTTATGTTTTCAAATGCTCAAATCTTTTTCTTTTTTTAAAAAAAAAGCCTTTTACAGTCTAACATTATAGGCATGGCCCTTAGCCCGCAGCTGAGTTTTGAGTTGTTTTTAAAGAAACATCACTACATTGTTAAATACTAAAGCAAGAACTTTTTTTTTTTTTCCATTTAAAAAAAAAAATTGTGGTAACTTTTTTCCCCACTTCTTGCTCCTGCAAAAATATAGTCCTGAAAGGATACCATTCATTGGATCACAAAGGAGATAAATTGCTGTTTTGAAACAAAGAAGTCTACAGAATTTTTCATTTATTAATTAAAACATGCAAAAGAGCCAGCATTATAGAAGAGAAATGCAGACAGAAGCATACACAGCTAGCTCAGGAAAGCTCATGCATTTATATCCAGGGGCTAGTTTAGGAGTCATGGTGGTGTTAGTTGATGGTTGGACTTGATGATCTTAGAGGTCTTTTCCAACCTTAATGATTCTATGATTCTATGATTAAGACACTTCAATAACATTAAGCACTTTGCACAAATCTAAATTTTGATTGCGGGAATTCTTCAAAAGGGACTATTGTCCACAAAATAAACTGTTGACCTATAATAAGGTCTTCATGGCTGCTGGATCACTTAGGCCAAGCCATCTTTAAAGGGTCTCTACTGTATAATCCCATTAGTTAAAGACTTGACATCTCATTTCTTTAAGTGTCTTCATGCTTTAACTCCTTTTAAGCATTATGAAAAATCCATCTGCTTATTAAAGCAACAACTTAAAACGGGCAGTTACGCTGAAAACGGGAGGAAATGTGGCCTGCTGATGCTGTTAGCACTATTTGGTTTAGGTGGTGTTGGTGAAGAGAAGGAAGGATCATCCAGCTAGAACGTTTTCTATTCCAGCTGATAGGGAAAATGATCCTTTCTGACCTGATATCCTCTCTTGTGCTCTTCAAAAGAAACAAGCAAACAAAAAACCATGAAGGAAACTGGACGCAGCTGCCCAGTCTTTTGTTTTCTTAGAAGATGGATTCAACTGCTTGCTCCTGAAGCACGTCCCACTCTCCCTTCCTCCCCATAGCTTTGCACTTGAAGTCAACTTAATCTGCAGGTACTCGAGGTGCAATATTGCAAGCTCCAAATATACAAAGATTCATTAGCTGGATCTCTAGAATAGCTGAAAATAGTTTACCAGGGACAGGATAAAAGAAGGGGAGGAAAAAAAAAATCAAATGTGCATTCTTTTTCTTTACCTCCTCATTACTGAGAGTTTGGGCTCACTTTTCATGTGCTAGAGTTTTGATATTGGCAAGGGACAAGTTTACAACAAGCACCTTGGTGATTTAGGAGCCAAAAATCCCATCAGCTTTTGATTAGCTCAGAGCACCTTGAGATCTTTGTGAAAATTAGAATTAGGCTCCTAAGGGCACTTCTGAATTTTTTTCCCCCTTAAAAGTTTTGGAAAAGTTGAGAAATGGAGACCCATAACTCCCACGTATGTTGGAGCTGGATTTTAATAACAGGATTGTATTTGTGGCTTAATCCACAATACACACGCTATGAAGATATTTTAGAAGCTGTGCAATTAGTCTCAGCCACTGAAGTAATGAATTGTTTAATCTTTTGTCTTCTCCCCCAGAAGGGTACACAGCAGAAAAAAATTCTACTGGGCTTGTCTACTGTGCCGCACTTCCTCGCCAACATTGACTGTTCACCCCTACTCACATTAAAATACTCAACACACATTCACTTCCTCAGCCCTCTTGATGATCTTTGTGCTTCCCTGCAATATAACCTTCCTACAACTGTGGTTGTCTGACCGGGATCATGCAGAAGTGGCCAAACACACGCGTTGGGCTGGGGCAGGGCAGAGGAGAAATAAAACTCTGCGCTCAGTCCTACAATACCGCAACAGCCATCGGACTCCATTGACACTTTGCCTGGGCATGGACTACAAAACTGATGCTTATTCAACAATTCTCTGAGCAAAATTAAACCTGGTTAATTCTATAACAGCCACAGAGATTAAAAAAAACCTGCTTGGGCTGCGTGACAGTCCCCATCTCAGTCAATGCACTGGGGGCTGGTCAGGGGGTCCCCAGAGCTTGCTGCAGACTTCTAACCTCTGCACAAACTTAAATCTCTTAGAGATTCATTGCAGAGGGGTAACACATCCACCAGTGGGATGGACGTACTTTTGGAAGTTAAAAATAGGAGCAGTTTGCTCAGAGGAACACTGGCAATTGCACAGGGCTTTGGTATGTCACTCGCATAGGTAGAGGCAGAATAATACTGGGAATATTTCAGTTACTCTCTGCAGGGCAGGAAAATTATTGTGCAAACATAAAAGGAGTGTGCACAGCCTGCGTTGCATGCAGTCATACCATGTTTTTCTGAAACCCTGCATTTCTGTCACGCCATGTTGCCTAGATGGTTGTTTTCCTAATAAATACATACCTCCAGTGTGGATTCTTTAATACCTTCTGAAAAGTTTATAGTGCCAGCTCTGGTAGCAGCAAATGACTAGGTTTCAAAGTATCATCTTAAAGAGTAAAGCGTGCATTAAACTAAGGCTTCACAATGCAAATACTCGTGATTTTTGTTCATTGACTGAACTAGAGAACACAGGGGAGACTGTTTTGGGTTAATATGAAATATTTTGATTGATTGATTGTTATTTTCAGGGGAAGTGGAAAAACTGCATATGGTGATCAAGTAAAAACTGCTGTCCAAACTCCATGGTTTTCAACTTTTAAAATGATGTGTAAGTGTCAAAACATTTAGAATATATCAAAACAAAAACATTTGGGTTTTTAAAATGAAATTTTTGGAGGATAAAACAATGTAATAAAGTCAGCACACCACAGAGCATTTTGATGAAATGGGGTTTACATCTCCTAACAAGTGCAACGTGCCGGCAGGAGTTGTTACTCTGCTGTCACGTTCACGTCCCAGGCACAGCTGGGGTCACTGCGGTCTCGATGCTCAGCACAGGCTTACACACTTCATTCAGGCAGAATTTTACTTGAGTCACTTCATTCCTGGCAGTGTTTTTCCAGACCAGCCACAACCTTTGGTGTCCTCTGCTGTTCACCGTTACAAAAGATTTTGTCATGGGCAATCTGACTTTTTTTTTTCTGCCCAGGTGGGTCATTTCACTTTACTTGTCCTATGCAATAGAGACCAGCCCTTGCCATCCTCCATCTCTGCTCGGGAGGGTACAGCTACAGCCCTGTCAGCACGTATTCTCCTGCAGCATGTACAAATCCTCTGTGATGCCTAAAAACCTGAACATTTTGGCAAGATGCCTGCAAGGCTGAGTGTAGGGAGAGGTGGAGAAAAGTACACAATGACCACTAGATGGCTTTCTGTGGCAAACCTAGCCTTCCACTGTAGGATGACTTTTTTTCCACCTTTGTATTCCCCCCTCCCCCCTTATGATTTCAGTCTTAACATGGAAAAAAAGCAGCAAAATAAGTCTAACTGCCCTCTCTCTAGAAAACATCACCCTGAAGTTTCAGAGCACCCTTCTTTGCTGTCTTCCTTCAGTGAGCTGCGTGCAAGTGAAAGCTTCCCAGGTGTTTCCTTCAGAAAATCTTCCAGTCAGCCCAGAAACATTTTTACACTCTCCTGACAGACAGACAGCTGATACAGTGACAACCTGGGTGTTAAGATGGGGCATATTGCATCGGCATTCATTACCTCGTCTCCTAAATAACTTAGGCAGCTCTACCTCCCCTTCACATGATTAGCCTGTAAAATCAGACTAGACAAATTGCAGACATGTGGTTATAATTATCAGACCTCAGTGAAAGAATAAGAAGGATTTTAGTCCATTCAAAAATCAAGTAACTGTGTTGTGAAAAACACTGCGGGAAAGGCAACGACAACTACCTGATCTTCCCAGAGCAGCTTTATCTGTCACTCTGTCCTCAAGAGGCGGCAACCACCCTTCATAGCACAGCTGGCTCCGCTGCAGCCTCGCAGCTCTTCCCAGCAGTCAAAACGTTTGCCTGTATCGCAATCACCTTTTGCCTTGATTAATACCATTTCGTTTACCCTGATGTCTATTCTGATTTGCTTTCAGCTCAGCCAAACTGCCGTTGTCAGAGTTACGATCCTCTCAGGTCCACAAGAAAAGGGAGGAAAAACAGATGTTTCCTCTGTACCAACATCTCGCTGGTGTTAGTGTTGGCAATGGTAGATATATATATTCAAAAATAGATGAATATGCAATTTAAGAAAAGTGACTGCAGTAGGACAGTGCTGCAGACAGAGATAAGTTTGGAGAGAAAAGGTAAAGGATTGCAGTATTGTTAATACCACGCCTACTCTTCACGGTGTTTATTCAATCTTTCTTGTCTTTAAAGCCTAAATAATAATTTTTAAAAATTAAAAGGAACAGTTTCTGCAAGTAGGCAGAAAACTCAAAACCCCTGGAATCTAAAGTATTTTTCTTCATGTAACATTTTAGTACAAGTTCCTTAGTTCCACAAAATTTACTTATTACTTTACGTTAGCTGAAGTCACTGACTGAGGTGACCCAGATAACTCAGCTGAGCCAAGCTTCCTCCTGGAGTCAGGAGGAACAGCTGGACCTGTGTAATCTCTACTGTCTACAGGCAAACACTTTTAGCTACATGCATGGGTTATTAAAACATATACTATAATAGCAGGAGAGTGACCCAAAATGGAGATGGAAATGGCAGAAGAAAACTGCATGCCACTTTGACTGTTTCTTTGCATCAGTATTATCACTAGGGATGGTGAGGTTTTTACAAGGCTGATACCTGCTCCTCCTACTCCTATTTTCCATAGTCTGATGCTCCACCCTCTCACCTAATTTCAGCTGTTTCAGCAGAGATATGCCAGTTTCTGCCTGCTAAGATTTGGCCCAATAGGATTATCGCCCGAGAAGACAAAGTAAGTCTGGAGGATCAGGCTGGCATAAAACAAATGAGCGATAACAACTTGGGTAATTTCCAGGCCGTAAATCCCCACCAACAGACAGCATTCATCCGAGTATTCTCAATACACTAAGAACCGGAGTATCTGAAGGTACCAGCAGATATCAGAGCCTCTTGGGCCTTAACCTTGTAGGCGCTTCCCATGAGAAATTAGCCGAGCTCGTGCATTGGGGTGGAACAGTTTATAGGCCCTGCTATGAAACTATAAAAAGTCACTGCAGAGGCACCATGGTAAGTATTATGGAGAAGAAAGAGACCCAAAATAATAAATAAGAACAGACAAATGTATCTTAGTAAGACTGTGGCTCTGCGTACTTTTCTGCCAGTGACACTGGTTTAAGTTGCCCCAGTCCCTACTTCTGCCCTTGTGCCTTTTCTTGAGTAGCGGAGGTAGATACCTCCACACCCTGAAACAAACCAAGGAATCGCTCCTAGTAAAGAAGAACCCAGGTTTTTGGCAGCTTATTTTCAACCTGGATCAGTTCCCTGAGCCAGGGCGCTTTACAGCGCAAACTTTTTTTGCTGGGAAAACTGAAAGCAGAATGTAGGGGCAGAAAGCTGCTTGTATGCAGGGAGAAGGCAGTGTTTGGTAAATTGCTCTTAAGATTTCTTTGAGCAAAGGTAGTAACTGGTAAAAAAGACATGGGGTAGAAAAGGTACTAGGTTCTTACGAACAGGTTTTTTTCAAAGCTGCTCAAAAGAGCATCTATCAGATGCACATTTGCCATCTGTAGGTAAAGACACAACAGGATTTGAATGACAGAAATGATAAAAAGATACATAGCACACAAACAAGACTAAAAAGGTCCCAGCATTTGTTAGGAGATGATCGGCATGCTTCCTCCGCAGAAGACCGCTTGTTATACCTATTTCGTATGATGTATTCCTTTGTTGCCAAAGGATTAAAGCAGGGAAATCTTTGGTATCTAACAGCATATTTAACATTTACGGCTGACTATCCTGATTTTTTAGAAGGCTGTCTCTGGCTTGTACTTCCCAGTGTTCCTTGGTGCCTCTTGTTCTCACAGCCGCTGCACTGAGCAGGCTGAAGTAGGTACCCAAGCTTCATCCAGCCGTTCAAATTGCTGGCATGTGCTCTGTAATGTGCAGCTTTTCAATATGATAATAAGCAATTAGCCAGGCATTTATGAACACGGAGAATGGAAGATTTGTACATAGTGCAAGATTTTCTGCTGAACACACCAATAGATACTATAGGGATAACAACAGGCCAGGTACCTGAATCTCCAAATGTTTCTCGCAGCAGCAAAAAGGGAGAGGTCATTGAGTTAAGTAAATTATCAGCCACTATTTGATTGCCCAGTAGTTAACAGGAAGCACAATGATGTTTATTCACCTCTCCAGATTTATATAAACATCAACAATCTCAGGTTAACTTTCCTTCATGTCTCAGATGGAAAGCTTAAGCATAAAAGCTCCATTATATATTGTAAAAACAACAACAGAAAACAAACTATAGAAAAAGAAAGCCAAAGACATTATTCTGTTAGATATGCCCATCCAAACAAAGTGTTCTTTAATCAGAGCTGAGCAGTGCCAGCCAAGCCCAATTCATGATGTTTTCCAGTCTGAAACAACTTTTCTCCCCCTGGTTTCAACATTTTACTAAGGAAATGGAGGCCTGGAGGTCCATTATTTTATATATAAAAAATATTTTTTTTGCAAGTGTACTTGTGAACTGCAACCCCAGAGTAACCTGATGGGTCCACAAAGATGAACTCCTTAAGGGAACACCAGAGATGACCAGCCAGTCACCCAGGGACTTCAGACTCATACATAAAGGGCAGAAACATTAGCACAGGTCCCAAGAGCAGAGGAACATTTTCATACAGTCCTGCCCCCAGGGTGATTAGCTCTACTGAGAGCACCACAAGGAGCAGAACAACTCCTAACACAGCACTGAAGCTGCGATGTGCTTTCTAGGATGCAAACTCACTTGTCCGCAACCAACCAAGGACTCTGCATACTGCTGTACCCTTCTCAGTATGGACATGCCTCAAGAAACACACATGTGATTTTGCCTCCAAAATAACATTTGCAAATCTATGCCATCTCCACTATTCTACCCTACTTGTAACATGTGGAAGCCAAAACTAGATACAGAATTCAAATACTGCTCCACAGCATGGAGAGAGAGTATCACCACCCTGCTCCTACTCACTGCTCTCCCTTGCTAGGGCCATAAGGCCTCTGTTTTCCCTCTCTACAACATCACACTTGATGCTGGAGTTCATGCTTTTCCGTATCTCCTGTAAATCCTTTCCAGAGTTTGTCCCATGGGGGAATAGAGGTTCTCCCCATTCCTTGGTCTTACACATTCAACTTAGTGTTTGCCCTTGGATGAAAGACACAGGTCATTTAAATGAGCCCTTGCTACACAGCAAGCCAGAGGAACCCAGCTGTCCTCTGGATTGTGTACGGCTGGTCCAGTCTTTTTTGCAACATGCAATTTTTAGCAGGAGGGATTTTACACTTCCTACTGGTCATTAGTGAAGAGGAGCAATGACATTGGACCGACTGTACAAAACTAAGCAGATTACATCAAGTTACTTCTATTAATCAAATCTGTAGTCAAATCAAGGACTACATGAGATTTGTTTGATGAGCTGGGTTTGGCATAAAGTTTGGTAGCTATATTTGTATCCATAGAATTGTATTCTGCACAAATTGAAAGTCTAATTTCAATGATTTTTCATCTAATTTTAACCAGCCTATAATCTTATGTCTTGGGTGTAGATGTCAAGGTGTTGTTAGTGGGGGGGCTGCAGAGGCAGCCTCTTTGAGAAGAGGCCAGGGGCTGCTCCATGCCAGACACAGCTGCTTCCAGCCAGCTCCATAACAGACCCACCACAGGACACAGCTGAGACTACCAGCCAAGCTGCTGGCACCTCTGTGAAAACGTGTGTGTGTGTATGTGCGTATATATATACATATATATATATGTATATAAAGAAAGGGCAGAAAACAGAACAGGGAAAGAGAAGGAAAGAACAAAAAGTGAGAAACAGAGGGAACATGGAGGTCAGAGGAGGAGGAGGTGCTCCATGACCAAGCAGGTATTCCCAAAGGGACTGCAGCCCACAGAAGACCCATGTGGAGCAGAGGAAAAGAGTGAAGAGGAAGGAGCAGCAGAGAAACAGCAGTGTACTCGCTGCAAATCCCTCCATATCACTTGTGCCACTTGTGTCCTCACTGAAGGGGCTGAGTGTGGCCTCCAGCGATAACAAGAGCAGGGGAGAGGAGTCTGGAGTGAAACTGAGCCTGGGAAAGGGGGAGGAAAGGTGTTTTCACCAAGGGTTTTAATGTTTGTTGTGGTGGTGTTTTGCTTTAGTTTTTGTTCCTCAATACTCAAATCAGTAATTAAACGTATATTAACTGGCAATAAATTAAGTTAATTTCTCCAAGTTGAGTCTGTTTTGCCTGCAGTGGTAATTGGTAACCAATATCCCTGTCTTTACCTCAACCCACAAGATTTCTTGCTCTTGTTGTTCTTATTTTCTTCCTCCATCCTGCTAAAGCAGCAGGGGAGCAAGTGAGCAGCTGGGTGGGATTTTAGTTGCTGACCAGAACTGACCTGCCACACCTTGAGCAGCACCCCCCCCCCNTCCTTACTTTTTCACTGTCCTGGAGTTTCTTTGGGACTCAAGATATGTTGAAAACTAATCAGTTGGGATATCCCTCCAGAAATCCTGGGCAAAAGGTATTTCCACTGGAATTTATTTTTCCCTCAGAACAGAATAGCCACAGCATGAGAACTGCTGGTGCAGTTTTATTTCTCATGTGCTTAAGCCAGTGCTCCTTACCCCAGCAGAAAGCCAGCATCTTCTCTTACACCTGAAACCACATAGAGACTATTCTAAAAATCACTGAGGTTGACGGAAAGACCCTTTAGGTGGATTTAGGAACTGGCACATAGCTCCAGGCCTGCTTTTTCCTGGGGTTTCTCACTGCCACTATAGCACAAACCAGCAAAAGTGGTAGGGGGCTAATTTTCATAATACTAAATAATATACGTATATACACATATGCATACACACACTGAACATAAGAACTAGTATGTTTCTTCTAATGATAGAACATGCACTGTTCATGTTCCTAGTGAAAAAAAATGTCCTAAGAGCTTATGAAATCCTCCATTACCATAATCATAGCCAGAAAAATATCTATTAATGGACCAAATTTCAAATTAACTGTGGGAAAACATGTGCTTAAGTGGATCTAGGTTCCCAGACCCAGGTGTTAAATAACATGAGCACAAAGCCATATTGTAAGGTTTAAATGCTACGCCAGTAAACACAAAACCTCCAGTCACAGAACTTCAATTAAGGAAACGATTATTATTGATTTATAAAGAGATGTTAGTGTACAACAAAATGGAACAACCACCAAGAGGAAGTGCTGAGACAGCAGCTCTGCCTGCTGTCAGAAGAACATGTCAGCAAAGAGGAAAGCACCCTCAAGTCCTAGACAGTGGTACCTACAAGAATATTATGTATAATTGAAGTGTAGCAAATGCAGTAAAAATAAATAACTATTCTGCAATAGAGGAGAAGTGGTGGAGCTGCTGGGTAAGAGGCTGATGCTTTAAATTTACTGGATGAGAGTGTGGGGTCTGGTGTGTGATCATCTACCACAGTCCAATAGGTGAAAGAGGGGGCCAGTTATTGGACACGGTCAGGCTGGAAGCAGAGCTGGTAACTGGGGCAGAGACTCCTCCAGTCACTGAATTACTATTAAAAGCAATGAGAATATTTTGTAACTGTCATTAAGCACAAATGCTTCATATCTTATTTTGGAAACAAAGCTGTTTTCATTTCTCCCAACTGAAGTTGTTATTGCAAGTTAGCGTGTATTTATAATGAAGATGCCAACATGAACAAAACCTTTCCTTTTAAAGGCGAGCTTTGTACTGTTGTTTTATTTAAGTGATTTTGACATTGCTGTGGAACATGATGAAGCTGATCTTTTAAAAGTGCTTGGAGAAATATGTTCTTAGATGGCCAGCCTCTTTCCTGTCTTTAGGCCATATCACAGCATTGATTTTAAACTAGAAATCAATTTGGAACTTAAAAAAAAAAAAATCAATGCTACAATATGGTTTGTGAGCTGCTATCTTTTCCGATGTTTTCTCAGATAGTCAGTTTCCTCCAGGGCAGCTCTACGAGGGCTCATTTGCCCACTCAGTTCATGCCTTACATCTTTTCTACCACGATATTTCCTCTCTTACCTCTCTCCAGTGTGGCATCAAAGCTGGGTCGGCCACCAGTATCCCTGAACCCCTCCCAGCCACAGCAATGTTTGTTAACGGGGTGCCACATCTGAGGCTGTGACCACTAATCCACTAAAAGGTTGTGACATACTTGGAGGGTAAAACATGGTTTCTTGGTTGAAAAAAAGTTGGTCTTAGAATTTTATTCCTAAAATGAATCACATTTTCAAGTGTGTCCTAAAAGTAAAGCCTTAAAGACAAAGAACACTATGGATTTTCATCACCCATAAAAGTTTACTCCAGTACCAAATTTTATTTGAGACACAACTTGAGTATTTTGGTGGTTATAGCCTCAGCCGCTGGAATCACGTGATTATGAAAGATTCCCAGCTTCCATTTCCTAGATTAAATTCACATCATCTTATACCATTGCTACAGGTAAGCTTTGAAACAGAAGCTTCAAAAGCTTAAAACTTGTGAGACAAAAAAAGCATCTTCTTGTTGTTGTTTAAAAACCACAATCTAGACTAATCATTTCACTTCAAATGCTTTTAAAACAATGTTTATTTCTGGTTGAAGAGTAGAAGCCCCACTTTATCTCAGTTTATTATATACAGCAAAAATAATTATTTGCTGCTTACATAGCATTTTGATATACTTGGGGCTGTAGGAATGCAATATGTAGTTAAACAGCACTTCTCATTTCTGTTCTCATAGGGCAATTCCCATTTATTCTAAGGGTGCTCTTGCACTACTCATAATTGAAAGAGCTTACAACAACTGTAAATGCAAGTTATTCTCACTTTAATGCCCCACAGCAAATGGACAACATCTGTCCCATCCTTCTCAAAGGCGTTTGAGAATAAATGTAAAGAGTCCCGTATCTGCCAACAGTTCAGGCAGAATTTGTAGTATAATCACACCGTTTAAATAGAGCCACTGTGAGAGCTGCGTTTCCTGACCATGTATGCATGGCATATTTTAAGTTCCTTAAACAGCTATCAGGGTGGTTAGCTAACTTTACTGCATGGTCACACGGGATGTGTTCATGGTCTCCATCACCAGCCGACAGAATGAGTATGCATTTAAGGTCCAACTGGGCTTTTACATCCTCTTCTGAGATCCATTCCTGCATGTCGTTGTCACTTTTGACAACTGAGCTAGCTGGTTTAAAGCTAGCATATGCATGGCTACCCATGGCGTAGCTGCCCCTTTGACCTCTGCATAGCTCTGCTCCGATCCCTTTAAATTAAGAGAACTAACCAAAAAAAGTTATTTTAAAAAATATATAGCAGATTTAGCTCCAGAGCTTCTCAGCAGTCATCTCTGACTCCGGTAATGGCAACACGTAACGTAAGTCTGTGCATAAAGAGTCTGAGTATCTCGCCTTACTAAAGGGAGCTCGGAGTGAAGTACAGAAATAGCTCATGAATGCAGCCCAGGTATCTTGCATGCCAGTAGCAAGAAGCAAGTAGAGATGGCTTAATAAGTCACCTCCGTGGGCTCCGAGAAGCAATCATAATCAGCCTGTTTTGAATAACATCCTGAAGTGACAGGAGTGTTATAGGAGGAGGATTCACGTACAAAAACGCTTTATGTAACTGGCTTTTTTCTCCGGCAAATGGAATGCTCCAGGGTGTGAAAAGGGGAGTCATTAAGGCCCACTGGATGTTTAAGAAGAGACACCTCTAGCTTTCTACTCTGAGCATCAATGTAACTGCACTGCCTCACTTTCAATGGAGCGATTTCTGCTCAAGCTGTTAAATCCTTCTCTGATCTGCCAGCCAGGGAGGGGGTTCAGAGCTCCTTTGTCTCCAGCAGTTTAACTTAATTCCATTGATGTTTCACAGTTTATCAACTACCACCTCTGATCCAATCACCTGGATGAGCGATCAGAGCAGAGTCATCTAATTTATACCAAGAGTGGGAACAAAGCAAAAGGTAGATGCTTGCTGAGTCCTTACTACACAGAAGCTATTTTGCTAGCACAAAGAAGAGCTCCACAATCATTCAGATGCAGGGTCACCCGGGTTCAAGATTGGACTCTAACTTTGCATTCACATTTGTTTTTTAAAAAAACAAAAACCTAACATTGTTACAAGAGCTGGCAGCAGTTGCTGATGCACAAGAGCATCAACTAGGAGTAGTAACCATGGTTATCAGTCAAGTTTCCAGATCCCTGCACTCAAAGGGAAACCTGGAAGTTAAAGAACAAGCTCGCACATTGTCATAGGCTCAATTGCAAATAGCTCACAAGCCACCCCCAAATTTAACCCAATACAGGCTATTAGCAGGTTCCTCATCTAATAACTTGGGAAGATCACACCTGTGGCTCATGAGAGGGCTCCAGGAGCTCACTCCTGAGAAGAACAAAGCAACAGTCTGACAAGGTACACGGCTACAATTCCTAATAGACCTTGTTGCTGCTAAGATACCTAATATAACCAGGGTGTGATTGTTAGAGAGGAGAGCTGCAACTATCTAACTCAGTAGAACAGCGCTGCAAAACTGCTACACAGAGCCCCTTTCCTATGGTATCTGGTAAGCACAGGTTAGTCCCTGTCTAGAAGACTTACACACTTCCTTTGTAGTAGTGAGAAGAAAGGCATCTTCACCATGACCAGGGTTAAAATAATTAAAATTGATTTTACTTTGCTAACTGGCCACATTTCTAGCACACCCCTAAAAATGTATCTATTACAGCAGCTGTGCAAACCAAACTGCCTGACCCTTTGTACAGGTGTGCAAACAGCTATGAAGAATGTTCTTGCCACCCAAGTCTTCAACTTCATTATCCCCAGGCACCATAACAAAATTTCCACCCCAAACACTTTGATGTTTCCCTTCTGCCACTTTTTCAGCAGGCAGATAAACATCTAGAAGTCCCTTCCTGGTCTCAAACCCTGCCTGACCTCTCCTATTTTGCTTTGGGCTCAAAAAGGCTGAATTCAAGTAAGGATGAACAGTGGAATCAGGGAACATATGAAACAAAGTGCTTATGCTCTGGTGTTAATGAGAAATAATAGTTATCCTCACAGGACTTTTTCAGGAAGCAGGGCCTGGCAAGAACAGAAGAAAGATGTGCCAATTCTTTAGCAGCCTTCATGGCAAGAAAAATACTCTTGTACTTATTTTCTTGGGGAAAAAAGTATTCTAATTAAAAACTAATAAAAGCTAACAAAAATTGCTTCCACATCTCAGCATCCAGAAGTTTTCAGCCTGGTTTGGAGGAAAGTTTTTATCAGAAAAGCAAGCATATATCATAGAAATGTAAAAAGGGAAATCTGGAATTATGACCCTCAAAAGATGTTAGAACAGTCTTGCTACCAGCTCACAGGGATCAAGGAAGAGTTGGAAGGGGCCTGAAAAGATGAGTCTGGGACAGTCTGAAAAGCTTCTCAAACAGCTTTGAGAAAGTCAGAACAGCATTCATATATTGGGACACTTCTCTAAGCTGAAGCTCATTCTTGTCACTTAACTCATGAGAATTGCCAGTCAATACGGTTTGCATTTTTCTATCAAGCTTTGCAAAATTTACTGATTAAATCTAGCAAAAGCTGAAGATTGCTTTATCTTTCCCTGTGCTTTCCAGGCCAGCAGAAAACAATCCCATCCTGAGCCTTCAAACTTGTGCTATGCAAAAAAATCAGTTACAAAACAATTAAGTTCTTGTCTATTTACTGTTTCTTCAAATCTGTATCAGGAAGCTTGGGGGGGGGGAAATATATATAATGAAGAGAGAAATATGCAATGGGAATGTCCTATTTTTCTTGCACTAGTAGGTCCTTCTTCAGTCCTAGAAGGAGATTCCTTATCATCAAATCCAGCCTAAAAAACAATTGGCCTGACAGCCTTGGCAGCTGGAGCTGCAGGTACAGAAATACATGCAAAGTGGCAAGTCAAGCACATGTGCCAGTTCAGCCAATGCCTCTCTCATACAAAAGCTAGAAGGGCCACCTCTCTGTGTACAGAAAACATCACCCAGGTTTCAGTCCATCAGTCATTTACCACTCTGGGAGTGGGATTGGTTGGGGATCCCACCCCAGGATGAGAAGTGGGACTGGCTGATGCCATCCAGAAAGGGCCAGCAGAGGTGGCGGGCTGGGCACCCCAGGCAAGGCTAAGAATGGGGCTGGTGGGGACCCCTCCTCACCTAAATTGTGTCACTTATGACTTTCTATGCCCCAGAAAACCTGTTCTTTTTACCTTCAGCCATCACTTATTTGTATAAGCCACTTGTTCTACTTTGATAATTGAAAAAGTAAACTCTCCAGCACCACAAGCTTCCTAGCAGGCCCTGATTTCAAATAACTCTAAGTCCTAGTGTAACCATTATTATCATTTGTGCCATTCTTGTTGCAATTGTCCTTGCCCGAAACTGGATTGAAATTGCTAATTTCATTTGTTACAGGAAGCCAGGAACACACCACACTAACAGCTATCAGTGACTGCCAATCACAGTGGCCACCGCCACCTCCTGCTACCCCAGGCACATATATGCTAACAGATCACATTTTCCACACCCTGGAATGTGCCTGTGCAGCTCCCCTTGCCCAGCCACAATTCGACAAGGAAATAGAAGTTAACACATATTCTGGTAATCTTCCTTACTCCTAGTCTCCAGCAAATAATTGCTACCCTACTTCACGGGTCAAACACAGTGTTTAAGCCTTTAATATCAAGGACAGGGCTCCCATTTGCTCCATTAGGGAACAGAACTTCACCCTTTAGGTTCAACTTCGACAAACCATTTGATTTGCCGGTAGAAATTATTTTTACTGCCAGCCGTAGTATCAGCAGTAGTTGCTAACATCCCTTCCCCTTCCCCCCTCCGCCCCCCGCCACTATTTCAATGCTGTGCACATTTGCCCTTGTATGTGTCAGTGATGTGTTTTGGAAGAGCAAAACGAAACCTGAATTAAAGAGGATGCTGCTTCTTTCCCCCCTCTTTCCCTCCTCCCCCTTCCCTTTCTGACGTTCCAAGAGTTGCTTGCACTAATCACCATTGAGATCTGTTAGTTTATACAACCATATTTTAAGATTCATGCTTTTGGAGGTCATTTGACTCATTTATACATCCACAGGGATGGCCTGATTTGCTCAGCTCAGCTTCACAGCTTTCACTTACAGCAGGGCTGCGTAATCGGCTTTGATGAGCTCATGAAAAGAGACAAAGCAAAAAATGTACGATGTTACAGATAGAGATAGATATATATATAGAGAGAGAAGTTTCTGCTGGAATGAATCAGAAAGAGCTGACTGCTGCCTGCAGTTCCTGCCCTGGCTTTATTATGATTTAATGACCCAAAGATTTATTTTATTTTATTTTATTCATCCCCCCCCCTGCTCCCTTCCAGGCCACTGCCACCTTATGGCCACAAGAAGCTGTTTCAGTGGAAGAAATACATGTACTGCTGCACCTTAATATTTAGGGAGCCGGCAGCGTACTAGACAGTACATTTTCCAAAGCACTCAAACCCTTCACTCTGAGAAACATCTTGATAACAAATATTTTTAATGTATTGAAAATGGGAGGTTTCAAACAACCTTTAAAAAAAGCTAATGCGGACAGTAGAGCGTGTGCTTATGTGATAATCACATCACCATTAGCAGTCAAGAGGATTTGGTTAGACTAGCAGGGCTAAGAAAGTTGTCAGCATAGAGAATTATTCTTTTCTACAAATTTTCAGTCAAAGAAAGAATAAGCGAGAAACAGAAAAGTGGAAAAAGGACATTTTCTTATTTTGAACGACTTGACCATGACACATGTTACATTTTAAAGCAAAGTGAAGCCAGTGGCGGGCCAGAACCACGTTCATTTTGTGTCAGAATTAAGACTATATCTGCAGCTATAGATTAAGTGTTACGTCTGGAAAAAAAAAAAAAACATATGCTTATTTGTGTCTCTCAGATGGCTATAGAGTTCCCATTGCTTTATCAACTAAGGGCCCTGCAATTTTAACATGTTCATCTGCTGCACACCTCAGTGATGCAAGATGCTGTCATTATTCCTGGTTTTACAAACAGGGAACTGAGGCACAAGGGCAAAATCCTGTTCAGTATTGCCAGGGCTAAGCAATTCAGTTAAATGAATGAGACATTGCTTTTCCCAGTCAGTTGTTATCCTGGATGTTGCAAGACTCAAGGGGGCTGCCACTGGGAGCATGGCAAGAGCCCAGGTGAGCCAAAACTGTGTAATGGGCACCCCTTTGCAAAACCCAGCCTGGCAATCATGCCTGGTGGAGGAGCTTCTCAGGACATTCAATTCACTGCTGCACAGATCAAATAATTTTGATTTGAGCTCATTCTGACTCATTTTGGGGATTCCTGCGGCAGTTTCAACCTCTGGGGAGGGAGGCAATGGAAAAACAGCATCAAGACCTTCATGTCCACCTCTGCAAGGGTGGACTGAAATCTAATTCAGGCAAGGCTGGCTGAAGCAAAGGTTGATGAAGTAGCACGTAGCTGTCTGGATGAGCTCTATTGAAAACAGAATTCCCACCTCAACAGACAGCACCACTCAAACCCAGCAGAAGCTTTGGTGGTGGTGGTGGTTAACACCAAACAAGTCTAACGTAATTTTTTTGTACATGATTTTCATTTTCCACTGCTTTGCATGTCCTAATTCTATGTAGAGCCAGGAAAAGAAATGAGAATAGACTTATTGTGCCGTTACTGAACCTAAACATGGAAAGGATCATATTCTCAGACCTCTAAAGCAGCTTGTAGGCTGTAAACATGCATGCAGTTTGCAGAACCATCAAGGTTTTTGGTTGTCTATTAATCCCGACAGTTTCACACGTACAGTCAGAAGTCAACAAACAGAAACACTTCACATTTGCAGGGAGCTATTAATTGCCTTACGGATATGGTCGGTTTGTCAGCATACAGTAGGTAAATGGATTGCATGGCTTTGTGTCTACCATTCTAACACAGATTTCTCAACTGTGTGCTTACAGCATCTCTTTATCATCTATTAATCCTTTAAAAAAAAAAAAATCAGCTAATAGCATCTTAAGAATCCTACATTAGAGACAATCCATGGCCACCCCTCATCCTGGCAGCCTTTCCAAGTAGGCAACAATATTGTTCATAAGCAACAGCAATTGAGAGCTAGCTCTTATTCTGGCCAGCACCTTAATTCTCCAGGCACCTCAATGGATAAAGAGGCAATGGTCTTCAAGACAAGTAAAAAGAGATTCAAAGACAGTTCTTGATTCAGAACAAAGTTATGAAATAGCTCTGCCTCCATGCTCAATAAAACCAGGACGGTAACTGCAAGGTCCGGGGTTCAACACATGCTAATTTCCCCTTAAAGTTCTTTAGGTGAAAATTTTCTTTCTTGGTTGTTTTTCTCTGCTGGACAATACCACCCACCAGAGTACCCCGTAGTTCCTACTTGGAACGCTTACAGGAGTGACCAAATTTTCAAAATAACATGGGACTTTCAGGATTGAGCTGTTTCACAAGTCTAGGCTTACATATCCAACGGAATCAGGAGAATCTCCACTTTAATTCAGTGAACTCTCTTAATTGAAAGCTGATTCTGTACTCTGACTACTACAAGAGTATAATATTGTTGTAGTATAGTAAGGAGTCAGATTCATCACATGCTCATAACCCATTCAGAGCAGTTCTACACACAGGTTTTGTGTATGGATACCTACTTGGGGATGTAATTTCTTTCAAAAGGCATTATCACACTGCTGTACTCATTGTTCTAGGATAAATGCAGTTAGAACAGCATTAAGGCAATTTACACCAACATACCTTTTATTCTTTTTCTTTCCCATATGGGAATAAATAATAGTTATAAGGAACACTTCCACTAGTACACCTGTATCAACAACAAAAGGTCTACAGGTAACCTTGTGATAGGAATTACCTTGCTGTTTAGTCACTTGAAAACCATACAAAGAGATCCACTCCCAGACACAGCTAATGCAGTAAAAAAAACCCCACACACTATGCCCTTAATCAGACATTAATATACTCCCTCAGCTGCTAACAGAGTAGGCTTTGTTAGTGCTTCCTAATTTGCTTCAGGCAAAACTCACCTGGATCCTAAGACTAAGTAGCTTAACCTGGTCTGGGTTATCAGTGTGATTTTGCCTGAAAGATTAGGGACAGCTGAGTGCAATCAAGGTATCTACCCTCCCCTACAGATGTCCTACCGAAGGCACGTTGGCTGATGCCTCAGCACATTACCTGGGCCATAGAGAGAAGCAGCAATCTTGCCTCATGGCCATGGAGAGCCTCTCTTAAACCCAGTGCAACAAAAGTCTTACTACACAGCTCAGCTGTTTGACAAAACCAGCTATGCTGTGCACAGAATCACTGCATCCAGCACCTTTGCCTTCCATCTGAAAGTTACTGATGGTGGAATGAATCTTTGAAACAAAACCACCAAACTGCTATTTCCCTGTCATCTGCATGGTTTATTTCAGAAAAATGTCAAAAGAAGCCTTTATCTCCACCACAGAAAGTACATTCTTGTTGGTATATTCAAATCCTAAAGGGAATTTGACACAGATGATCTCTGACAATGGTTTATATACTCACAACCAAGAAGTCCTAAGAAGCTTCTGAAGGAAAAAAAGCATTCAGTTACAAGAGATCTTCCATTTACTATCCTACATACTGGGCCGATGCAAACCTCACACAGCCTTTCCTCCTGCCTGTACCATTGAATGCACTGGGATTCCTCTTTATTACTCAAGCTTTGACTAAAGTCAAAACCCTTAAAGAAGTGACAGTCTACAACACTCTGTTGCATAAACGTTCATTAACTTTTTGGCTATTTTGTTGTATTGTTCGTGTTGTGGTCATTGCATTTCTATTTTTCTGTTAGAAACTCTCATCCCGGTCATTTTAATTTAATTATGCATCTGATTTTCAAGTCTATCAAGGATTTAAATGTTTCTGAGTCTCTGCTAAGAAAGAAGGAAAAAGACTTGTGATGGTATTTTCCAAGCACGTATGGGCTTTGGTGGCTTTGGATAGCATCTAAGCTGCCGCTGCCCTTGCCTGGCTGTGATGCTGACACAGCCCTTGCTATCATGGTATTGACTTGACCTTCTCTCACCCACACAGGCTCCACAGAAAACAGAGTGACTGCTCTAGCTTTTACTCAAAAACATGGGCACAATGTAAGGGCTGAGCAGCAGTATCACCCTTCTTTTCTAATTACGACCACTCAGTATTTGGAAGTGCCAATGGAGTACTACACCATAAGTGAAAAACCCAGGTTTAGGTTTCTGTTCTGAACTAGAAACAACCTTTCCAATCTTCTACAAGAGTCCCATCAGTGTTACATTTCTGTTCATTCTCTCTCACTCCCCATGGATTGTTTATTTT
Source organism: Fregata magnificens (assembly GCA_013389945.1). NCBI lineage: Eukaryota > Metazoa > Chordata > Aves > Suliformes > Fregatidae > Fregata > Fregata magnificens. The sequence goes on from WAAD01025038.1 coordinate 137,033, forward strand.
TTTTTTTTCCTATGTCAGGTAAATTGGAAAGTTTGCAGAAAAAACCTGAGCTCTTGCCTCAGGCAAGTCTTTAACTTAAGGGCCCCTGCAGAGGTGGAGAATCAAATCCCCATTTACAGTGAAAAGGGTTAATGCCACTGGTTTAAAACAGAGAAGTTTCTCCTTGAGTTTTGATAGAAAGCGTGGGATTTTAAAACCAGCCCTGATCTCAGCATATCATCTTCCTTGCCGTGAGTGGAGCGGAGCATGTGAGCTGGTCCTAATCCCCATCTCTTACATGGACCCCATGAAAAACACTACCACTTATACATATGTACAAAAAGATATATATATGTATACGCACACATATAGCTGGCATGTCTAAGAGTACAGGGACATTACTCTGGAAACCTGCTGCCTACAAGTTAAGCACTGTAACTCAGAGATCAGAAAAAGCCTGCAGTCAAACAGAAAGGGAATGCCAGAGCTCACGAGGGCTGGGCAAACAACCTAACGAGTGGGTCCCCCTTTCCCCCTGAGTTGGCAGACCTGGCTGGTAAGCTCAAAGAACGGTGCCCCATTCTGTGACCACAGGAGGTCAGGGTGAGGACAACATGCTGTTTAGTGTAAGGTTGAATGGCTTGGTTCCTTTGCCTCAGAAAATTAAAACCAAGAAAAATAACTAACACAGAAAATGTCAAGTCTCTGAGGGAGAAAATGGAATGAGTGGTGAGAATGAGACTCTACCTTGGTTTCCCAGAGAATATATTTATACTGTCCTCAGGTGGTGCCTGTCTTTAAATAACACAAGGCATGGCATGTTGTCAGGAACCTGCTCCTGAGAGCATCAGCACCGGTCAGAGGCCAGCAAGTTCAGTTGATGAAGAACGGAGCACTACAAAAGCCTTATCAGCTGCAAGCGACACCTCTCCATCCCCTTTGCTGTCTGCTGTCCCACCACCACATCGTGTTCCCGGAGAGAGAGGTTGGAAGACTACCGAGAAGCCAGAGCACAGTAACTGCTAGCCAGAAGTAAGGGTTTTGACCTGCAAAAAGGTGCGTTCAAAACATGCACCTTGGGGCTAAAGCAGCTTCTCCCTCTCTGATGTAAAGGCACAGAAGAGAGCTGCACGCATGCTGGGGATGAGTCCTCCAAAACCCAGATGAGATCCTTGAGAAGCAAGGTAATCAGGGTGACGGGAGTGCCATGCAATGGCAATGAAAGATGAAAAGGGTTTCTCAGCTCTGAATAAACACGATGTAAACCGAGCACGAGGCAGGGAGCACTTTGGTGCTGAGAGCACTCACAGGGCTCTGTGACTTGAAAATGGGGGCTTCACTGCATGACGTAGGGTCACACATCCACAGGACAAAGAGAGGTCACCTCCACCCTTCGCAGCTGGTGGTCACATTTTTTAAACTGTCCACATAGTGTAACTCCGTTCATTACTTATTAAAAACTCCTTTTCACATATTTTGCCACCAGTGCTGAAAGTCTGTAATTACCGGATTTCATCATTTCCTCTCTCCCTTCACCTGCAACTGCAGTGCAAGTGAGCGTGGATCAATTGCAGATATCTTTAAGTGAACTGGAAATACATAGCTATGCAAATTGCCCTGCGTGTAGCCAGATAACACGAGAACTTTGAAAGACATGGGAGAAATGCGCGATTTAAATGTTCGGTGTCATTATTTGCTCTTAATTACATATTGCTTCCTACCAGCTGTTTGGCATGCAGCACCTGTTGTTTTAACGTTGCTGGAATAAAGGGTCTTTCAGCTGTTACGATGCCATTGCTTGGCCCTAATTACAGTTATTGGCAATGACCAGAACTTGACCTGGGCTATATTGCATGGCTGTGCAGAGAAACCCTTTTGGACTAATGGTGTCTGCAATACTCCTAATATTTTCCCGGGATACATCCTTTTTCATTTGCATCACAAAGACTATAAAATACTTATACATGACACCTCTATATCCTTCATAATGCATCACGTCAAACACCCCATTTAGTAGCGACTCCATGATATAAAGTAGCACAATACACTGAAGTTGCTATGCTGAATTGTGTCAAAAGATCTGCTTTTTTAATTCCCCCATAATCTTACGGATGGAAATAGCACATTGTAGCAGTTCAGAAGCTGTTCCAGTGTGGCATGTCAAATGTTACTGCAGCACTATTTTGACGGTGAGTCATCATGCAAGACAATGAATTGAGACAAATATTGATGTGCCACAAAGTTTTCTTTCTTTTTTTTTTTCCCTCTCTCTTTCTCAAATCACCATGGTGGAGAAAGGAAATAAAGTGAGTGGGAGCAAAGTGCAAAGTACAGTTTGGAAGCAGCTGACCTGCCATTAACAAAATTGAAAAAAATTACAGACTCATTAAAGCTGTGACTTGCAGCAAGTAAAGGAAGAAGAGTTCCCGCTGAGACACCCTCTCCTCTCATCCCCTATTGCCAAAGCCTTGCACTTACACAGCGTCTGCTCCAGCGTGGGGGAGTAAGCTGAAAGTAACAGAGCAGCTTTAATGCAGGATTTCCTCACCCCTGTCAAGCCAAGAGAGACCTTTGACATCGCTTTGGAATATCGTCTGCACGTAACCTGTAAGACTTGGCTGATGAGGTGGGACAAGTTCCTGATGAAGACACTGAACCAGGGTGCAGGAGCTCTGGGCTTAGCTCCCAGTTCTCTCACTGGAACTGGCCTGTTCCAAGCCAGTGTCCAGACTGGAAGCACACTTTCACCCGGTATCTAGAAAAAACACAAATGAGCAGAAACATAGCACTCCAGCCAAGAGACTAAAGCGATAATAAAGTGAATGTAGACAGCAACCTCATCACCTGGAGAAAAGATTCAGGATAAAATCTTTGCTTCCTTCACAGGAAACTCACACCTTCTTTTATGTAGATTATCACAGTTCCAGTTGGTTATGTAACCGGCAAACAAATTCACATGTTAAGACCCAGTCAGTTCCCATGTAGGCACAAAAATAGAGCTGGCTTAGTGAATTCACTTATTCGAGAAGTATGGCATTTATGCAGATTTCAGCGTTTTGTATGCAACTCCTAGCAGCAAAGAGAATAAACTAATGTCCTGCACCTTATCTAGTTTAAATGAGAATGGGACTACTCTGGTTTACACGATATATCTCTCTGAAGAAAGTCGTGTTTCAGGCTAAACCCAAACTAGTTATAGAACTACCTACAAAGGGAAAGCAGAAAACCAGGAGTGACTGTAGCATGCATATTAGTACTATTAACTAACGCTTCACATCCAGTTTCTCTTCTGCTTCTCTGCCCTCCTTTTCTTCAGCAGAAGGTGATCATTGCCTGTTTGTAGCTAGTACAGTCAAATCTGTGCCAAATGAAAGCAATCTAATTATATTTGTTGGCATGCAAATACAGCCTACTATCGCTTAAGCAGGTTTAAAAATATAGTCAAGCTAGTAATTAATATATGCTAAAAAGCGAGATAAAAGCCGTATGACAGAGAACCTTGCCCTTATTACGTGTCATATGCATTACTGGCACACAAATCTGAATCCTGATGTCCACAGCCAGGTTTCTAAATGCCTTCCAAAGGTAAGCAATGAGCTACCGAGTTCACTTTCACCGTAAGGGAAGTGAGTTACTTAAGCTGAAATACATGAGCAGTGGGCTAAGCATCTGCACACAGTCAGTGACTGTGACTCAGCTGACACGCGGTTTTTATTGCGCTGCAGTAACTTGGTCATGTCTTTGAAGATCTCACTGGAAATACAAGACCAGTTTTTATTTGGGATCAAAGCCCCTTTAACAAGAGTATCTACCTGGACAAGAATGGCAAGAGGTGTCTCTTTAGTGGCTGTCAAAGAATTGGGCATTGACACACTATTGCTGTTGCAGGGGTGACAGTAAGGTGCCGTCATGGCTGGGTGCTGCCGTGGTACTTGTGTTCCTGATCTAAGGGCAAAATTTGAGCACTGAATGGAAGACCTGAATATAAGGGGTTTTTTTAAACACATAGGACTTTCCCTCTCATTCCAGGACTGGGCTTCCCCAAGCAGTTACCTTTCTACAGCTTTAACGGGTGCTTTTGAACTTGAGAGCAGTATATTTGTCCTCACCAGCTGCCAAAATAAAATACGTCTTACAGTATTGGCTCAAGATAACCTATGATGCTGCCCAGACCAACAACAGCTGATGATCTTGTCCATCACATGCTAGCATCGATATAATCTGTAGACGTGGCATTCATATCTCATTTAATTATACTGCACCATCTAATGCAAGCCAAATTTTTCAAGTCATCTGAAATATCATCCAGAATGAAAGTGTGAGGAGCACAAAGCAAGCCTTTTGTAGAAGTGCTTTTTTCCCCCAAAGGCATGCAAGCTACTCTCAGTGATTTTAGGTGGTCTCCTGCAAAAGCCACCCGCCTAGCTGTGTAGGAGGATTGCCCTTCTGATAGCTAACAACCTGTGGTCAAACCCTTGTCCACACAAGGGTTATAAATGACTATTACACAAATACAATGAATGTTACCTTGGGATTTGTGTGTGTGTGTGTGTAACTTGTTTTCATACTAACTGAATAACTATTAATATCGTTGCATCTGTAAGATGTCCTCTTTTCAGTTTAGCACTGAATTTGTTCTGAGCTAAATAGAGGATTGCTGTCTCTTGTGCTGTCAGCTCGGTACTAAATCCACTTCCTGCGAACAGAGGTATTTTATGTTTTTCTTTTCATTCATGGTGATTACTTTATTGTGTACTTATGTCATGCCTTAAACGTCTTTCTAGGTACATTCTCTAGCAATACGTCTGTCCTTTTTCAGCTGAGACATTTTTACCATGACAAGATGCGCATCCAAAGTGCAACTGGGCTTTGTATTCATTAGAAAAAAAGTTGATAAAAACATGACCAAAAAAAGGAAAAAAACATGCAAATCTATAAAATAAGGGTGAAAGAGCTAAACTATGGATCTCCATTTTCTTGTCAATAAACCTGCCCAATGAAATCTCTGGCTGACTCCGCCAAATAATTTTCGTACTTGATCAAGAAGACATCAGACGGTTGCAGATTGAGAGTAGGAAACATATTTCCTTCTCTCCCATAACACATCACATGACTCTTTAAAATCAAATGATCTGTCAGGGACTCCACACTTTTGAGCCTAATTTCCTCAATAGCTGCTCTTAATGCCATTGCCGTACCTTTGCCAATATCATATTCGCAGTATTCAGTAAAGAGACTGGTCCCCTGTCTGACGCGTCTTCTTTCTCTCCTCTCTTGTAAATCGACGTGATTAGCTCTTCTTGGCTCATTGATCCTGTCAGCTCACTTTTCCACAGTGTGCTGTTGTAAACTTCCAGCAGCTTCTTCCCCAAAACATCCCCAAAATTCCAATAAAACTCCCTGGGAAGCCCATCGCTCTGCCACTCCTTGTCAGCTCTGAGGCACGTTAGAGGCTCGGATGCTGTTTTCTCCAGGTCAGATCGCAATCGTCTCACTCGCACAGAATAGCATCCTCCATCACGAGTAATTCCCACTGAGCCCAGTGGGGCTATTCATGATATATAGTATTATCGTGATATATAGCATTATTCAGGAGAAGCAGCGGTATCGCAGTTTGGCCCCTTCCCCAGCCTTGGTTCCACGATCAGCCCAATGGCAGAAGCTCTGCATGTTTCACTGGACTGGGGAGCAGGACTCGGGTATCCTAACAGAGCTTAGTTGTAGGCATAGTTCATTATATTGTGAACTACTAACTTGTAGTGAGTAGTTTGGGAATACTCACTTGTACCAAGTTTCTCACATACAAGAAGTTTTCTAAAATTTGGCATAATTTTTTATCGCGTCTTCTGAACTGAAACCCAGTACTGTTTTTCCAGCTCCTCAGTTTTCCCTTTCCTTTCTTCAAAGTACTGACATTTTTCAATTACTCTTTTCAAGTCACTTGTAACCATGAGCTTTTCCTCACAGAGACAGCCAACTCTTCCCACTGTGGAAATTAATGGCAAAGTTATTGTTGACTTCAGTAGTACCAGATGAATCGTTTAAAGTACTGGCTTCCTTATAAAAAGAACAACTGGGTTTCCTGTCAGCTCTGATTTGTCCCTACTGTTCTGCATTAGATTTTTTAAATGTTTAACTTCTGTTAATCAAGAACTTTATTTTTACTGCTGCCTTCTCCTTTCATTCCAACCTGTATCAAGAGTCTGTTGACTTTTGGGAGCGTAGACTATGTACTATCTTCTTTAGAGGGCAGAGGATGTCCCTTGGCGGAGATGCTCACAGAGGAAATGAAGTTAAGGAAACCTAACAAGCAAAAAGGGCTTTAAAAGACTAAAAATCTTTAGGGCTTGTCAGAAGTGAGTAAATTAAAGGAAATCATGTGCAAATGGGGCCCATTTAGGGGATCCATAAAGAGCACTTAGAAGAAGGGGTGCTAGCCTTGTCCGTGTTTGCTGACAGCAGGAAGAGTTGAAACCTGGGGATTGCTCACTGGGACATCCCCATGCCACATGCTGGATCATGATTAAGTCCTGCAAAAGAGCATCTCCTTGTGCCCTCTTTCAAATAGATTTTCTTCTGCACTTCAAAGACATTTTCATGGTGACCTCTGCTCTGCTAAGGTTGGCTCCCATTTTTTAATTTTCTCTTCAGTGAGCAGCCACTTTCCAAAACCCAGCGTATTTTTCACCAGGACATCCCCATTCCCCACCCCAGCTGCCCCACCACAGTCCAGTGATGAAGTGTTAACAAGGCACTACAACACCCCTGCTTTTTCCCTTTTACTCCTTCAGACCCGGTTGCTGCAGTCAGAGTGAGAGTCCCACCGGTGGGACATCACGTGAGGGACACGGTCAACTCCATCCATGCTGCTCCAGCTCTCTAGCTAAACAGAGACCTTCCCTCTCCAGGCCTGCCAGCGCAGCCTCTTTCATGATTGCTAAGTTCATGCGCACAAAAATGAACAACAATTAGAAAAGCCAGCTTGTCTCGGCAGGAGGGAATTTAGCTCCACGAAAAGACAAGCAAGCCACGCAGAGCAAGAGCCACAGGGCTCCGGCTGCCAGACAACAGGGAAACAGATCCAGCATGGAGGGAGGGTGGCACATTCTTGCTCCTCATCTCGGGGCAGAGCAGAGCGTCATGCCACCCCTCCCTTGAGACATTTATGTGCGCTGCGGGGGGGAAAAGTAGCCTCCTGGGGTCGTTCTTAGCCTTTGAGGGGTAAACACAGATTATCAGATAATCACCCTAAGCCTTGAGGATTAATGGATGATCTAATCTCCAATGATCTAGTTCAACGTGGAAAGGCCATCAGCACCTGAAGCCTGGAGTGCATATATCCTCTCTGAATTTTGGCTCCAGTGGAGTATGATAAATCATTTTGTATTTTTTAAGCAGAGCTGCAAGACAGCAATAATGCTTCCATTTTAAATGGTCACCACAGCACCAAGTAAATATTTTATCAGTGTTTTACAAACCAGACTCTATAACAGTATGTGTATTAACAGTGTTAGCAGTGCAATTATTAATTTTTCATATGCTCTTACTGTGTAATTAATAAAGCCCTGCTTCTTCCCAGACCACAGTGGGCTTAGTTTCATGCTTTAGAACAAGTTTCTCGCAGAGGATGGGAGGAGGCCAGCTGCTCAGGGTAATTTCCACTTCCAGAGCTTGCAGCGTAGCTGTTGCAGAGCGCTGAAATGAACCCTTGGCTGGGGACCGTCAGACTATATAAATTTGGTGCACAGGTAAGTTGATCTATCTGACTTGAGGAAAAAGGGGCTTCTGTGAGTGTGTGCCACTAGCATCAGCCAAAAGGGTTGCAGCTTTTTCTTGCCCCGTACAGACCCTCAACTCACACTGCCCCACATCCCAACATTTGGCTGGCAGTGGAGTGAAGGTCAGGCATAAGTTTGCAGATTGGAAACCTCCCATGTGGTCATTGTCCTGGGTAAAATCCAAACCCAGAAGAGGCTGCTGCGCTAAATGTGTTTGCAAATGTTGCTGGTGGTACACCTATGTTTCACTCTTTGAGTGCTCAGCATCTGCTGGAACACCAGGTGGCCTCTAAGCCCACGCCGGGTGGCCTATGAAGCAGATGCTCTGTGGAAAAGAGGAAAGATAACAAAAAATTTTTAAAAAATGGTTAAAGTAACTTTTCCTACATTGAGTCTTTCCTAACACTTTCCGTGTCTTAAAAAAAAAAGGAGAGGGAGAAAATGAGAATGCAAACAAATTGAAAACAGAATTAAAACCAGGGCATCGAACCAAACACAGGCGGAATGAAGGTTGGCTCAGACCATTTTTTTTTCAATCTCAAAGTAAAACTGAACCATTAGTTTGAACTTTGTCTTGACACCAGATTGGAGTGGAACCAGGACACAGATGACACTAAATCTGACCTGAATAAAAAATGAAGCAATTCAGCTTCCAACATTCACATTGAGGTTTTCAGAACCACCTAAGCAAGTTACACAAGTGAAATCTATTGAATCTCCAAAGGATGTGAGTCACAGATCCTAAAAAAACATTAGGTGCTTCACTAAGTTGGGTGATAAACTCCTATTAATCTAAAAAAATGCCAATAAAAGAGAGACGTGTAAGGATACCTGAACACCTGAACCTGGATGACTGGAGTTCTTTGAAGAGAATTTAATTTATATATGTGTGTGTTTGCTCTGTTTGTCCTCAATGTAAGCAGTCAAATATCTTTGCTCTTCTCTAACATTTGTTTCCTTTTGTCAGAAAATTAAAGTTTTGAATGACAACTGAAAAGAATGGTTATTGTAGCAATTGTCAGCTTTAGATTTTTTTGTCAAAAATTGCTAGTAGCTCTTTTCCATGCGAAATTAAATCCTTTTTGTGATCAAGTCTGCTCCAATGATTTCCTGGAGAGCATCTGCAATACCCTACACCTCCCTGTCCCTCTGTTCACCCACCTATAAAACCACGCTAATAACAATATTTACCTCCCTCAGTCAAGTTTTGTGAAGCTTCATTAAGGAACATTTTCAAAACAGTTTGAGATTCTAAAATGAAGGCTGCCCAGACAGTATAAAATTCAATTACACTAGAAACTAAAAAGCCATGATTTAATCCTTAGCATCTGGGTAAAACACAAATCTAAAAAAATACATATTATAACTGGAGACCAGAAACAAAAAACACAGTATGAGAGGCGGAGCTGTGAGCACAGTTAATATGATAACTGCTTTCCTATAATTTAGCTCAAATAAATTAGTTATGGCTTGTCAAACCGAATCTGGGACTAACCCTGTGGATAACAAGGGAGAAGCGAGCTGCTAACATGCCTGATTACAAACCAAGTGGCTTTTCTCAGTTAGAGGACTTGAGCCCAGCAAAATCCAGCACCTTGTGGCAGATGATGGAAGGTTAGGGCGCAGGAACAGAAATTTGTATCTAGGCAACATCAGGAAGCGTATATTTGGAAAAAAATGTTCTTTGTTTCTTTAATGAAAAAGCGCGTTAGTAAGGACATGTAATTTGAGGTATAATTGGCTGAGGGATGTTAAAAACCTTCTCACCCCAACGTAAAACGTGACTTCTGGATGATCATCAAACAGTAACAGGCAAGAAGATGACAAAACATACCTGTGCCAAAACATTACCAAAGAGGCTACTGCCTACTCAAAGTTTGAAGTTTGCTGCTTTCCTTTGTGTTTCTTTCCACAGCTCTCCCAGGGAAATATGTGACTGCAACACATAAACCATTCGATCCCAAGATTTATGCCATGCTCCTATCACTAGCGTGACAGTCAGTGGGCGCAGGGCCCCCGGTTCAATAACGTACCGTGAATCTGGCTTTTAGTCTTCTAACAGCAATCAAACCTGCCCTGGCTGCGTGACACAGCAGTGCTCATCTCATATCAGCTCATCCCGCTGCTTCACAGCGTTTGGGGCTTAACATTGCAGTAGGGTCTAGGAAGGATCGGGTATCTTTGAAACCGACCCAAACCCAGCATAAAAGGAAAAAGCCTGCAAAAACTCCAAATTTGTGCATTTTGGTTAATTCAACAGAAATGGGATCGCTTGCCCTGCCTGCTCCTGATGCAATACCTGTAGTGAGCTGATGTCTGAGCTCACAGATCTGGTGTTAATGAACCTAGAAGTCTGGTCCCAGGTAATGGGCAGCTCAACACAACAAACTTGCTACCTACCTACGGTCAGTATGGGTAGGGCTGGTGAACTTAACAGCACCATGTGGTTTGCTATGCAGTCTAGGGTCTGATCCGGCAAACGCTTCCATATATGAAGAGGGCTGCTGCTGTCCTTTAAGTTACTCAAGTGTGTAGGAGTTTGCATGAGTGAAGGATGAACTCCTTGTCTTTCAGAGATTTCTGAAGGATGAACTCCTCACAGCTTGTCTTTCTGTTTTCTAAAGGGTTAGAAAGAGCAGCAGAGGCAGCTTTCCACATGTCGAAGACTTAGGTTTGTTTTAAGAATGATGTAGACAGAGGTACGCTGACCTGCTAGATGGACTTAACAGCATGTCTTGGATATATACACAATTGCGTGTCGAGTGACGGAGTAGAGTACAATTCAGCCTCGGCAAACTTCCGTTGGTGTTATGCATCAGATGACAATCATTTCAGCCCTGAAATAAGTTCAAATCAAATAAAATCAAATAATTTTTTTCCTTGATACTCTTACTTTCTGTTTCTCTGATTTTTCAGAGCTTGTTGATATTTCTTGAGCCTACCAAGTGGAGAGCAGAGAGCTTTTTAAATGTGTATTGCCCATTCCCAAGGGACCTGGGTTATTTCTCCTTTCAATCGTTGTTGCTCTGAGCCCCATCCAGGACAGAGGAAGGGGAGTGTCACACACAGACCACAGGCTACAGGCTGGCAAAAAGGCTACAGGCAAAGTCATCCTGCGTCATGTGGTAGAGCTCAGCTCTTCAGTGAAGAGTTTTATTCCTATGCCTTGACTGAATATTTTATAAGTTAGTGGCTGGTTTTGCTCTTGTACCCCAGACATTTATTTCTGAGGACTGTTAGGTACCAGGCGGGTTTTTGTGAAAAGGAGTACTTAAGTGATCATTTCCTGGTGTCCTATCTTTTTAAGCACAAGCTTTATAAGTACATAAATACTCATAAAGCTCAAAATTTCTGATGCAGTCTTAACCCTTCCTTATCAAAATGCTTATACTGTAGCTTGCAAGCTAATGAAACCTTCCTGTGAGCATGTGGTATTTGTGCTTTTGTGGTTATTCTCCTATTTCTGTCAGGTTATTTATATGACAGAAGCCTGCACAACTGCTTTTATTTACCCTTGAAACAGGAAGACTCAAGGGCATATTTATGAACATACCTACACACAGAAAAAACTATCGAGCTCCTCTTTTTTAGACAGCAAAATACACTAATAAAATCTTTTCCTCCACAGTATCCAGATGGAGATTAGGCAGACAATTCTTCCTCCCAGCCATAACATTGTACAATTGTCTAAGTGCATTACTGCTTGTTTTAGGTTTTTTTCTGCAAATCCCTATGGACCACACGACAAAGCCAAAGATATTGGGCATGAAGCTGATTATGAGTTCTTAATGCAAGAACAATAATTAGCTAACTTACAAAAAAATTGTAGTGGAACTAGGTTTGCAATCTCTCCAATTTTCCATCCATTTCAACGCTAAGCTTGTCTTGTCTTTCACCAGTGGGAGGTGATAATGAAGCTTCAGTTCACAGATTTTCATGAGAAGTGGTCCCAATTATTTGCCTAGATAGGCAACTTGTAAGGCATAAACTCAACATTTTTATCCAAAACAGAAATGACTATCAAAAACATTGCAAGGTACAATTTTTTTGAGAAGCCCTTCTCACTAGAGACTTTGCTGTCGAGTTTGATGAGGAAAGGCATGGGTACCACAACTCCTACATGACTTCCTTGAGATGCCTCTTAGCAAAAGTGTTTATGGAGATGTACTGTCCTTAGCAGCAGCCTACTCAGATGAAACAGTTTCTTCTTTATTTTACGCTGGTTTATGGAGAAGGTGCTCTCTTGTGGCTCTTGGCAAACAACCAGGTGACTCCTGACGCCCAGGAGGCAGGACCACGGTCACCCCTTTCGTTCCTCAGCTGGGCTGTGCACAGCGGGCAGGGAGGCAGCAGCCCTGCCCAGCCTCTCTCCTCCCAAAACAGGTAGCTGTTGCTGAACAACCATGGATAGTCAGAAAACGCAGGGTTTTTCCTCACAGGAAAGTTTGGCAAGAATGAAAGCGAGTGCTTCCTCAACTTTTCCCATGGAAAACTTCAACTTTTCACAGGCCAAAGCCTGAACACTCTCATTTGAAAAACCAGAGGCATCTACAATCAGCTCTCCACTGTCTACTGTGATGGAGTGGATAACCTGCATAAAGTCAAAACATTACCCACAGCAAATTAAACCATGCAGTGACAGCAAAAAGGGGAAAAGAAAGACCAGATATCCCATTGCTGCGATGCCTGAAATTTCCTTGGTCGGGACCAAAGCAAGTAGCTGAGCCCATGCAATGCAGAGGCACTCAGACACAACCACAACGCTTGCAGAGCCAAGCTGCCTCACGCAGACCTCGTTTAAGTTCCTTTGTTCTCCAGGCACAGTTAATGCAAATAGAGCCATCTTTTGATTATGGTAGGACTCATCTGAGTTTTGGAAAGGCTGCAAGGGAGCATCATGGGAATTATAGTTCAGGTGTTCCCATATTGCTGTTTTTCTCTGTGGGACAGACTCTACGTGCCATCATGCAACATGACCAGAGAGACCCATGGCACCCATTATTAAGTAGGTCAGTAAGAAAAATGTCTCTTTTTCCACACCAATAAAGCTTGTTCTGCCAAATACATTGTATAGTGCTGAACTGAACTATAAACTCAATCTTCTGCAGGAAAACAGTGGATGGTGTTTTTATTTTTAATTTTTAGCCAATCCAGAGCGAGAAGAGCATTTTCCCCCTGAAGACTCCACTTTCTGGGGCAAGCTCACCAGACAGTAGCAATCATTAAACATTTTCAGTGTAATTAGTAAGTACTCAGATGCACTAAAATACAGGTGAAGTGTCTCCATGGTCTGATAGGGGACGTAGGTAAAACAGAAGGGAAGCAGTGCATAGTTTTTCATATGACCTCAGCCCTGGCTCTCACAACAACCACCGGTTCTGTTCTCTAGAGCCTGCCCCCCAACTTTGCAGCCATTTTTGAATGTTAACCTTGAACCTTTAATCATTCTAAAATGTGCTAAGGAAATTCAGTCCTTCCCAGTTGAAGGCTGGAAGAGTAAGACTCACTGTCCCTTTTTGGATGCAGTTATATTTTGATCTTTGACTAATAAACTGACTCTTAGCTTATAGGTCATCTGCCCACTTTCAGACATCCCTGGTTTTTTCCTAGGTCATCTGTCTGTAAAACCAGATGAACGTACAAAAGAATACAACTTTTTATCCTAAATTTTGGCATGTAACTGTGCTAACAGTTTCCTTTTGTCTCCCCACTCCCACTTCAACAAGAGTTTTGTCCTTGTAAAAGCAGTAGGCATAAATGAGATCTTGCATTTTCTATTTGTGTATTCTGTAATACTGAGAGATTACTTGCTAGGAGACAAAGATTTGAAGACAGATACAGCATTTAATGTTAGGTTTGGATATTTTGGTCACACAGACAAACAGATGCGATCAAACTTAACACTCACTAAATATATATCTTGCCTTGAATAGCTAATAAAGTCTAAAATCAAAGTAAATACTGCAGATATAAAATAAAAGCAGAATCTGGAAGCTGTAGTTTTTCTTCTCGTACAGTAGTGAAATGGTTAAGGATTTTTTCTGAAGAACTTTAGAGGCAAAATGGAGAAGCACAGAAGCATAAATCTGAAGGTTAAATTTGTATTGGCTTTGCTCCTCCTTCCCATTGGAGCACAGATGGTAAAAACCTTAAAGCTACCCCTGCTATTATCATGGAATAAATGAATTATCAGGTTTCTCCCTCACAACACTAACTATGGAAAGCGCCTTCCTACTCATATCATGATCAAGATCATTTAAATGAAGAATTGCTGCTTGTTTGATCTGAAAAAAGGGGAAAAAAAAAAAAAAAAGAAAAAAGATATCTCTGAAAGACCTGGATCACCCTTTGGACTTGGAGCAATCGCTTCCACACAGTTGCCTAAAGCCGCAAAGCCAGCCAAGCCCACTGGATTTCTAAAATGATGCAAGGCGCTCTCTCCTCAGCTTCTGCTTCAAAGAGCTGCTGTTTGTTTGTTATGGTGGCTGCAAGAGATGCCGATACCTGAGAAGGGGCATTCCTAGAGGGAAGGCAAAGAAAAAAAGAAATCAGCCTTGCATGCAGCTTCCTGGGAAGAGAGCGAGGCAACGCGAGGGATAATGAAAACAAAGCAATGCAAAGCACTAAGAAACGTACTGGAGGGAAATATTCTCTCTGATGCTATGATTAAAATTATCTGTTGGAAAAGATGAACCCCACTCTGTTCGTGCTTCTGCAAGCCTTCGTGCACAACTTAAGACCACTTTAACTAACATTAAGACCCTGATAGGCTTCAGGAAAGCACCTCTCTTCACAGAGCACCTAAGCAATTAAAGTAGATGAAACTGGGATTTCAGCTGATGTTCTGATGTTAAAACGTGGATGAAACACAATCATCAGATTTAAATCTCTATGCCAATATTTTTGCTCAAATTCAGCGAGAAAAAGGAGCAGACTATGAGAACCCAGTGGCGTGGGTCTTCACTAAATAACATTACCATGTGAACCCCAAAGGTTAAAGTGACCACCAGCTCTTGTGTGCACTACCTACAGTTACTTAGTGGTTCTTATCATCTGTTCTCAACCCTATATAAAGTGAAATTTAAAAAAAAAAAAAAAATGCTGGAGTTTCACTGTTGGGTTTTGTGCTCTGGGTTTCTAGGGCTTGTATTTTCAAGCTATTTTCCACCAAAAAAAAAAAAAGAAAGCAAGCTATGCAACCAGCCAGCTAACCCCAGCTGAAATTCTTAGTAATCACCTTCTTTCAAGAGCTGCGGCCTCGTGAGCGATTTGAAGAATCCCAGCTAAGCAGCAGGAGGCGGCATCCAGGAAAACCTGCATGTACATTTGCTTCTGTATGTTCTGTGAAGGTGACTGTTCTCGGTGAACACCGAACTTGATATTAATAGTGACAAAGAGTAACAGTTCGCCTCTCTTTAACTCCTATTACTGTGCAAGCCTGCAGATTACTGCTGCTGTACGGCAAGCGTGTGGGTAGGGCTGTACTCTGCTTTCTGGGTAGAGCTGTGCCCTGACGTGTTCTAATGTATTAAATTAACGGGGCTGTGTTGTGCAAGTAATTTATAGCTTGAGGTGTCGATGAGATAGGTAGGAGCTTGAAGAAATGTAATTTTATTTTAAAAGGGGGGCTTAATCTAAAAAAAGATTTGTTTTTCTTCAGTCAAGTCATATATAGGACCCTTTTCCCTTTAATTGCCACGGTATATAATTTGGAAAATATTAGTCATTCTTCTTTCAAAAATACAAGTAGGGAAATTACATGGGCACTGAAGCATTCAGATGTAAGTGATATCATTAAAAAATAGCAGAAATACAGTAAGGAGAAAATTAACAGTTAGTTGTTCCCTTCAAAAAAGTTCAGCAAAATTATGAAATACTTCCTCTGAGTTATGAATTCAGTCATTTGTGCTGCATTATTTGTACAGATGAAAGCAAGCTATTGCATGATTGAATAACACAATTAGATTTTTATTGTTGAGATCTACCGAGCCATTTTACAGCCTTTGTCTGCCGCACAGCAACTGTCCCCACCAAACACTGGTACCAGAAAATATAACCAAAACCCAGCAGGACTGGAGGGAGATCATCCGCTGATGACCAGCATAGGTGAATTGATGAAGGGAAACTAAGTCTCTTTAGCACAACAGAGACTATTTTTTGCATCAAACCCTCAAGTAGTAGGTGTGTTTTTCGACACTAGTGTTTTTCTCCTTTGGGTGCTTAGTATACAGCTGGCATAAGCTTTTGGCCAGGGCTTTTGCAGCCAACTGCTTATGCATGCCCACTGCCTGCTTTATTCAATGCTGAGGTTTCCCTGGCTTGTAGAAACTGTCTCTCTGGTCCCTTCAAAGTCCCAGAAGCCCAAAAATGAGCTCCTAGTGGAGATAGCAAGAAAGCTCCTTTTTCCAACTCTTCTGTCCTCAGATAAGGAGGACATTTTACTAAGTGCTTTTAAAATCATTGGGCCTCATGGGCACCATGCAAAAAGCAGGACTGGGTACAGAAATGGTCTCAGAAGTAGTGGCTTTTTGGATGTACTTCTTGTTCACACCCCTTTTTTGTGCAACTGAATTGGCAGGAAGCTCACAGCCATCCTCCCTTTATGTTCTGCTGCCCCTAAAGCTAGAAAAGTGGTGAGGACATCAGCTCTCCCCTCACATTTACCTCTTCAGAAGTATAGCTGCTCCTACAGCTCTCTGAGAAACATGACCTGCCGGCTGGCAAACTGCAGCCGCTGCACTAACACGTATCGAGCACCACATCACTTAGTAGCTTTATTGCACAGAGCAACAGGAAAAAAAGCTTGCTGAAGAGGGCAAAAAATAGCAAGAGGGAGACAGTAGGAGCTCAGGGAATCACCATTTAACCCTGTGGGATGAAAACTCTTAATGGATAAAGAAGAATGCTGCATCTCTACCAACGGGGTGGCATTTCAGCAATGGAGCCAAAACAGCGACGGCAGAGCTGCAGCGCAGTGGGGACAGAGGAGGGGTAACACATGAAGGCAGTAAGAGGGAGGGAATACAGCTCACCCTGGTAGACCTTGCATGGATAGACAGGACAGTTTCCTGGTTCCCCACCTCCTGATCTCACTCTGAACCCTACTGTAAAGGCACATACAGGCAAAAATCAGCAACAAATGGCTGGGCACATGATTTGTATGGACAGCAGGTAAATACCAAGTGCCTCCCATACAACAAAACAGAGCATGGAAGAAGGAAGCATCTTTGTCCAAGAAAACAAAGACAACCTGAGGCGTGCTTAACTGAGCAGAAATGGTTCAAGCTGTTAGCTGCACCAGCACAGAGGAAGGCATAGGCATCCTTGAACGGGAACAGCAAGGTAAGGTATAAGGTATGGGGTACTGCAGCAGCAGCAGCAGTGCAGTGGGCGATCAGCTCCAGAGTGGAGCTGTACTGCAAATTATGCACTCAGTAGACATTTCATAGAATCAGAATATCCTGAGTTGGAAGAGACCCATGAGGATCATCGAGTGCATTGTTACAATTACATCCAGGTCACTCCTCAGTCTTCTCTAAGCTGAACAAACCTAGTATCCTCAGCCACTCCTCATATGTCATGCCCTCTAGTCCTTTCACCATCTTTGTTGCCATCCATTGGACACATTCTAATATTTTTATATCATTCTTATATTGTGGAGCCCAAACCAGCATGCAGTACTTGAGGTGAGGCCGCACCAATGCTGGGATAATCAATTCTTTTGACCAGTCAGGTATACTGTGCTTAATGCACCCCAGGAGATGGCTGGCTCTCTTGGCCGCCAGGGCACATCGTTGACTCCTATTGAGTCAACCAAAACCCCCAGATCCATTTCTGCAGGGCTGCACTCCAGCATCTTGTCCCCCAATCTATACGTGCATCCAGGATTACGCCATCCCAGGTGTGGAATCCAGCAATTGTTCGTTAAATTTCATGTGGTTACATTTGTCCATCTTAGACCCGTGCCATCGCCTGTTCACGCAGGATGTATGAATAGCCCTTCTCCCATCAGCCACACCTGCAAGGGACTGTCTATCACTAAGATTTACTTCAAGCTCAATTCTGGACTCATTATTCAGATACTTTAATAGCAAACATCATTGTTATTCTCCAGCATCTAATGACATCTTTTTCTCTGAACAGTCAAAAATGAAATTCCCTCTGACCATGACTAATCAGCCTGTGAACTGCTGTGTGCTATCTTTCATTTTCATAGTCCTGAGAATGAGCTTGCACGGGACAAGCATTTTAAGCCAATACAATCAGACAATAAAAGGGGTTGAAAAAAGCACAGGTTCCACCTGAGGACCACCATACTTTGTACGGAAGCACTCCATCATGTTGAGCTGGGGGAAGAGAACGTTAATCCCCAAAATAGAGATAATCTATCTTGAGCAAGTCAAGGTATATGGAGAATGATGAAGGTTTCATTCATTTTCTCTTGAATGTTAAAAATAAAAATGTAATAACCATAATGATGGCTTGTGGACAAAATTCCAGCTAAATGCGTTCAGAATAGCTGCACTCTGAAACAATCTGACCAGAAGAGGTTACGTACAAAATAAACTGAAGGTTTGCATTAGGGTTGGTCAAGTAACAGGACAAAGAATTATTCCAAGCACAGCAAATTTCATGGAGCATGTGAAATTATTTTTCCCTGAATATAATTCCCTAAAAGACAGAGGGTGCTCAGCCCTGTAACATTCACTCAGCATTATATTTGTCAAATGCTATTTGTCCAGTCCTTTGTTTCATGATGATGTCTTGTCCTGTCTGATTTTACACTTTCTGTTTAATTAGCTTTCTGTGATAAAAGCCCAAAAAGACATTTGTTGAGTGTTTCATGCAGACGTTCCTCACCTGCCTCTCCTACTGGGGCTTGCACCACTGTGGGTCTCTGACTGGCACCGTTTACCCTTCAGCATCCACTCGAGTATGCTCTGACATCCACAGGCTTAATGACAGCTATTATATAATAAATAGTTTTAATGAGTTGTTTGTCTAAAAGAGGGAAAGATGTGGCCTAATGGCATGAACACTAGATTGGGGACGCTGATTTCTCAACAAAATACTAATATCAAATTGCTCTCTAGCCTTCAGCCAGTCATTTCAGTGCTTTGCTTCAAGTTTCCATTTGTAAAACAGAAATGATATTTCCTTGCCTCATGGAGGTGTTGTGAACTGCATTCCCACTTCTCTTCAGCATGCTCACTTATCCTTCCAGAATGATAGCTACACTTTTTAAAAGATAATGCTTTTATTTAAGGAGGAAAGGCATTTCAGATTACTGGAAGCGATGGCTTTCTGAGTTTGAAAGCAGGCTCTCCTTTTAGCTCCTGGTAGTGCTGATTTACCCTGGCAGATTGTAGGCTTTATCTACAACAAAAAAGGGGATGCAGAAACCATGACAAATTATTTCCCTGACAGATCTTGGGGCAAATTGTGAACCTGGCTGGTGAATTTCACACCCACCAGTATCCTGAGCACAAAAAAAGGGAAAGCAGCGGCAGAGTGTCCATATTCCTTCTGATTGCTGAGCACCAGTGAGTGTTTGAAAACCCAGGGAAAGTTGCCGGAGGTTAGAACAACCCCACCAGAAGGCTTGGTGTGTGCACACATAAGCTGAGGCACCGGCAGGACCTCCTGAGTAGCAAAGACTACGCTTGAATGCTTCAACTTGCATGTGCCTTCACGAGTGAGGGCCTCTGTATTTTTCAGGCTACAGTACTAAATGTCTCAGAAGAAATTTTGCATCCTTCTCTTCTTCTTTTACTCCCTGGCCATAGTCAACCTGACATGATGTGAGGTCCAAACAGGAGGACTCTGTCCTCAAGTACGTTGGACTGAGCAATTCACTGCATCAAGGAGAACTGAGCTTCTGGCTTCTCCCCCTGCCGCAGGAAGTTATTTCACCTCCATCCCGATCAAAGGCCTGCTCCAATAGATCATCGGTAGATATTTGTCATTACGGATTCATTACTGGGATTCCCCTTTGATATATACATTGAAAAAATCACTTTGCCCCCTCCTCCTACAATCACTTTGATATGCAGTTTTGGTTGAGCAGGCTGTGAGCTTCGTTGGCCTGGTGCATGAGAAGTAAGGTCGCTGCAATTATTCAGCTGTTGGTTAAGCGTGTTACTTTTCTGGGTTTTTTTTCCTCCCCCTTCTCCCTAAGGTGAATCTCAGAGAAGGTACAACACCTAAAAGTGCTTAATAATGGTAATCCATATATTGGATTTTTTTTTTCTGCCTGGTATCAAATGCATTGACCTCCTCTTTATCTCAGTCAATAGATCTTGATTTTAGTCTCCAGAGAAATTTGGGTATGCTAATTATGATCACTTTCCTCATGATGCAGACCTTGTTATGACACGCTGAAATGCTGACTTCCAAAGAGAAGAGTGAAATTGTGCACATGCAGACAAGGGGTTCCCCTTTGAAAACACACAGCGTGGATTTTCTGCAGATGAAGGGCAGCCCTAGCTGGAGATGCTTGCCTGGAAAAAATCAGCTCTTTACGGCTGTTGGCAGAGAGACCCACTTCCAGAGGCTTCTCTGCTCCTGGGCCTCAAAAACTGACCTGGAGAAACCCAAAGCTACTGCAGCTGCTAACAGGCTACTTGCAAATAGCAGCTGAGGCAGGAAAAAGTGAAGCCCTGCTAAAACCCTCCCACCCTTTGCAGCTCAGGTGCTGCAGGTGCAGTCCCACAGGGTCCTAGCTATGGGGCAAAGGAGGATGAGATGTTAACCAGAGGCAGATGGGGTCTACAGGAGAATGGGATGTGCTGCAGGTGGATACCTGCAGGATACTGCTGACACTGGTGGGCTCAGGGTAAATCTGCTTGACTGCATGACACCGGGCCAGATACATTCAGCTGGCTTCAATACAGGCAAAGCTTGTTAGCATCTGCTTGCAAAAGCCATGTAGACGTGCTCTAACATGACACACAGTTGTCCATGCATCTGTGACATGTCTATGCAGCATAATCCAGGGCTATGAAGACACCTAGGGTAGCTCTGGAAAAACCTGCCTGCTAGTTGGAAGGACTTGGTTAAGACCTACACTAGCACGTCTGTATTACCTCTGGCTCCTGCACAAGCTCATTTAAATCTCACTTGGGTGTGCATGGTCTGGCATTGTTCTTTGCAAAGACATGCTTTAGGTTATTCCTAAAGAACAGAGGGGGATCTAGTTCCTTGTGGCAGCAGTCAGCTCCTCCAGTCCATAAAAACTTCACTTCCCTTCCTAAATCTCCCACGCAAATAAAAACAACTTGCTATTTCAATAGGAAATGATATGGAGGTCCTATGAAAAAAAGCTTTCTGCATTACAAAACCCCAAGTATACCACTGCTAACATCCACTGTTGAAAGGGCCCCATGGAAAAATATAACACACAAACTTATTATTAAAGTTTATGTTATAATGTATACACAGGAAGGGCAACCTTCTGACAACCTACTGACATTTCACAACCTTTTTATGCTTTACTTTGTAACCTTCATGTCATTCTTGTAAATACAGTTGTTTGTAATGTCACGAAAAATGGCAAGTATCTTACTTGACACGAGAAGTACCCTCTTAGCTTAGAAACACCCGTTTGCTTTCCTGGAATTACTACTTCTAGGAACTGACAATGAGAGACAAGTAGTAAACAGAGCTTTTTAGGATTCCCGTGATTAGTGCCAAACCAGTGAACCCAGGTGTCTTGTAGGTCTCGCCTCTCTCCCAAGGTGTAAACCTGTCTGGGTGGCACGTCCAGGGGATGCGTGGAGAGCCTGTGGCAAGCTGAGGCACTGGACAGGCACCACGGGGAAGGTGGGGAAGGAGATGCCCGCAATAACCTCTCACTGGCACCCACTCTTCCCCTGCGGTACTTCATCAAGATGTTGAGGTGCCAGTACCTACGGCAGGGTAAGAGCAGACACACAGATATACTCTTAATTTGCCGCGGTTGCGGTATGCCCCATAGCCTCGGGCAGAG
This sequence comes from Fregata magnificens, assembly GCA_013389945.1. Taxonomy (NCBI): domain Eukaryota; kingdom Metazoa; phylum Chordata; class Aves; order Suliformes; family Fregatidae; genus Fregata; species Fregata magnificens. Next base: position 158,777 of record WAAD01025038.1, read on the forward strand.
TGATGGTACCCACCTGGAGCCACGCAATGGCACAAACGCTGCTGCTGAGCTTTGGAGCTGGCTTGTACCCCGATGCAGAGGTGTATAACAAGGGCTGTGAGAGAAGTGTTTCATTGACGAGCTTGATCAAACCATCTGCCAAGGCCCCTCGCTGCCAACAACACTGCAGTCACTCCCTACGGAAGAGTGAAACCACAGATGCTGGTTCAAATAAGAGACATGGACCAGGAGAACTTTTGCCCCATCTGTCTTAATTATACCAAATTTAATCATTTCTTTGAAGAAAGGAAACTGTGTTCCCTGCCCCCTGCGTACTGAGTCACCTCCTCAGGTCCAACCCCACACTGTAAGTCACTTGCAGATATTCCTCAGCGTTTATTACAGGAATTACACCTTCTGAATAGATGCACATAAATCCATTTTGGACAAATAAAAGAAAAGCCCTCTCTGTGCAATCCCATTTTTGTTCTGTTTGACTAAGGAATGGCATTTTGTACTAAATAGTTGGCTGCGTTTTTCTCTATGCGCATGCAGCTTTTCCCAAAGTGTAACTTTAGCAGTGAATAGAGTGAATCCAACACAACTGGCTGCTCTCCAGCATTTCCAGGCTGTAGAAAAAAAAGACTTTATGTGAAAGAAAGAGACACGTTGTTCCTTCCTGCCCGAGGTCTGCTAGGTAGCAAGGGTTCGCTGGCAAAAGGGTGTTTGGACATACATGATGACTGAGAATAAAACTGTTGATTAGAGATGACTGGCTACTGAAATAAGTGCCACACATTTCTACCTACAGGCACTCGACAATAACTTCCAGCTGGTGGGCCACCTAGCTTTACTCATAAGCTGAAAAAAATTTGGGGCGAGGGGGTGTCTTTGAACCACTTAATAATTAAACTAAGACTGAGCAAAGGAGGAAGAAGTTGAGAAAAACCTAATTACAGCGAATTTAACCTTGGCATAGCTCAGCTCATAGCTAAGTTCAATTTGGCTTGGTATTTTTAGAAAAAATATAAAAGGAAGATAATCATATATCAGATTGAGAGAGGAAGAGATGAAGTTATCCTAAAAGGGAAAGTTATGGTTGGAATCTTTTTCCCCCCCTTTTTTTTTTTCCCAGTGAAACTTAATCCTAGTTTCTACCTCAGATGACAGCTGTACAGCCCTCTGTGTCATGAGACCTGGAGGACGCAAAGACACAATTGGGTTTGAAAGACGGAGCTGTTGAATCCAGTTGAAAAGAAAACTGCAGTCACCACGCCTACCGACCCACCAGGGCACCATCATGATGTGGTATCCAGAGCAGCCTGCCCCTGGTGCTCAGCGCAGCCTGTCCCACGCAGCACGTATTTTACCTGCTCAGGGAGCCCTCCGAGGAGCCGGGTGAGCAGCAGACCTTCCCTCCCCCTGAAACAGAGATAGAGCTTAAGCTTCATGACATCTATAAAAAAACCACCAAGCCAGAGACAGACTGTCCCTAGGGTACCCCTGGGAATCCTCTCAGTTTGGCGCTTTGGTCTACATCAGTCAACCAAGCTGGGCTCACAGGAAACACCAGCCACAGCGGGTCGGTCCATCGGTCCCCACCTCTCCTTGAGAGCAGGCAGTCAACACCAGAGCTCGGTTACCTCCTCAGGACACCAACCCTCCCTGGCTCCTCTGGCTCATTTGCACCAAGAAGACACAACCACACCTCAGGGACTCCACCACCGGCCGGGGGAGATCTCTCCTGGAGTAAAGGTGGCTGAAGGCTGCTGTGTGTCACCTGTACTGTCTTTTTCGTCCACGTGTTGCAAACCACATGGCAATTCAAGAGGGCGGTCCTCAGCTTTAGCGTTTGGGGCATTTATCTGTTTTTGTTTAATATATAACTCTCTAAAAGCCCGTATCAAACAGCCACAAACCTTGAAAAATTTGGTGTCTTGCAACCCTGCATTCCTGAGTTTCCAGAATAAATACAGGACAACAAAAGAGGAGGGGGGCAGGAGTGAAGCGCTAAGAACGGGGGGAAAAGGGAAATGGAAACAGATGAGCAACTTAAAAAAAAAAAAAAAAATGGCCCCAAACCCAGTTTTCCACACAAGCTGTGACACAATCCTTAGCCTGGAGATGTTGTGGGTATACCACCTACCTGCGTGACTGATGTGTCCTAGCAGTACGCAGCGCTTTCCCAGCCTGCAAATACTTGCATCCTCACACACCAGTTACATTTTATGGCCTGGAAACAATAGTAATGATGATAAGAGAAATGCCTATAATATAGCAAATTAATATTGCTAGCAAACTGTTCGATATTACCTTTTCCAACAATGTTACAGAGATAGGAGAGAGACCTAACAAAGTATGTGCGGAGTAGAAAAATAATAAATTAAATTACAAGTGAACTGCAACCCAATATTTTGCATGAAAAATCAATTTTCTCTCTCAGCTCTGTTATACAGCCGGCAAAAGAAAGAACCCAGCATATTATCTCCTCAGACTCCAAAACTGCCCAAGTAGAGACCTTGTTGTTATTTTTCTAAGCCATTAAAGCTTCTTGCTTTTGTACTGGGTTTTGGTTTGGGTTTCCCCTTTCACCCTCCGCTGACTCCATGATACGGTAACTTTATAGGTAGAACTGATAGCACTGCCTAATTTTATGTCAGTTGATATTTGATATTGCGAGGCTTGTTTTCTCTGCTTATAACTTTGCCAAACTTGAAGCATTTCAGGTGAATTTTACCATTCCGGTTATCAAGCTGAGACAGGCTGCCGGGTGTTTGTATTTGTTTAATTTAATTTCAGTCCAAGTGAATCCACTCTTCCTGTAAACAAAATGATAGGAAAAGATGTAGCCCTACCCTGGTAAAAGTAAACACACAAACTTAGTGCTCCTTTTCTTGAGAAACGCATCCTTCCTTAGGATTCGTATCCTGAAATTCATGGGAGACAGCTTGCTCGACGAAGGAAAAGCCTTTTGTGGGGAACATGAAATTTTGGCTAAATTTGGCCAAGTTGCAAGACCATTAAAAAAATCAGTTTGTACGTGCACAGAAGACTCTTCTTAGGCTTCACAGCTTATTTCTTTAACTATTTTATCTTCACTGAGCTTGATGCAGGGGAGATTAAGCAGGGCATTCCCTGAAACTGTAAGTTTAAGCAAAGATCTTAGGAAAGGTGTTTGGAAATGGCAGCCTGGAGCATGCTTATCCAGCATGACTGGAAACCCAGGTGGGAGAGAACACTGGCTGAGGAACTAGGAGATGGGAGCTGGGGCTCAGAAGAAGCCTGTGACTGGCTTGAGGCATGCAGGAAATAAGACTAATACAGGCTGGGAAACGAAAATTAGGTGGAGATGGCTAAGAGACAAAGACTGGTGACACAGAGATGGGAACAAGAAAGGAAAAAGTGCGTGACACTGTCTTCTAGGATGGGATGAGACTGAAGAGAGCTCTCCCCCCTTGAAGACCAGCCAGGAAAATTGGATCAAGAAGTTTCATCCCTGTTTATGATCAAACTGAGTGTCAACACAATACTGAACAATGAGATTTTTGTTTTGTTTTAATTTGCCACTAAAAAACCTTAGGCAATTTCATAAATGCATTAAAAGGACATTATTAAGGTTGAAAAATCTACCATTAAGAAGTCAGAAAAACGCCCTTGAGTATACAACAGTGACACAGAATTATACCGCCTTCATTCTGCCTTTTATAACCCCAGCGATGCTTTTTAACGCAGCCTGTGTATTTGTTTGTGTGCGTGCATGCAAACATCCAGAGATATTCACCAGTGCAGATTTTACGTGGGTGGACTCAGAAATATCCTCTGCCTGCCAGCGGAGATGGCAACCAGGCTGCACCCAAAATTCCACCACTGGGCTCCGACAGGTTGGAGACAAAAAAAATGAAAGCACAGCAGGTAAAACATCTCCCACACAACTGGCCCTTTAGAGCTCCATCCAAAATCCAATTAAGTCTTTGCAAAAGCATCGTTCTGTAGCCCTTTCACTAGGATTCATTTCAATTAGCTTTGGATCAGGTCATCAGTAATTTTTTCACCCAGTCAGGTGGTTTTTTTTTTTTACCAATGCAGATTTCACATAGAGAATATCAGAAAGCCACTGAATAGCCATTGAGCAGGCTGTACGGGGGAAAGGGGCCATGCTGTAAATCAAAACTTACTCAGAGACTTTTTTTTCTTTGGATCTTTCAAATTCCTGCTGAAGCTTTCATCTCATCACCGAGAGTGCAGTGCTCCCCATTTTTCTCTTGAAAGTCAGGAATGAGTTTACCAGTGTGGTCTTGACAGGTTTTATTTTCAGGGGAGCTAATAAATGATGGCTCCAGTTGAAGGCTGTGCACAGCTGTAGGCGTACGTTGCTGCTACTACTTTTGGAAAGTTGCCTTTTAGGGGTCACATAAACATGAGCTTAGTTGAAATATGTGTATCTGTCATTCTGAAGTTGATGGGATGTAAGCCCGGTTCCTAGAAGTATGGTATACCATAGATATGGTACAGTATTTGGGGGAATAGGTGTTACCCACTTCCTTACCTTGATAAAAATTGGTAAGCTACAAAAAATTCTGCTGATGCCCCTGAAGGAAGAGGAAGAGCAGCAATGAAAGCACCACTGTCATGTTCACTCCAGAAAATGCCCTGTTGTGTGAGACGAAAAAGAAAGGGTGTCATAGAAAAGGCAAAAAGCCGCAAGAACCCGTAGGGTGAGGGACCGTGAGCATTGTCCTACCAGTGCCCGTAGGTAGGTCCATCGCCTGCCTCAGAGGTGACCTGTGCCTCCGTCAGTGGCTGCAGTGGGGTTACCTGCTGAGTCCCCTGTGTCCAGCCTCTTCCCTGCTGGGGCACTTGGGTCTACTTTGTCACACTTTGGTTTGCTTCTAGCAGGGATGTCTCTGTGGGCACCAGTCCAAGCTCACTTGGCATCCCTGGATTTTGTAGGCACCTGTCCCAAATCCACCGCTGCAGGATGGATTTTGGGGGAGGGTTGGCTCTATGCCTGGTGGATAACAGAGAAGGAACACGCATGTGCTCATCTCCCCCTTCTCCTCCGGTCGGATTTTGTGGAAGAAGTGAGATACACATCTCATCACAGCACAGCAACTGCAAAATCTGGAGGAAAAGAATGCTTGGAGGATGCCTTTATCCTCTGCGTGCCACAGCGGGGAGCTGCCCCACAGCAGCAAGGTAACACCACATTGATGGGCTGTACTGCCATCTAGCCCACATATGCTGCCGTGGATCGCTACAGGTTTAGCTAGGAGGATATTAATGATCCAGACCTGCAATTTTCATCCTGTGGTGGAAATATCCCCACAGAGTAAGAACAGCTTCTAAGGGGTCCGTGACAGGTCATGCAGGGAAGCAAGCCTATTGTTGATACACTTAAATCCGCTAGATAACAGGCTGCACCGCCACTGGGAAATATTTAGGGGACTGCAATTGGAAAATGTTGAAAACTTGCTGATTTAGATTTATCAAGGAACAGCTCATCTTCTACAGCAAAACAAAAGCCACAAAAGTGTTGTAGAAGAGGACAGTGATGCACTCATTGTGAGCAAAAGTATCTGTCAGGACAGATAAAGTCAAATGAGCCACTTCAGAGTCTGTGTTGGGCCAGAAAATAAAGGCCGATTTTTCCTAGCATCTTTGAGCATCACACTGCGCTGGTGTTGCTTCCTCTTTAGTGATGGCACCTGTGGTCTCCTTGCTTTCTGGACATTTTTGATGAGAGCCACGAGGGTAATTTGACCCCTTAGGAAACTTGTATTCAACAAGTACAATTTTCTGGCCCCATCGGTATTAGCACGCTCTTTGCAAAGGCATGTCCATCATTCCAGGGTTGCTGTAAGAGGCACTTACCCTTCAGACTTTGGAAGAAATCCAAGTTGCTAACCCCCTTCAGAAGGCACTGGGCTGGTAACGAACGCAGTGCGGTAAAAGCATCATTACCTATTTGCAAAGGTAGTGGTTGCAGTCTCTGCTGTCAAACTCCAGGCCACCAGCAGCAGCATCTATTCCTGGGTTGTGCCAATTAATACCAGGCAGCTCCGTGGCTGTGCAGAGGATGTGCGTGTGAGATGAGTAGGGATGTCAGAGAAGGAGCTGCACACCCAGCTGAGATGCTGTGCTGCCCCGCTAAGAAGGCAACAGGGAGAAGCTGAACTTAACGGAGATGGTTTTTATTGCCCAGTTCAAAAGCTGGCTGTGCTTCACCTTGTTCTGTCAACCCCCCTCCAGCACAGCCCTAGCCTGTTCTTAACTAGGAGTAGTATATCTTCTGCTCAATATTGGAAGCAATGCATGGAGAGAGAAGTGCCTGCGCTGTTAGCATCATGTCCACGCTGTTGTGACAGGCATGAGGATGACAAGTACAGTCCTGTTGTCGAGGCAAGGCCCCAGAGCGAAGCCTTCCCAGGAGGCAGGGTTTTAAGAGCCGCCTTCAGCAAAGCCATCCCTCAACAACGCCATGCTCAGCAGCAGAGACCAAAAATGTCCCGTGTCCTTTTCAGAACACCTGCAGGCTTGGGACAGCCCAGCCAGTGATTCACATCCAGCCTTTCTACTTATACAAAAAAAAAAAAAAAAAAACCACCAACCCCTAATCACACTTTTCCAAAAGCGGCATTTTTATAAATATCCAAGACAGATGCTTCATCTGTTCTGCCGCAGTGTCATCTAGCTTATGTAAGCGGGCAGAAATGTCAGCACGAGAAATTTCCAAACAAAGGCACTTTGGGGCCAACATCACTTGGACAACTCCCCCCTCCCTCACAGTTTATATGGATTTGAGTTTTGTTACATTTTGGGTTTAATTTGGTTGAACTGCGAGAAGAGGTGTGAACTACTTTACAGTGCTGTGCCCAACTCTCTGTTTTGAAGGGGCCGAAGTGACCATCTGTGAAATACCGAGGGACCAGTAGGAGCAGATATCTTCTCCTCACATTTAAGTGGCCCTTTCCGCGTGAGAAAGAAAAATCATTTTTACCTCTCAAAGCAGCCAGCTAAGGTTTAATGAACACTCACAAGCCAGAATAAACTTAATAAGCCTGAACTGATGAAGATAAAGACAATCACAAAAAAGGAAGGCTCTGCTCCCATGGCGAAATGAGCCCGGGTGGGATCACCGCAAAACCAGCATCCAGCTGAAGCCAGTGGCAGGGAAGCCTCTCTCCGAAGCACCCCATGGGCTGGAGGTGAGTCTTGCAGCTCTGGAGAGTTACAAGCTCCTCACGCATGCCCTAAACCAGGTTGTACTCAACCAGCTCACAGCCTACCTCAGTGAGAACAAGAGTTTACTTGAGTTCACAGTTCGAGTTATAAAACTTCATGCTTCCGACAAAAATATACCCCAGAATAATGCCTGGGGCCCTGCCACTTGTCAGGCCTCCGGCACACGTTCCAGCGAAAACAATCTGTGGAGTAAGGGAAGAGGAGAAAGAGGAAATATTTTCATAATGTTGGTTCGGGTTTTTTTGGTGGTTTGTTTTTTTTTTTAAGGTGTCAATAATCATTTCCTCTTTTTAAATCTATTTGATTCCCAAACAGGCAAGGTGCAAGGTTTAAAATACTAGAATAGACCAATGGCCCATCAAAAAACCACTGTGTGATAAGACCTCCTTGACTTTTGCTTTTCTCTGTCTCTCTTGCTGGAGCCCTGGTCAGCCCCATCATTTTGTCTTTTTATCCTTTTGCCAGTTGTGAGAAGAAATAATGGTGTTTCTGAGAAAGATCTTCCTTGTCACTGATGGAGACAAAGCTTTGGTGTGAAAGTTTACAAATCTTGGGCACGGGAGGGTGAATTTCTCAAGGCAGCAAACAGTAGTTGTGTCACATCATTTTTCTTGGGATTGAATTTTCTTTGAATGCTGCCTACGTATTGGAATAGGTTCCTGAGAGTCGCCAACAGTAGGACGTTTCCTCACCCAAAGCAAAGAGTGTTGACACGTGGAATACCTAGTAGCTGTGGTGATGCAAACATCATTTTATCTTGTCCTATATAAACTCTTCCACAAAATGTAAATTTTATGTGTTTTCGTGCTTGATTCCTTCACTTTAGACTTTTTCTTCTCACGGCCAAAACCAAATACATTCCAAATTTTCCTTAGGGAGGAAAACTTATTCTCTCTTTCAAGTCACACCAAAAATATAGCTGACCCAGTTACCACGGTATGCTTTAGAGCTGCTCAGTCAGAAATCAGCTGGGGAAAGCAGGATGAATAAATGACATACTAGATCAAATACATAATTAAAGGGAACTAAATACAGCTGGCCATAATTTTTCAAAGGAAGAGGATTTTATATAGTCTTCTGTAAATCAATATCTTTCAATGTTCTTCACGTTGTCAAAATTTTTATTTTTTTAATGTCTCACGTATTTTGAATGTAGCTATTTCTACCAAAACGGCTAGGAACTATTACAAAAAAATAACTGAAGCTAGTTTTCACAAGAAGTTAGTTTTTAGTTTTCTTTGTGGAATGTAACTCCTCTCCCCTGAAACTGTAACTTTATCAAAAAGGGAAAATCTGAATTTTGCTCTGAAAACTTTTTACCTAAAGGTATTTGCTTTTTTGTCTCCCCAAAACATCTGTAAAGTAACAACTATTTTGTTGTTATTAATTGATGATATCAATTAAGCACACATTAATGATCATATAATCTTGCAAAGAGGTTATTTACAATTTGGAGGTGATCGTCAATACTTTCATTTCCTCAAAATTCTACTTTAAACTCTACTCTTCTGATTGGTAGTCAATGACTATTTTCATAAAGATGTGAAAAGAAACCTATTTCTCTATCTGCCAAATATAAGGACACATTTTGAACTCTGCAAAATGAAACAACTTTAAAATTTAAAAGATATCAGCCTTCTCCTTATGAAGAAAATACATAGAACCTATTTTTCGATGGAATCAAGCATTTGTGACTTCCTTCTGTCAGTTTAAATCAATTTAGAGTAACTATACATGCACTTACATTGCTGCCTATTGTATTATTTTTATTTGATCACGAAGCAGCTCTTCCCTTTCAAAGGCTTAATTGCTTCCAATAATAATCAGGAAAAAGTAACCTCAGAACTTTCTCACAGCATCTCACCTCATTTTTATTCCTCCTCTGACCTTCCACTAAGCCTCCTCCCCCCAGAAAGAGGGGTGTGAAAGGCATTAATTAATTTATCTATCATACACTTCGGCGGAAAGTGCGTCCCCTGAACTGTTTCTTTGTTGGGAGTAAGTGCCTCATCAATCTCGAGCAGATCAACCCACATATGCAATTAAAGCCAAACAGAGTAACGACAGCTGCGATTTGAGGGCACGCTATATGATGTCCCAGAAACACATGCAGCCACAGCTCATTCACTGTGAGCCTATGCGCCTCTTTGTCTCCTGTAAGCAATCTTACAGGACAGAAACCTTTCTCTAGTGAGCCAGAGATGCCTTTGGCCAATTTCCATAACCATCGCCTTGTTGGGGAAAGATGAAACCCATGAGGGCAGGAACGAAGAAGCAAAGACAGGGTGCTGGCAAGCGTTTTCCAGGAAAGCTTTCCGGTCCACCGTGGGAAATGGGCCACGGGAGGTCACCTCCCTCAGCAAGCACTTTACTCCCGTAAAGGAGGCTTGTAAGCTCCTCAGCTGATGCTTGGGGATCCTCAGACTAATTAATATCCCAGGCTACTGCTTGATGTAAACACAGCTCAATCCCTACCTTATACACACCACGCTTGTTCACGTGCTGCAGTAACAGGAGGGCGACAGTAAGATGTGCCAAGGTGAAAGTAGAGAAATGAGCATTTTGTAGCATTTACTACATGTTTTTTTAATCTTTGCCCAGGCATAAAATTCAAACTCAGAAGTTTTCCGTGCCCTCCTTTACCTCTGGTTGCTATTTGGGTTTCCTTTTCTGTGTTTAGATCTCTCCAAGTCGCATTTTGCAATTTGATTGCAACATGAACAGAGTAGATTATTTTTACTAATTTTTTCATTTAAGAACAAAAGTTCACATTGACTGAAGTACTGATTACAATTAAGTTGTTTTAGTCAGAACAAATTCCTAATAGAATTTTTTTAATCAGTTCAGACCTCTTTTACTGTTTTGTTGGAAGTACATTTAATCACGAAAACGTGAAGTTACTTGCAAATGTTTTATATTGTTTTGACTAAAATATCTCCACTTAACCTGGAAAATAATTAGTGCCATCTTGGCATTAATGTTGCTTTGATTTCTTTTACTCCAAACTATTCTTTTTCATAGTTTGTTGGCACTTTGAGAAGGAAACAAGTTATTTGCAGAGCTCTAGCCTTTGTAGCATGTGTGTGTGTCTGCATGTCTGTGTGTTAATCCACAAATGTTCATCTATTCTGGGAACTTGATCTTGGATCGAATCACAGAAATGCAAGCCCCTGGGTACGTGGCAACTGGAATAATTATATCCTTGCTAAGTTTCAAATTCATTTGGATGGGAAAGTCTTTTCCATCATTACATATGCATGGTACCACAGTATACACAGGATACAAAACTACTAGAGTGTCCAGAGGAGGGCCATGAAGATGGTGAAGGGTTTAGAGGGGAAGCCGTATGAGGAGCCACTGAAATCACTTGGTTTATTCCGCCTGGAGAAGAGGAGACTGAGGTGAGACCCCATCGCGGTCTACAGCTTCCTCACAAGTGGAAGAGGAGAGGCAGGCGCCGATCTCTTCTCTCTGGCGACCAACGATAGGACCCGAGGGAATGGCAGGAAGATGTGCCAGGGGAGGTTTAGGTTGGATATTAGGAAAAGGTTCTTCACCCAGAGGGTGGTGGAGCACTGGAACAGGCTCCCCAGGGAGGCAGTCACGGCACCAAGCCTGACAATATTCAAGAAGCATTTGGACAACACCCTCAGACACATGGTGTGAATTTTGGCGTTGTCCTATGCAGGGACAGGCATTGGACTCAATGACCCTTGCGGGTCCCTTCCAACTCAGGACATTCTGTGATTCTATATTATTGCATTATAGGAAAAGAGTTGCCCTGGCCCACCCCAGAGAGGATGGCATTTAGATCTAAATCTCGTGAATAACTTTCATCCAGTGGGTGAAAGACATAAAATATTGAATTATCTTTATTTGTTTTATGGTCTTCCACCATAGCTTTATTTCACTGTGAAGTTAGAAAACAAGGTAAATAGATCTTGCATCTTACACTTCTTACTGAAAAAGGCAGTCCTCCACCAGGGCCAAACCAAACAGGTTATAACAGAGGCACACATGCAAAAAAAGCTGTGGAGGGAACGTGCAGTAAGGGACACATGCCAGAAAAAAACAGTGCAGTTTGTGCTTTGTAGGCACCAAAAGCAGAACTCTTCTCCCCAGACTGTAGAGGTTTAATTTGAACTGTCTTTGCCTGATCTGGTGGATCCTTTAAGGGCAGTGGAGAGAAACAGACACTCACAGAGCAAAATTTGTTCTAGACATCTACCTTACACAAGTCATTGTACATCAGTAACACTGCTTTCTTACTACTGACTAGATGGGGAATACCAACCATACATCTAGACTGTAGAAAATTTAGATGTCTAAATGTGGACAGACAAAGCCCATCCAGATGCCTGCATACAACAGCAGAGAGGTTCCAATTTGAACAGCCAGACTTAAACAGGAATCAAGTCTTTAAACTTTACAGTTTACCTTCATATCTCTGAATATGATAAACTACAGATTTTAACTGCGGAGAGTTCTGGCTTCTAATCAAACTATACACCATCAGCCTTATTGCAGCCTGTGTTGAGAATTAGTAAGTAACATCAGAAATAAGCAAAACTAGGACTTACAGTCTCACATAAATTAGGATAAAATGGTGTAAGTGTGATATTCAAACTAAACTTCTTCAGAAGACTTCAAAAATTCCACCCATTTCTGTTTTCCCTTCTCTTGGGTGCAGAATAAGCATTCTAATCTTCAGCAACTGATACAACAGAGAATCTGTTCAGAGGGTCCTTTAGTGGATACAACAACACTGAACACAGAGCAGAGTCCTATGGAAATGAAAGCATTTCTCCAGCGCTGCAAGATGGATTGAAAAGGAATTTGGGAAACTGAGCGCTTGGAAGCGGAACAAGGGGACTAGGCAGGCTAAAAGAAATGAAGTTATCAAAACACGACAGTAAAGTAACACGAGGGATATACACTAAGCTGATGAAAAGCAATACAGAAATAGGAACGAAAGCTGCCTGTCAAATTTAACTAATCAGTAGGCAAGCATTTGGGTGGAGGTTCTCTAAACAGCAAGTATCTGTTGAAAGAGTATTTGAACTTCCTAGCGTCACTGAAATCCCTCTGCATTAGCCGAGATAGTTTGGCTCTCTGAGCTGCACAGGGAGTGCTGGATTGTCAGTATTAGCTCTGAATTTTCTGGCTTTTGCAAGTTCCATTATTTTATCACTGTAGGTTTTGTTGTTGGGGTTTTTTTTCCACACGTACACACAGATTACGATTCTGTTCACAGAGCTGCAACAAGTGAAGGGAAAACTGGCTGCCGTGGCAGTATTCCCCAGTATACTTTGTGCAGCTACTGATTGCATTCATGTTTCTCCCACAGCAGCCCCCTGCATGCAATGAGGAAAACATACAGGCAGTAGAAAAATCACTGTCAGAGCAACAAGCTTTGACTAGCCTCTCTATCGCCTGTGAATGTATGTGAAATGAAGAGAGGTTGTGGGGAATCTAACCGTGACTACTGTTTGCCAGTGAATACAAATTTAATGTCTGGGTGACCATCTCCTAATTGCTGCTGAATTTTTTTTTTTTTTTTAGTGGAGCTGACTTTTGAAGGTGGTTCTTCCTGAGCAGCCTGTGCAGAGCCAGTGCCTGCTAGGAGGCAATTAGCAAGAATTAGTGCAGGTGCTTCACTTGGCTCCCGTCCATGGGAGTCAGCAGCGCAGATCGGAGCTCCTCGCCCTCCATGCCAACCTGGGAAGACTCCTCTGGCAGGGATGCACAGTGCTGCTCGGCTCCTCCGCACAACACAATTGAGACTTACTCACAGAAAGCAAGATTTTTGTCTGGTTGTTGGTTTATTTAAAGCTGAGTTTTCATTCTGGTTACTGTCTCTGCATAATGGACAAGAGCACTTTAGCTCCTAGCCTTGTCGTTGCTGATCAATACTGATCTGAAATGTAAGTATAGTCATTATGTATTTAGCGTCTTTGGGAGCCAGAGCTGAAAAAGTAACAATTTATACATGTTTCGGTTCAGTTATTGCAGGTTAGTCATGGGATAAACAGATTTACCATGCCAATAATTCTGAGATGAACTGGTAAGGCGAACAAAATGATTTTAGAGTTTAGCAGCATCACTGTCTCTGTTCAGCATTAACAACTCAAGCTTATACTATCATTACCCAATTTTGAAGTGGCTTAAGAGACAGGTGCATATAGATGGAGCAGGTGAGGCAAAGTGAGGTGCAGTGACTTCCAAAGTTGTTCAAACTAGGAATGAAAACCAAGTAGCCCAAGCTATAACCCTCTATCCTCCAGCAACACCCCCTCACTTCATGGCCCCTTCATTTTCATCTCCTGTTTACTGTCGTATTTCTCCAGTGTGAATGTACACAGAAACAGTCCACTCAACAAAAACCCTCAACTCTCTTCTAAGTGCAAGAATTGGAGAGCCCACAGTTGTTGAACTTCATGAGATGGGCAAGGGCTTAAGGAGAGGGACTGAATTAATCCTATGTATTTATGTGGTGCCTTGCAACTATGACTGAGGTCCCTAGGGCTAACACTTACAAATGCTAGAGATGCCACAATTAATATGTTGATTCTAATATCTGATTCTTCAAAATGTTCCTGCGTGGAAACTAAGGATCCCATCCATAAACATAATTATTCCTTGAAATACTGACTTTAACTTACACATGAAGTACAACTTGTGTCTTGTTTCCACACTTGGTTCCTAAAGATAGATATCAATTCATATTCTAAGAAAAAGTATCCTTGCAGTAGGGAGAGGGCTGCCCTAGGAATTACATGAAAGATGTTCTTAAATAGCAGCTGGTACAAAGTAATGCAGGGGTTGACCATAGAGAGTCCTTCGTTGTTGACAAGTCCAAAAAGGTAAACTAGGGTAAACATAGGCAGTTGAGATACTGACATTGTACTGGTGGGCTAGAAGAGTGTGTTAAGCAAGAGCAGCAGCAAGTCTCAGACATCCTGGTAAACCAGGGGAGAAATACAGCTGTTTAAGTGTGAGCGCTCTCCGTCCCTTGTGCATGCACCAGTCCAGATTTGTCCCCTTCCTACCACAGCATTACCTTTCTCTACCCCCAGACACATGCTGGCTGTGCTAAATCACGGCCACTGATAAAATATAAGCACGAATTAGTATTTGTACAAGAACTACCTTAACTCTGTTTCCGATATACAGAATTTCGTACAGTGCACAGAATTGGATGACGCAGTAGGCATTTCTCTGTTCTCACCCTTATTCCCTAGCTGTATGTAAGCTACAGAGTAGAGTTTCATTAAAGCAATGGATATATCAGAAACCACTGGCACAGTAGAACTATATTCCCACACAGCATAATTGAGGCTGGAAGAAAAATGGCAGGTTGTCCTTCATAAATATTTTAAAATTAAACTGTAGAAAAGTCTGACTTACACTCATTTTGTGAACTTTAAAGATGACTATTTCTATCTCTACACCTACATATGTTCCCACACAAAATACTGTACTAATTTACGGTAAAAGAACACAGAGGATTATATCCTGACTGAGACTTATACTTTAAAACACAATAGAAATAGTAATATTCAGAGACGCAGAAAGTGCAGAGTAGGAAGATATATTGGGAGGAGGAATAAATTCACAAAACCCACCAAAAATTGGGGTTGTGAGGAGAGTTTCAGCTCTGCTGTTGCCCCTAGAAAGGGCAATAGACAACAGAGAGTCATGCCCCATGATATGGCCAAACCTTGATCATAAATCAGAATTAAGACCGATATGTGATAGTTCATATATGGACTTACGTCTAATTGTCTAGATTTAAAATATTACCTGAAATGTAGAAAAGGTGAGTCATAAAGATTAAGCAGGATTTTTCCATTCTTTCACAGTGTTTTTTGTTTACAGTACTCCATCCATTGCTCTAGATTAATTTATTTTTGGGTTACTATTAGCATTCTTAGCTTTTTGGAGAGTAAGTTCCAGATTCAAGATGATATTTAGGTACAAATAGGGCCTTAAAAAAAAGCCTTCTCTAGGGTGTCTGCATGTTTGCATCCTGAGCTGCACAAGTAAAGCCAATAAAAAAAGTCAGTAGGAGTTTTTCCAATAACATTAGTTACATTACTCCCTCAAGCCAAACCCCAGACCAAAACCCCCAGGACGTTGCAGCTTCATCTCCCCACTTCCCCATCTCTTTCAGGATTCATAGGGTTTTTATCTCTGTTCTTCCCAGGTCTGCCACAGACAGGCTGGAAGGCTTTGAGGAAGTCACCTCGCTGGGGAATGCTTCCACTTCCCGATGTATAAAATGCAAATAATGATGCTTCCTTCATCTGCTGCAGACCAATAAGGAAAGGCACAGTAAAAAAAACCCCAACAGTTCTTATAATTAGGAGAAATTTCCCATGCACAGCTGTTGGCTAGAAGAAGTGACAGAAATCTTACCTGCTACATCTCACTGCTCCCAGTTAAAACCATCTAATACACATGCCCTTAGAGCTAAGATGGTTCCAGAAAAATCCATCAAGGCAGTAGCTTTGGGCTTCTACCCCAACATCAAAAACACTACTGCCACATAACTCAAAATAGTGACCTAGTATAAGTTCACTTCTTCTAACTTAAATATGTTCAGAAAGTATTGACAAGAGACTGTGGTCCTAGCAGGTTTTTATACTCTGGCAGGTACTCTCTGCTCTGACTAATTTGGGGAAAACAAAGTCATGTGCTCACACCTGCTCTGGATCACAGTGGTACTGCAGGTGATAAAAAGTTGGGCACGGTATTAACTGTTGTAGCACTATGGCCAAATACCCTGCATAGCATAACCTGCACAAGGCTACACCTGGTTTTATATCTGCCACGTAACAGAGGCCAGTGTTAAGGTCTGCTGCACACAACACTCAGGATATTCCTTCAATCTGCTGGTGGGGACGTAGCATTTGAGCGTGGCCTTGGCATGCAAAGTGGTGCTGAATGAAACCATGATCAAACGGATCGTCTTGTTTGATTTGCTGCAGGTTCCTCCAAGGCAGTGATTTCCTCCAGCCCCCACTGAACAGGAGTTTTAGGCTTGGGAAGCTCAGCTGCATCACATAGTCAGAGACTGAATCAGAAAAGAAAAGAAAAAAATACCAAATAAGTTTCTCACAGACGTTAAGGGCTGCCTGCCTCTGCTCCCTGCAAAACTGCTTTCCGTGTAGCCATCTAGTGGAAGGCAACCGAAATGTTCCAATTAGGAAAAAAATAAATAGAGAGGGTTATTTCAGGCATTCAAAAGACCCCGGTGCAAATACCCGATAAATTAAAAGGAACAGCCACCTTGCTGAAAGTCTTCCTAAAGCATAATTTTCAGTTACACAGTAGCAGTTTTATTAGCCGACCTCCTGTCTTTAAGAAAACATAACAGAGGATCCCCAAATGTCATGGGTTGATTTCTCCTATCAGGTTGGTTCTACTTTGATGTAACTGTTCTGCATCAGATGAGTTGGTTTCTGATTACATGAAGGTAAATGAGATGGGAATTGGGCCTATTAAGTGTATATTTAGCTGCTTCCCTAAGCAACCTATTTTTTCAAAACCAGGGCTTGCTTATTTGAGACAGGTTTAAACAACTAACAGAAAAACTAACTCACAGCCTAGAGAAACCCGGTTTTGTTCTTACCGTTAGTACAGCCACAGGTGACCCCAAAGGACCAAAGTTTCACTGCAGCTGTGAGCAGGTGTGTACTGCTCCAGTCGGTAAAATACCCTGGGGGGAAAATTCCTACTCCTTTGTAAGTCTGAAGCAAATGCAGGAAGCACTATACCAATTTAACAAGGAAACCATGAGGGACAAATAGGACATTTCTTCAGCTACTGTAGCAACTAAGTGAGGAGGCAAAACAGAGTCAGGTTGCACTCTGTATCAGCCAAATCTCTCTGGTTTTCCACGTATTAATAAAAAGAGAATGCAGAACTGTACTACCTGTCCTTTCTCCCCGGTTCCTTCTTCACTGCAGTACTTTCATTTTAATTGCCAGCTGGGTTCACAAGAAACAAGTTACTCTGAAAGACTGCGAGATGCTTGAGTGAAGGGCAGCAGCAGTAACTGAATGTTGATTCTGCTCCCAACTTCCATTCACTTTCCAGGCTAGAGCAATTTATAGCCATATTCCTCCCTCAGTTTCTCCACCTGTAAAACAAGAGAAATGGCAGGGTGAAAAAACACTAGAAGTTGGGATTCTTTTACTGCAAGGTTGGTCTCGTCGTGTAAGTTTTGATATTAACAGCAGTGTCCAGCTGAAATACCTTCTCCATAAGATAAATGCTAACAAGTGATCATCTCTTCCTGGTTTTACCTAATTTACAAGTGCTGTGAACTCTAATGGTTTCACACCTAGCTCTGGGTTATGCCAAAACATTGATTAA
>WAAD01025038.1:176595-187041 GCA_013389945.1 Fregata magnificens
TGCCAAAACATTGATTAAATGAGAAGAGAATCTGGTTTAACATTTGCAAAGCATTTTAAGGATAAAAGACACCAATAAGCTGTAAACTGAGTATTATTAGATCTAGGCAGAGCTGAACTGGAAAGATGAGATTACCAGCATTGCCAGTATTTTCAAATCATAACATTGAATAAAAACGCACACCCGATACCTCACGTCGAAAAGTATCTTTCTGACTGATGTCAACAGAGCAAGCGGGTAAGAAATGTATATGAAGGTTTCAGACTGGGAAGCAGGAGGATCATACTGAGCTAGACTGCTTTATGCGGAGTTCCCTCTTACTCCATGAAAAGCTGAGAAAACTGGGCAGACTTAGGTTGTCTGAAGGGCAAGTTACTATCTAGGCTAAGTTGGGACGGTAGAATTTGTGCTTACATGGTTGGCCTTTGTTTATAATTTGAGCTCTTTTTTGCCTCCAAGATAGTCCCATAATAGAAACAAACAACTACAGACTCTGAGTTATTTCTAGGCTTTTGGTCGCCTTTTTCCCAGAAACACAAAGGTCTCATTTTTTATTTTTCTGATTTCCCAGGGTTTACTTGCACAACTCCCATTAATATTGATGGGAGTTAGATATCTTAAAAATCCCAATGCAGACAAAAAAGAATAGACTCCTAAGTGAATGTCTATTATAAAATGACAAAGAGCTGTAGTCTTTGCAAAAGCCGGCAAAGAGTATTCTTCTGTTTAATGCTCTAATAAGTGCCCTATTATCCATTTAGTTCAATTACACTGAATGAGTCTGGTTTTTCCAAAGCCTTTCATTTTGTCACAGTGAGTACGGGGAGGCTGACAAGAAAGATGAGCCACTGCTAGCTCTTGGGTAGCTACACTGATCTCTCACTATACCTCAGTGAGAACCAGGATCCACTCATTAGCAGAAAGGAAACAGGCATGACAATGGCCCCCAGTAGAGCCCTCGAGGTACAAATCTGACAATGATCCCATTGTAAACCTCTTACCGTCAAAATGTTTTTATTCTCATCCATTACCCAATCTTTAGGGGCTCAGACTTAGAAAACAAGGAAGAAATGGCTCCCTTCTGAGCCGCTCAGAAGAATATAAGACCGCGCTGAACAATTTAAGCCAAGAGCTACATGGTTTTTGATGTGCTTCTTAATTCTCAGAAATTGGTTTTGTTGTTTTTCCACAACAGTGACTTTTTCTTCAAGAAACACCCAGCTTCTTTTTAGGAGAAGCCCTCCACGGTGCCACAGAATGGGACACAAATACACAGTGCTTTCAAGTGGAGGAAGTATACAGAGATATCTCAAGCGTCAGTGACACCATCACAAGTTAGTTAATCTTATCCTATCAAAAAGGTCAGTATTTGAAAATAACGGATGCAAAATAAGTAGAGACTTCAAAGAGATTTCATAGTATTTTAGCATATACTATATATTTAAAGATGGAGTGTATATGCAGACTTCTGGTTTATCCCACCTCATCTTTTACATTTCATGTTTTAGCAATTCATCCAACATGCAAAAAGACTAGTAGCAGAAATCTTATATATATATGTTCCATTCAGTAAATAATGACAGAATCCTGACTTCCGTTCTCACAAAATTACAAGTTGAGTATCTTTGCCCATAGCCGGCCAGGATATTTGACTACACTAGCAGAAATAGTTAAAACAGATATACACCTAAATCCACTTCTCACAGGTTTTGGTCTGATACCACAGAAGGACCAAACTGGTTTTGGTCTGATACTACAGAAGGACCAAACTGATGTTTACGTGGGTCATTTTTGGTGCACTGAGGGGTGTTGACTGGAGTTGTGGAGGGTCAGGACTGAAGGCTTGCTCCTTTAAATTCTATTAAACAACAGCCTAAGATTTCTAACAAGGTGCTCAAAAGATATTATCCTAGTAGCAGAAAATGTCTTGGTTGGTTTAAAGAGGTGGCTTTGTCAGATTGTAAAATGTATTTCAAATGCTTTACAAAGTATGCAATGGCAATCAACATTTGACACTGCACTTGAACATCAGAAAGAGCTTTCTAGAAAAATGTTTTTTTCTATTGATGTCAATTTTCATTTCCATTCAGCAGAGAACTTGTTAATAAAAGAGTGAATGTGATCAAACCGTTCTCTCCACCTGTGATTACACAAAACATGTCCCTTCTCAGTAAACTCAAGATGTAATTATTTATGGCCTCATTGATCTCAGCTTTTTATTGCCTTTAAATCCTTTTTCAGTATATCTTCAGTGATTCAGACCAACTCGTGTCTTGATGCATACGGTAATAACCTAAAAGCTAGAGTCTCAAAAAAAAAGTTAAAACTTTTTTTAAGCAACTGAGTTTATCAGGGAGGGCTAAAATAACACACAGAAGTATGTCAAGATTGAAACAAAAACAAAAAAGCAAAACCCGCAAAACCATCCCCAGAATTTCAAATACCATCCCAAGACTGTACGGCTATAACACACTTTAAAGATAGCAGGAAATCTGTACAGGAAAGACGTGTTAGGAGGACACTTTCGAGTTAAAAAAGTGTTTCTCAGGAGATTAAACTCAGTGAATATTGAAATTAGTGCAAAGACTACCACTGTCATCGCTGGGTATTGTATTGATCTGAAAATGAATTGCTGTCTCACTGTTGTGTATTTAAACGTTCATCCTTCCCAATGTGTATTGGCCCTGTCAAAATCCTGATTTTCAGAATAAATATATTTGTCCAGCTTCATATTCCTTTTATTTTTTTTTCCAGTACCTACTAAGAGTAGGTAACGATACCTTGTTATAATATATTCTTCATAATACTTTTAGCTGATTAAAGGAAAGAAATAGGGCTTAAATACAGTATATCAATGAAATCAAAAGACCGGAGGCCCACTGGTCTTATTGACCTGGACAAGGATTATAAAGCATTAACTGACATTGGGTAGGATTGAATTTATACTTATATGTGTTCGGATGAAAACTTTGAATTTCCTCTTCTTTCTTTCTTTCCTCTTCCAGGAGTGATTGTACTAGTGGTGTTTATTACCAGCAAGTTGTGAAAAATATCAGAAGTATTTTAGGAACATGTGCTGAAATCAGGATTCATTTTGTTCCCTTGAAATCTCATTTTCTTCCACTTTTCCATAAAAGTTTCGATAGTCCACTAAGAGAGCAAAAATAACGCAACACTGACCTGGGCTGCTTAATGCCACCGAAACAAGCAACTTTCAAGTGACCCTTGATTTGTCACGAATTTGAAAAAAATAAGTCAAACAATTTAGGTTAACAAACAAGCAAAAACACCACAACATATTTTTGAACAAAATTCTGACAGAATGAAGGTAAATGACCTGCCAGAAGTGTTTTTTCAAAGCTATAGATAACATGGGTTTAGATGCAGGCAAAACTGCTTTGATAAAACTGCAACTCGTTTCCCAGCGTAACTTCAGTATCATTATTTGCTGAAAGAAACAAAGATCCAGGCATTAAATTCCAGATCTCAATTTGGACTCAAACTAAAAACAAACAAACAGGAATTGGGGAAAGTTTATAGAAATAGATGTAATGTGTTTAGAAATAGTTTTAATGATGTAACACCCCTGATACTCCATGCCAATTTTTCAGGAGACTTTAGAGGACGCATAGAAATAAAGGCTTACTCACACATAGTCTTTGAACAAATGCAATGCCAGACCCAATTTGCTGTTCCCTAAAAGACATTTTAAATAACTGCAAAAGGCAAATTTAACTATGGTTACACCAGGGATGAACTCAGCCCATTGTTTTCTTTCCTGGAGACTATGACATTGAGTAATTATTAGAACGTTCCTTATTGTCAATGTTTGAAGGGAATAAATGATTAGGTGCAAGTGTTTACCTGAGCACCATTTATTGATTGGTTGGCTTCCAAATCATCTTTGGCAGAAGACCACTTCCAGTTTTTTACTATGCAGCTGAACATTAGTTATTTGGCAAATATCTACATACAAGCCTCTTCTGGCGACGCCTATGGGGCCTGTAGGTCTCACAGCACCGCAAATATATTTTGAATGGGGTTTGGAAGCTTGTACTTGGTATGGCCAGAATTGTGCCTAAGATTTCATAGAATTTAGAGCTTTAACATTGCAACTAGCAGTGGCTACTAGCCACATAACGCCCGCAGTTCTAGCATCATGAACACGTGATGTGCCATCAGTGCACAGGTTGAGTGACTGCATAAAGTTTATGGGCCATATAAGAATTTCTGGCTGAATGGAAGGCCTCTGAAAGGTGCCTCGTGGCTGAGGATTCAGGCTGTCCAACAGACCCCAGCAAGCAGTTGTCTCTTGGTGGTTCCCCTTATTCTTAGAACAGTGAATGCTAAAAGAAATGAGGCAATTTAAATGCTTTTTCATCTTTAGGGAATTAACAACATGTCCATCCCCTCTCTCTTCCCCCCCCAGCGCCCCCTCCTTAATTCCATCATAAAACAAATTAATTACATTTTAAATACTGTGGGCAGGAGCTCCCCTCAGTAACACCCGCTGCCATTAGCACATCGAAGCCTGCCTGCACTAGGATCCGGTAAAGTTCTTGCTGCCATTTGCACTTACTTCCAATTTTCAGTTTGCACGTGGATGGTACACCCTAAATCCAGAAACATCTAATGGTGTGCGTTGTCACTGTAGTCCTGGGAGTTTTACCATCTGTCCTCTTGCTATGTAATCCCTCTGACATTCCCTTTAAAAATGCAATAAAACAGGGCTATAGCATAAAGATGCAGCTGTAATATGGGGAAAGACACCATCTCACTCCATGTCCGTCTTCCCTTCAGAGGAAAAAAGAGGGTCAAATTCTACTGCTACTCTTGTAGCACACTCACGTATGCCTGAAGATTGTCATCTGGCCCTCTGGCATATAATTTTTGCCTCCTATAAGAGAAAAGTTTGGAAGAAGTCTCTCCAGTGTGAAAGGCTGATATGCCATAGCCACAGATATGCCACCATATGCAAGCACCCCTGATGATCTCCTCCCAAAAAAACCATGTAACACCCACTTTGCTGTGTCACAGGGGCATTCAGTAAGTAAAGTATCTGCCGGGAGCCAGAAAAACCTTGATGTCTGGGACAGCACGTTACAATTATAATTTCATCCTGAGCTTATAACATTTCTTTCCACCATCCCACTGCAAGGATGAAACTGGCCTCCTTCATGCCTTGCTCTGTGGCTTCTTGAAGGAAGTGTTTTGTGTTTTAGAGATTAACCCACCTACTTCACACGATGGTACAGGAGTTGCCATGGGAGGTACTCGTTATAGCTAATCCTTCCACCCAAGTGCTAACAGCACAAAATTGATTTGCTCTAAATATCTTACCAACTCTCCGAAAGAAGTTGAACCTCTCTTCAATGAAGTAACATGATTATCAGTACACAGTGTTACAGAAAAGTGATAAGTAATAGCCAAAATAGAATTATAGTAATGGGATACTTAAGTCATTTTCTACATCTGTTCACAGAGCAGTTGTGGGAAAAGCTGCAGAAAACAGCTGTTCTTCGACCAGTGGATTTGCTTTTGTTTGGTTAATTAATGAAATTAAAAGTTTACTTGGGAAATTTCTGTTGTGTTTGAGGGAAGATCCTATTTCATAAGGGCAGTTACAGCACGGTTATACTGAGGATATGAAGTGAGAGACTCTGGGCTTTCTAAAATAAATGTGTTTGTTTTTCAGACAGGGGAAAATAACTTTCCTCTGTTAAGAGACAACATAATGTAACCCATAAATCTATACACTTTACTATACAGGCAAAGGACTCAGCTGTGAGCTAGGCTGTGGATACTTTCTATCAAAGGAGTACCCAGAAAATTGGCAATCCTACATTGAAAATCTTGTCTTTAAACCTTCGAGGGCAGGACAAATAGAAAGAAAGCAGCATTTAGTACATTTCATGTCATGACTATGTTATTGCTTAATCTCTGTATAGGTACATAGATGGCCATCTGATTACATATTTCCAGGTAGAAAAATGACCACCACAATCTCAGATGATGAAATGGCCAGAAGCCCATACAATACCTTGTGTATTGGAAACATGCTCCTTCAGCTAGCCAAAAGCTAGCGGGAATAGCCACAACATAGTTAGGAACTGATGAAGACACAAGCCCTACCCTGTCCACTTACAGTTTTGGCCTTTAAGATGATGACTGAAAAGTTGTGATCACGTTGTTTGTTCTCAACTTCAGATCCAAGTCCTAGGTCCATTTTCCTTAACACACTAGATCTGTTACTCCACAAGAAAAAAAAAAAAAAAGCTGAAACATTTTCTTTTTCTTCCAGTCACCAGCTCAGTGGTGGTACAGTACATAAAAAACTAGCAACTATGGAAATTTTTCTTGCATTTGGACTAGTGAAATTTGCATTGGTAGGAAACATATTCCCTACACAAAACTCCCTGTGGCTTTCAAACCTGCTTGTGGACTGATGAGGCACGCTGCCAATGACTTTGAAAATTCCACATTTGCTGCAGAAATATAACATTTTTCAGCAGTTTATTATGGGATATTTCCTTAAGGGAAAAAAATGTCATAAATAGCATTCTGGAAGAAACACCTTGCCTTGAGACAGGGTGTTTATCAAAACATAATGGAACCTCTGACTAGTCCTTTCTCACTGGCACTCAGCTACACGTAACAGTAAGAACCAGATTAGTCAATGACCTTGAAGTTTGCATAGGCTGCAAAGGACATGAAGTTAATTTTTAGATATCGGTTATTGTGATAGTGTATTATATAAGGTAATCAGAATGTTTAACATATTTGTATGTTCGTTTAATTACTGACAGACTGGCTAGAAAGCTGATTTAAACTATTCATTGGCTTCAAATAAGCAGCCTCCTGCTAAACAGAGTGGAGATCATTGAAATATCTTTGCGCTTGCCTTAGAAGGTGCTGCTTTCAAGACACGACTAAATACATTTATTTTCTGGAAATGGTAGATCTGATGACTAAGAGGTTAGTAGTCACTCCTGTTCTAACTCTTGTTTATTCCTCTCAACATTGCTTCACCAGTTTTAGAGGCTATTGCCACTTCAGTAGTTTCGAGACTGTACTCTAGGCCAGGTCTGGCCTACCTAAAAATAATTCCTAGGGAGAAAATGGTAACTACTGAAATAAGATCAAGCCCTGACAGTGGAATAATATACGTAATAATCTCCAGCCTGTGATAGACTACAAGCAATATTAACACAGCTGGTTTTGCCAATCTGGGAGCAAAGTGATAAAAAAGAACGGTAACAGTTAAAAAAATGAAGATAGACTAAAATAATCTTCCTAAAGAAATTCCACAGTGAATAAAGTGCATTGATTCTACTGTAGGATCTGAAGAAGCAAAACTTCTGTGACTCGGTACCACAGGGCAAAGGCCTTAGGGTAAGAAAGACAGGCATGTAGCCCTTTTATTGCGTTTAAATGCCTTTCTCTTGTGTTCTGTTCTCTTCCGGCTATAAAGATTAAATGTGTTGGTTTAAAGAAGCTGTTGGGCACTTGAGCACAAACTCTGGAGGTTTTCTGATCTGCAGGATGCTGAACTTGGAGAGGAAGAGAATCAGCGGGCTCTACGCCCGCTGATTCTCAGCGGGCTCTACGCTTTAACACCCAAAGTCCTGGCCTCCTCGATACAGGGATGTGTGGAGACAGCAACGTTGAACAAAATGAAAGGTTTTGCCTTCAAAATATCCAGTATGTACTTCAGCTATGGTTCAATACAGACAGCCCCCCCAGCAGTAACAATCTCTTTGGTTAGTATTAAAATCTCCTTTAATCTTCACAAATACACAGAAAACTCAAAGCATTTGCAATCCCAAGTGCATTGTACACAATATTTTTAGCAAGCTTATTAAAGTTGCCATGCACTTCACGCAGGGATGAGTGACCAAACTCAGGTGACCACAGTGCATCAGCTGTCGGACACTTCTTCCTTCTTGTGTCACAAAAAGCAGCTGGCCGTAGAAAACGCAGCTTTCTGTGGACAGGCACAACTGGTAGGTCAGTCAGCCATATGCACTAGCTACTAACATATAGATTACCACTCTCTCTTGAGGAAAAAGCAGCATCAAGAGTCCTTTAGAAATAAGAATATTACAGGACTGATGTAGTCATGTTAATAATGGACAATACAGCTAAGAAGAGGCTTTTTATTAAAGCCTATTATTTGGTTTGGTGAAAATAATAGCTTAACAGCTGTTCAGTCTGTTTCCCCCCTGAAGAGCATATTATTTCAGGTATTTCTAGATGTGAAATGAGGGCTTTATTATCTTGGATTTTGAAAAATAAAATATGAGAACAGATCATAACGTTTCCTGACATTTTTTCTATGCTTGAATCACAAGGACTTAAAAAATATCTTGTACAATAGCTCTGAGTACCATTTTCTTGGAATATTTGATTCTGACAAAAGCAAACTGCAGTTTCAAGTAATTCAGACATTAAATGCAGCCCCCTTAAATGTTGATCCTCTTAGAGTCCTCATTTTAACATTTATTTCAAAGTTATTTTCCAAAAACGCTTTTTTTTCCCAAAGAACTCTGAAGTTTATCATTTGTCTCATTGCTGACACTCATTAATTATGCATACTGTAATGAATCTTCAACTAGCTCAGCTACCAAAAAAGCATCTCTCTTCTCTTGGGGAGAGGCAATGGAATCACATCGTATCTACTGTGCAGCAAAAGTGGTCTCATTGCTATGGATGACAGATGGAGAAAAAGGTGACAGATTTTGCAGCCCACCTTATTTTAATTATCTTTAATTTAGATGAAGTCTATTCACGGTGTAGCTGACATTTATTAAGATAAGAACACAAATGCAATGGCTGCGAACGAAGCAAAGCAAAGACATAGTATCAGGCTTTCTTCCTGGCCGGTATTAAATGAGCTCACTGCAGTGGAAAGATCCAGTTAGTCAATGATGTTTTTAAGAAAGATGATAGAGCGCATTTTATGAGAGTGCAGGATATAAACTCTATCACACTTTGCATCTGGTTTAAACACCTCTGATGGTAAGGAAAAGGTTACTCTTAGGAGTACGGTAATTGCCAGTAACAAGGCATGAGTTGGTATTCTTTTCCATAATGATAGCATGTCAAACTTCCTATCATCTCTTCTCTATAATGGAAATTTGCAATATCTCCTTGCTAAGAGAGACAAACAAGCAGAGAAGTTAAGAAAGCAATACTTGAATGACTTTTACTTGCCAAGATAACAATCAAAACACCTATCTTACTAAATTTAGCATCAATGATTTCCCATCCCATAAATGTTTTAGAGATGTCAAATCTCTCCCCATTCTTTGGGAGGGCAAATAGGAGGACTTTTGAACAAGAGAAGGAGCAACAGACTGACTTTTAAAGTCAGTGTAATGAAACAACAAAAAAAACCAAACCCCAAAAGAGATATAAAATATGTACCTCAGCCATCACCCAGCCATGCTAGTACAAAACACACTGACCACAATGATGTGTCTGACAAAGCAATAAATTCAATTACTAACTTTTTCATGATTATTTGTTGGCTCCTTGGGCTATCAGGTAACATGCCAAATTAAGAAACTACTTTTTGTTAATGAATTTAGAAAAAAGCAATGCTCAGTAAAGGGGAAAAAAGGCCCACAGTGACAACAAGTTGTACACAACAATCACAGAGCACAGCAGTAATGACGTGTGTGACGGGTTGACCTTGGCTGGATGCCAGGTGCCCACCAAAGCTGCTCTACCACTCCCCTCCTCAGCTGGACAGGGGAGAGAAAATATAACGATAAGCTCGTGGGTCGAGATAAGGACAGGGAGATCACTCACCAATTACCATCATGGGCAAAACAGACTCAACTTGGGTAAATGAATTTCATTTACTACCAATCAAATCGGAGTAGGGTAATGAGAAATAAAACCAACTATTAAAACGCATTCCCCCCCACCCCTCCCTTCTTCCTGGGCTCAACTTCACTCCCAATTTCTCTACCTCCTCCCCCCGAGTGGCACAGGGGGACGGGGAATGGGGGTTGCTGTCAGTTCATCACATGTTGTCTCTGCTGCTCCTTCCTCCTCAGGGGAGGACTCCTCACACTCTTCCCCGGCTCCAGCGTGGGGTCCCTCCCATGTAAGACAGTCCTCCATGAACTTCTCCAATGTGGGTCCTTCCCACGGGCTGCAGTCCTTCAGGAACAGACTGCTCCAGCGTGGGTCCTCCGCCGGGTCACAAGTCCTGCCAGCAAACCTGCTCCAGCGTGGGCTCTTCTCTCCATGGGTCCACAGGTCCTGCCAGGAGCCTGCTCCAGTGCAGGCTTCCCACGGGGTCACAGCCTCCTTTGGGCGCACCCGCCTGCTCCAGCATGGGGTCCTCCACGGGCTGCAGGTGGATATCTGCTCCACCATGGACCTCCATGGGCTGCAGAGGGACAGGCTGCCTCACCATGGTCTTCACCGTGGGCT
>WAAD01025038.1:187191-203646 GCA_013389945.1 Fregata magnificens
GCCTTGGCCAGTGGCGGGTCCATCTTGGAGCCAGCTGGCATTGGCTCTATCAGACATGGGGGAAGCTTCTAGCAGCTTCTCACAGAAGCCGCCCCTGTAGTGTCCCCGCTACCAAAACCTTGCCATGCAAACCCAATACAACGTGAGAGGTACCAGAGATCCTTCTAGGTAGATGCCTTCCAGGTAAATGTCTACTTAGGGCAGCCGTGACTTGCTGCCTGTGTGTAAAACATGAGCTCACTGAAGAAGAGCAGGGGAGAGGAAGGGGAGGGCGGTTTGCCTTCAGCTGCTCCTCCCATTTCTGGCATAGGAGAGGGGGGCAGGAGATGCCACATGTGCTAATTCATCTTTGTCCTCTCTCCCCAGCCTTTGACCAGATTAGGGCTTTTAGCACAAGCATGATGGAAGTGGGGGCAGACAGAGTAGAAACAATTGTCCATGCACATTCAGATCCTACATTAGGATGTGAAGAGATAACAGGGTCTCTAAATCATGGAGATAGTTAAGGGGAATGGACTGGGAGAGAAGAACCTGTATCTGCAACCTGCTTTGCAGAGTATGGCCATCAACAATCAAAGGTCATGGACCAATGAAGTATAATGATGGCCACCATGAAGTCCCTGTAGAAGCAGGTTGCAGCCTTTGAACTATAGCGGAAAAAAGAAACTTCTCTTTCTACAGACTTTCACAGCCCTACTAGGATCACTTTTCCCACCCTCTCTTCTCCACAGCCCAAACAACCTACTTCAGGCCTCCCCATTATTTCCACCAAGCCATGACCACAGAAATGACCTTTGCTGCTGCCCGCAATGGGATCACACAAGCTACTTTGCCCCTTACCCTGAGGTTGGTAGAATTTCATTTTACCTATACTGCTGAGAAACACTGAGCTTGTTGCTTACCTGTGTAGTAAAGTTTTTCCTCAAATGCTTGTCATCGAGAAGACAGACATTTCATATAGGTACTGTAAGAGAGACAGCCATGAAGAACACTGTTTTCAATGATGTGAGAAGTGGTCACTGTTTACATGTAGACTACGAAAGGTAACATCGAAAATCAAAACCAGCCAGCAGTTCAGTATACATAATAACCAGCAAATTATTATTTGAATAAAATATGTGATTTCTCAGAATGGAGAGAAGACCCACAAATTGTACCCACACAACCAATACATCTGTACTCAATAGGACCCTTCCCACAAGGAGGAACTACTCACACGAGTAGGTTATGCAGGATTGCTGTTCATCTGCCAAATCAATAAACACGTAGCTTACTGCAGAAAATACCGTCAACTACTAACAGTAAGGAAAAATGGGGCAGCAGAAGGTTGTGTTGCTTCAGGACTATATTGTTGGCAACAAAAAAAGGCATCATATAGGGCTGTTACAGCTACATCCAGTATACGAAAAAAGGTAAATGCTCAGATGCATTTAAAACTAAAATACATTCAGAACTCCACCAGGGCTGAGTATTGTTATCATTCATGTTTTCTACTTACAATACAATGTATGCATATTTCTTGTAGACAAGGCCTGGGGGAAGAGAGAATTCAAATGAGATATGCCATAGTTTGGCTGTCTGAGTCAGCCTGATTAGACTTTCATATATTCAGGAAGATTTACAAATGGATTGTGTGCCTTTATTTTGAAAACATCCTTGTCTACATGACAATCAGCAAATCCAAAACTGCTGCCCTTTCAAGGACACTTGTCCTGAGCACAGGAAGGTGCAAAAAATATTGATAATGGAGTTCAAAATCTTTCTCACTTCCCTAAAGGAGGAAACGAAAGACAGTCTGGAGGCTTTGAAGAACCATAGCAAAATATTAAACATCTATTCTGTTGGCTTTGAAAATGGATTCAGTTATAAATACATAACCACAACCAAACATTCACCTTTGCGATGTTTTCTCTATCTCTCTTGTAACATTATCTGTATTCTCCCTACAATATAATTTCTGTAGCCTTCATGTTCCGCATAACTTTACATCCTCTTCACATCAGCAGCCACTGACAAACTCTGGGATCTTTAGCTCCGTCCTCAAGAGCAACAGTGGGGCTGGTGTGGACCACAGTGCACGGAAGGCAGGAAAGACCCTTGACCAACCCCGTTCACTGCTGCCCTCTCTCATCCTGGGAGCCTGGCATCAAGCACCTGCCGTAAACCCGTGAGCTGCTGCCTAGTTTCTTTTCCTCTCAAGGCAATAGTTACAGCTCTGTCCTCTTACTGATAGCTGAGTTGCAGCCACGAAGGTTTGTTCTGTGTTGAGCTTTCTCACTGAACCATTTATTCCTTGCCTCATTATAAGCTTTCTAAACCCTGCTGGAAAATGCGCTGCCTCGCTCTCACTTCTCTTAATGACTTCACTTTTACTTGTCCCTTCTTCTTAACATGGTCACCTGTCTCGGCACTTGAGATGCGTGCTTCATACTCCGCACCTAGGCCCTGAGAGGTGCCAAGTGGCAGGGCACCGCACTGGCCAGCGGCTGCCGGGGAGCTGGGGGCAGTGGGGACTCTCCATGGGGGAGCAGGGCAGGCTGGTGTGGGCGCCAGGGACAGCCCCAGCCATGGGGCACCTCCCTGGGGACAGCACAGGACGTCGGCAGGGCTGCAGACTGGCACTGCTGCAGGGTCGCTGGAGCCGGGACTGACAGCCCCAGGCTGGGCTGAAATGGGGTCTGGGGCTGTGGGCAGGGATGGAGGGTGTCCCAGGTGGGGCTGAGCAGGGACAGTAAGGTCTATTAGTGCCACCAGGGCCCTGACATTGCCCCTCAGGCAGCTCATTTGTACTGTCCAGGTCACTGGGACACAGAAAATCCTATACTGTGTTGTGATGGGCTACGACTGGCTAAGATTTCAGCTGCTTTTATATGGTAATATGCCTTACATCCTTGCTCTTAAGTAAGATACATCCACAGAATCCTGTGTACTCTAGTAACATCCTCAACAGCTATTTCTTTCAAAACTCTTATGTTATAGTATACAGGTCATTTGCCACATTTGTTAAAATTTTCCTCCCTTAGAAATCAGCAACACCCAGACTGAAAGTATAATCTTTCCAACTTTGCTTCACAGAAAAACTTTAAGGGGAGGAAAAAAAAAAGATTAAAAAAAAAAGAAACTAACTGATGAGGAGACTGCTGCCCCACTGCTTATGAAGCTATTATTTTATCTCTCCTGATTTGACCATTGTCCATGTGATCTGAGATAGCTCTCCTAAATGTCTTCAAGAATTTGTTCTACTGCTACCTTACTGAAGATTTCAGTTATGTCCAGCTTATGTCCTAGCTAATATGGGACTTAATATTAGAAACAAGGTTCATATCAAGGTTGTGGTCCATCTGTTTTACCTTCATTAGTCTGGACTACTGTGACCCGAAAAAATTGTAAGTGCAATTGACTTGTGTCCTATGTTGCTCCTTATTTTCTGGAGTTTCCAGTGACATTTATTTTTGAGAGAAAAGTTCTGTAGGCCAAAAATTATAATAAACAAGGTAGCATAAGCTAGGTCTGCTTGCAGTCATGTCATGCTGAAATCTATACTATCTCCTGACTTTTTTTAGCCTCTTCCATAAAAGTAATTTTTGCATACTGTGTGGATTATTCTAAGTGATGCGCTAGTCCAGCCTATTCCTCCTGTAATACAAATAAAACTGGAATAAAAGGATTTCACTGAGGCTGAGGGAATTCTAGAATTCTCCATCCTGGGTCTTTCCTCACTTTATTGCTCTCCGCAAATTCAGAAGAAAAAAGATCTTCTGAAATAATGCACACAAACATGGCATGTATTGTGGACAGCTTCCAGCTTCTTAATTAATTTTACCACAGTTTTACTCTCAGTGTCTAACATACATGCCACTCTATGCTGTGGATCACCTCAGTTTATCCTGAAGGGTTGTGAGAGCCCTAAGCCTGCGGTCCTCGGCAGATTCACTAGCAGCAGTATGCAATACAGCGGTGCAATTAGCACCAAGGAGCGGCTGGACGGCAGCTGCGGTTAATGGTCCTTGCTCTCGAGTGTGAGGACATGGTCACTGAGAACAGCGACAGAGGCAGACAGGTTCATGCTGGAGAAGCCTGTATGTAAGATGCACAGGCATCTGTGAGACGCCTTCGGTGCTGTGGAGCACTGGGATCAGTGTGCAGAACAGGCATGACTTATCCAACCCAAACCAGGGTGTGCCACTCACCCTAAAAGCCATGTGATGATCTTCACTGCACCTACCAAAGCAATTTACACATAGCCTCTGTTACTCGTCCAGATGCAATTTTTGGATTCATGAAGTCCTATAGCAACTAATGCAGGGTTGCCACTAAACAAAAATAGCTTAAATTTAGGGCTTTATTCTGGTCTTTGTGCTGCTATTCTCTTGACCTGGCAGAATTGTTTCTGTAGACAGGTGGTGAACCTGATCAGGAAACTCATCTAAGTTGAAACCATCCTGGTAAAGAAATGTAACAGTTAGTTATTAATCCAAACCAGTTCTCTAACCTCAGCTGCAGAAAACACCTGCCAACACAGAGGAAAAACAGCTGGAACTGGGAATGTGTAGTAGGACTACTTTTTCTGGCAGTGGTATCAGCTTAAGTGTTTATAAAACTATAGCCTGCCTTATTCAACAAGACTTGTAAAGTAAGCTGCAGACAGACAAGTTGTTAAATGTCTTCTTGCAATAAGCTCCCAGAAGAGAACTACATCAGAGAAAGATCAGGATGAATGATCTTTCCTCATTATTTTATGGTCAACATTTTGTACTTTGTTGTGTTCTGGTTTTTTTTAATAAAAGGACAAAATTTCAGTCTGCTACCTAATGATCTAAAGGAAGCAACACTGGGCTAAATCATTACTTGGTTGAAGAGACTACAGGGAAAACTGGTGTTACAGAGAGTAACACCAATAATATGCAACCTCTGCATCAGCTACAAACTTCCTTTCTGAAGTCCTGTTTTAACCTCCTTGCCTCCTCAGCTTGAAAGAAGCACAAACAGAAAATTACCATAGTTGTTGGGAAGATAGAGGACAGTGCTTTTGCAGACTATGAAACCCCACTATTGAGTGGGTTAAAATCATTAAATGATTAGCATAAAGAAATATTAAAATTTTTTTTTCTTTCCCATCAATTTAGAAACACCTTGTTAATGCTCCCTTCAACTTTCCCCCCACCCCATCTCAACTAAATCTCCTTAAAATCTCACCTGTCAGCTGTATTTGAAGACAATACATAACACTTAAACAAAACTATTGCGGCTTTTTTTTTCAGACAATTGGAGACCCAATTCAACTCACAGTGATATCAAGAATATTCTTTTCACCATCTTTTTATCAGCGATTTCATTTAAAGGAGTATTGTGCACTACTGGCAAGATCCTCAAGTGTACATGAGGAGCATTTAGAACAATGAATACTGGATGGATGTGGGAACATAGTCTCTCATCAGTTTAAGATAAGATTTACACCTAAATGTGTGTAAAGTTGCTCTCTGTTAAGTGCAACAATTTAAAGACAAAATTACTTCTTTACATTATGATTAAAGAGACGGAATTGCCCTTGCTCTCTTAGCCAAAAACCCCCAGGATTTTTCCAAAAAATGGACTTCCAGTCCCACAGGTGATAGTTATTCCATTATTTAACATGTAGGAGAACCATTACAGAGATCATATGGGTATCCCCAGCACACACAGAGATTTAACAAAGACCCCAATATGTAATATGGTAAATCCAAAAATGGTTTGGTTAGTTTTTTTAAATATTGTTGAGATAGGTAACGTTAGGGATAAGTAGAGAACTTAAAATGCATTTGAACTGGAAATTTATTAAGTCCTACTGTGAAGCTGTTGTCCCTAAATCAGGGTTCTTCAGCTGGTGTGCAAAACGCCAATCAGACACACTGAGTCGAGATTTTTGTCTTTACTGCCAGCCTGCAGAGTAGGGTGCTGGGCATTTAACACCAGCCAGCACACCTTTTAGAAATACAGAGGGTCTTTTATATGCAACGATAACAAAGCAGAGGTCACATTAAACTATCTGATTGGTTACTTGTACAAAAGTTCATCCGCGCATGTCTGTCTTTTAGTTTGGCTCATTATATTAAGGTGGGCTCACATTTACATCTAAGGTCTCCTCCTAGGGGTGTGCTTTTTTGTATTATAATTACCTAAGGTAACTAGGGGTCATACCTTTATCTTATCAGTCACCACTAAGTTACTTCACGCCCTGCTGTGGTTTCTGCCTGAACAATGGCTAGCCCCAAGGCAGGTATTTGCAGATCTTGGCTTTCGGGGCTTTCTATTCTCGTCGTCAAGGCTTCGAGGCCGACCATCACAGTTGTTTTAACCCTTCGATATCAAAGTGGTGCTGGATGTTCAGGATTAGATCAATATCTACCACATCCATAAAAGTCACCACATTAAGGTATCTTATTTTAGGTTACATCATGGGATTGGTATCTTTGCTGAACTGAGTCATCAAACTAAGCCATTTCTCTTCTTCAAGAAAAAAAAAGAAATAAGGAGAGGCCTCATAAAACACCCTCTTCACTTATATAAATTGGTTTTAATATTGTTTTTAATTGTTTTAATATTCACCCTTAAGAAGAGCTAAACATTCTATCTGGTCTTATTACCCATGGGATTGGACAGATTAAAATAGTTCGCTAAGCATTTTATTAAAATACAGTTTCTGTTAAATCTCCTTTACTTAAAAAAAAAAAAAGGCCATATCAAGATCCGATAAAAGAAGTTTTCTTTTCTGCCTTTGGTAACTGAGAGACTTGCTAAAAAAGGACAAAGCCAAAAAGGCATTATCCATTAAAAACAAATTCAGGGAGGTTATATACAGTGTGATGCATCTACATTTGCTGAAATTTCTGCATTTATGCAGGCATACCACAAAACAAGTTAACAGCACAAATGTACATTTTTCAAATGCATGGAGATCTTTGCAGTCAGGTGAAATGCAGATAAAAAAACTACACTGAAGTGCAAAGCACTGGTCCAGATCCCTCCCCTTGTATCTGTGCGAACAACAGAGTTATCTATCACCTCATTTCGAAAAGCCAAGTACTTAAAAGCAAGAAAATGAGTATTTAAGGACCCTATAAATCTTAGGCTGCCTACATCATAGACGCACTATTATTTCCAGGTATAAAGAAATGTCTATTTCATCATAACAAAACAGCCTTAGCTACAGAATTCAGAATAAACATTATTCTCTATGTAAACATAGCATAAAAAGCCATGCAAAAAAGAAGCGTGAAAGTATACAAATATGAAACATTGTTTGGCCTCAAAAATAAGATGAATGTAAACAATTTTACTACAAAACAGAATTGAAGACTGTTCCTCTTAGATGGCAGGTACAGTATTATTGTCAAGAAACAGCACATATAAATATTTAATCACTTATTTCTTGACAGTTAGAGGGGTTTTTATCAGCTGAAAGGACATGTCCATACTAGTCTGTCTACGTGGTGTACTGCATATCTATAAAACAGCAGACACTACCCACAAAAGTATGTGCCTCCCAGTGTCCTCCATACCACTTTCAAGTTCACTGTCTCACAGAAAACAGCTGTCATGCATCATAGGACAGTTACTGCGTACTATGGGTACCCTACATTTCTGTTAAGAAACGTTTTGTAGTTCCCCCTATATCTGACAGCATTTTTAGATCGATTTCCAACAGGAACCCACTTCATCCAGCACACAAGGTGGATGATAGTCTCGTAACACTTTGCTTTTTCCTCATTCCATGAGAGACTCAGGCCTTTCTTACTCCATGCTATTCAAATCCTTCTCTAAAAATTAAAATAACTAATTTTCTCCTTGCCTTTTTTTTTTTTTTTATTACCCTCTTAAGATTTCTTAGCAAAAGTGTGCCTGGTTGTCTCTTGAGTAGTAAGTTTACTCTTATAAATAACTAGGAGATCCAAAGAGTGTTGCTGGTGGCAGCTGAAGACCTGAGATTAGAAGAATCCACTGATTTCAAATGCTAAATTGAGGCATTGCTTCCAAAAGAGAAGGCGTTGTGGTTTGACCTGGCAGGCAGCTAAACACCACACAGCCCCTCACTCACCCCCCCACCCCCCAGTGGGATGGGGAAGAGATTTGCAAGGACAAAAGTAAGAAAGCTTGTGGGTTGAGATAAGAACAGTTTAATAAATAAAATAAAATAATAATAAAAAAATAATAATAAGAATGTAATGAAAAGAAAAACAATNGGAAAGGAAAGGAAAGGAAAGGAAAGGAAAGGAAAGGAAAGGAAAGGAAAGGAAAGGAAAGGAAAGGAAAGGAAAGGAAAGGAAAGGAAAGGAAAGGAAAGGAAAGGAAAGGAAAGGAAAGGAAAGGAAAGGAAAGGAAAGGAAAGGAAAGGAAAGGAAACCACCAGGTGATGCACCCACTCACCACCTGCCGACCGATGCCCAGCCAGTCCCCGAGCAGCGATCCCTATCCCCGGCCAGCTCCCCACCGTTAATATACTGAGCGTGACATTATATGGTATGGAATATCCCTTTGGCCAGTTTGGATCAACTGTGTTAGCCATGTTCCCTCCCCTTCCAACTTCTTGTGCACCTGGCAGAGCATGGGAGGCTGGAAAAGTCCTTGACTAGTGTAAGCACTACTTAGCAACAACTAAAACATCAGTGTGTTATCGACATTATTCTCATACTAAATCCAAAACACAGCACTATACCAGCTACTGGGGAAAAAAAATTAACTCTATCCCAGCCAGAACCAGGACAGAGGGCAACACCAGCACAGAGTACCTCTGGTGGAATGTGTTTCCTAGCGGCTAGAGTTGAACTCGGCAGCCTGCCTTCTGCGTCTTTGTACTAGTTTTGGATTTTTAGGGACCAATTGCAGTTTCTGTCAATCTGAAGTCTCACTAAAGTACTTATCAGTGAATTTTATGTATGAAGAATGTTGTGGTTTTAAATCCATTTGAAAATTGGGAAATCTTACTCAAAGTACAGATTTTTCACAAGTGATCACTAATAGCGTGTTTCTCATTTTTGCACCTCCAGATCATGGATTATGATTTGCAGGTGTCTCAAGCACTCATGGCTGTAAATTAAATCAGTTGTCACTGTGCCTAAATATACGAAGTACTGGATAATACTAATTGCTATAAAAAAACAAACAACCCCCCCCCATGCTAAGAGATGTCTCTCTTAGCAAACCACTTCTCTTCCTCTCCCTTCCACCTCCATGTTTCTCAACTCATCAGCAAAACTGGTCATTAGCATACCTTTGCACAGGGTAGAGCAAAACACAGATGACATGACACCTGTGTACATTAGGTGACAGGCACAGATAGTGCAATGAAAATATGAAAATATATTGCTTTTAGATGCAACGTGCCTCATAAGCATGAGTGTTGCACATCTGCAGCACAAATTACCCAGAAACCTGCATAATACACCCATGGATAAATCAGAAGCCGACTGCACGCCAATGCAAAGACCACATATGATACCCATGGTTAGAATCATAGAATCATTAAGGTTGGAAAAGACCTCTAAGATCATCAAGTCCAACTGTCAAGCAACACCACCACGCCTCCTAAACCTGGCCCTGGAGTGCCACGTCTACGCCTTTTTTGAACACCTTCAAGAACTCCAGAAGAAATGTTATCTCTAGCCTCCTCAAACTCCCAAATCTTTCACCGATTCTTTCAGTGACTTTTTTTTTTTCTCTTTCCCCCCCCCGCTATTTTTACTTATTACCCCTGTAATAAGTGAGTCTTAAGAGTATTTGATTTGATTGTGGCTCTGGGGGCTGATCCTAGTGATAGGATAAGTAGGTTACTGTGGGGAAAACCTGTCCTTCTTGGACAACAGATAAAATATTGACTATCATGCAGAAGTTTCGTTTTAAGCCACAGAGATATCCATAAACACGTTACTAAATATATAGTACTGCTTCTGCAGAGCAAAGTTAAATTAGGACAAAAATAAACATTCATTTGTAAAAAGCTTAATAGCTCGATTTTTTAAAGCTTGTTAACTTCTTTTAAGCTATTTATTCTTGCTGTCTCAGCTTTGGAAGAGGTTTTCCTTAACTGAGTGAAAATCCCAAATTCATTTCTTACACACGTCTTAAGCTCAGTAATTCACTTTCCCTATATATTACTTTGTTCAACAGCTTCTTTTATAATCTATTAAAAGTAAAAATACAATTCCTTAGGGAAAAACACCATTATGCCTACCCTTGATTTCTGGGAAAAAAAGAAAAATATGGTAAAAATAAAAGTTAAGAGACACATCAGAAACAATTATTTATACAACTGACTTGGTGTTTTAACTTGTCTTACTCTTGTCTTTACTCAGTTCCCCTGGACTAAATGGTATTTTGAATTAGTACAACGATAAGATAAAACAACCTTTGTGTTTTGTTACATTTCGAGAGCTGCATGGCTTTTTGCAGTTGTGGTTAACAGCACACTACACTCTGAAGTTGAAGGCAGACTGTAACCAGTTTGTTAAAAGACCTCAGAAACAGGCAAGGCTACAAATTTTCTAGAAGACCCAAAAACTGTGACTCCCACTGCAGATGGTAGGTACCACTTTCTGGCTTTTATTTCCCCTTACTGTGGACTGTTCCATTACCTTGGGAGAGAGAGAGATCCAAGTCAAGCAAGACAAAACCCCAAAATTCGTGGATGCTGAAAGTGTTTGCGGGCATATAAACTCTACAGTGGAACAAAGGGAGACAGAACAAGTGCCTGCTTTTTAAACAGACAGAGCAAGCCTGGTCTCTCAAGGAAGAGATTCTATAGCAAGCAGCAGAAGGACCGTAAATTGCTTTCTGCCAACATTAGGTGAAGAATGATGGTTTCCGTTGTGTCAAATTCCAGACACTTATCTTGAAGCCTGTAACAAAAGGCTGTAACACAGAGACTAGAGGCAGTGTTCAGTTTTGAGATGAAGACACGTAAATCTAGGTGTCTACGTGCAGGTGATTATACATGCATCTTGTCTATAAGGTTGCATTACAATCAAATGGAGATACAGTCAATATTACCTAGTCGTATCCAGAAAGCTACTGAGGTCACCAGTCATAAGGTGTCTACTTTAGCATAATCAAAGTCAGTCTCTGGCCTCCACTGACTAAATTACACAGTCAATGAAAACTTATAGTTGACAAGAGCTTATGCACCTAGAGCACAGGGAGAAGCCCAGACAGTTAATTCTTGAGAGCATTAATCGTATTTACAGCAATGAAAGAAATTCCAACCACGAGGGAAATGGTTTCCTCTGGCTCAGGCAACGTCAGTGAGCAGCACCAGTCATTTCCACAGATCTGTTCATCACCACATGAATTAGGTTTATAACCAAGTGGAACCCCTATGGCATGGGATGGAGCAAACTGACCCTCATCTTGCTGAGCAAAGCAGAAGACAGAATAACTCCGTACTACCAGAGGGGCCTCCATTTATCCCATGTGGACTAGGTACGAAGAACAGGGAAATGTAACGTATCATGCCTGGACCTCTCTGATTGGTCAACATTCGTATGTGCCCCACAGTCTAAACTGCTTTTGAGGAAGCCTACTGGGGTGAAATATGCTTGTTGAGGAGATTCAAGATCGTACATCTTCCTCTGACCTTTCATTAATACCAGCCTATGCAAGGAACACAGAAGTAATATCGCTGGCCCTCTGTGAGCTTGGATTCACCAGGAATCTGCTAGGGAAAGAAGAGTTGGTAGCAAGGAACAATGGTGCAGAAGATGAAAGAGTGGAAGAAGAAAAGAGGCTGTCAGACTGTTTGGTGACTATGCTAAAGGTTTAGAGTTCTGGGAAACACAGGAGAAGGAAGGTATGAGCTCTGCCAAATATGTACTTACCAGGCTTCTGGAAGTTTGGCCCATGAGAGCTAAGATATTTTTATGTATTGAGAGGCCTACTCTTGATTTAGCATGTCTTTACCTAAATGAATATACAAAGTCTGTTTAATGGTAAGCTTGCTGTCACTTTACAAAAACCTTTAGAAGTGTTTTGGTGAGGAACTAGGACACAACAAAAATCATAACAAACAGGTGAAGATTCATAATAAAATGTGCATCTGCCTTGTTGTCCACCAGACAAAATCATCAGCTATCCAGAGTTCTTCATGCACAGTGGCTTGAGGTTTTTGGCTCAGAACTGGCAACAAATGCTGCCTAGCAAATGGGGTTTTCTGTTGATTTTCCCCCAGCTTCCATCAGTCAATAGCAGATGGAATTTCATTTTTCTAACAATGACTACAGGCTTAGAATAACAACTTTTACATTTCCAACAGAGATGATGGAAAGCAACAACAACAATTAAAAAAAATCCCACACAAACATTCTGGCCATCTGGACACTGAAATGCAGAACTAATGCTTTTCTACAGCTAGGCTCTTGTAACATGCCCACAGTCTCACCGTGGGTAGAATTAGGCGCTGTATTTCTACAAACTATCATATGTGGATAATAACATAACTTGATATTCATAAATAAATAGTTTTCTATAAATATAGAAATTGTTAATAAACCTGATGGTTTCCTAAAAGTTTCTGGAGATGCAGCCAAAACTATGACAAACTATGACATCTGTTTGTAAAATGAGAAAAAGCTTACATGTGAAAAATAGCTCAAGTAATTAGTATTTTTTAAATTAAGACAGTTACTGCTGCAAAGATCTGCAAACTTGGTACAAACTAATCTTTTGTTTGAAGTCTGGTAGAGCAGAATTTACATTACAGTCAGAGAACGAGAAAATTTGACAGTCTTGACCTATTTTGCAGCTAGGACTGAGCAGAAGAGTGCTGTAAGCACTTTTGGATTGCTGAGTATGTTACTACGACAAAATATTCCGCTCTTTCAGCATATGATTCACCTTAACACTGGTGTGTTTGTAAATATTAATTAGGGCTAATGACCCCACTTTGAAGTAAGTAATTACTATTACAATGATGATAAAATAGAGTGCTAATAACATACAGAAGAATCTTGAAAATGCCATCAAAGAAATCTCTTTTCACAGACATTTTTCTAACCGAGGTAGCAGAAACCAAACTGAACAGATATACCCCTGACTTTGAATTTTGACTTTGAACTGTCAACTGTGTCTTCTTTGGACAAATCCATTATATAGAATTAAGTGATTGTATATTAGTTGAGGAATATTTTATTGAAATTTGCCTTCCCCCTCCGCCATATAGGGAAGAATGCAGAGAAATCCTACCCTTTCCTTTCCTTTCCTTTCCTTTCCTTTCCTTTCCTTTCCTTTCCTTTCCTTTCCTTTTCCTTTCCAAATTTTTTAA
Source organism: Fregata magnificens (assembly GCA_013389945.1). Lineage (NCBI taxonomy): Eukaryota > Metazoa > Chordata > Aves > Suliformes > Fregatidae > Fregata > Fregata magnificens. The sequence continues at coordinate 200,480 of WAAD01025038.1, forward strand.
AAGCATTATTGAAGCACACAGAAAAAGTCAATGGAAACGTTTAATTTCATTTTGGACAAAGCATGTCAACTGGTCCTCAAGTGTTTGCATTTTTTGCCTTTCTTTGCCAAAAAACAATAAACATGTTTCCAGTTAATATGAAATTTTAATTTTTAGAATATTTTAGAGAAGGAACTATCAATAATTCACATAGCTCCTCTACTGTACTGACCCTCTTTAAGATGTTGTAGAGCTCTACCTCCTTGGGGAAATGGGTGTTATGTCTTCCAGAGCTCTTTGATGCACAGTGATGAACATGCCTGATGCATCATCCCTTAGAAACCTATACAAATGTGCTAACTAGCCTAGACAGCCATCTTTGGTACTTGGTAGCAGCGGATGAGCACAACACATTAGAAATAGTTTATAGCAGGGACAGTCCTATCAGGAGACTACAGGAATGACAGTTGTGTTCATTCCCTCCAAGAGTATTGTAAAAAAGGTGAGTTCTCATACATTGTCAGGCATCTTCCTCACTGGGGAGAAGAGCCGTGTTTAAGACACCTTGGTTTAAGCAGAACTGCAAAAAAAAAATTAATGTGAAAACACAGGAAGAGGTTTCAGGCCTAACTTTACACAAATTAATAGGGAATCAGGATGAACAACTGGACTCAACATGTCTTACAGACCACTAGAAGAAATTTTCCCATTTCTTAGCTACATTAATGGAAAAGGTTTGGATATTCTTGTGTAAGTGCAGTTTATTTTTCAATGTAGACATTAATCCTTTTCTAAGAATTATATTTAATCCTCATTCTTTTCATCAACTTTCAAATTTCTAAGTCAGTCAATATTCTGAAATGCAGCTTTTGTAAAAGATCTCTCACATGACCCCTGACTTTGCAATTGTGATTTTTGTTATTTAGGAGTAGTATAAACTCCATTTCATTTCCACTCATATTCTTTCTCACTGAGGACCAAGAGAAAACATGGTATTCTGAGGGGCTAATTAAGAGATTGGTGGTGACATTTTAGCAAATCCAATTCCCTGCTGGGAGATATTCCCTTAATTCCCTCTTTCATAATTTTTGGACTAGAAAGAAACAGCCAAGAAAACAAAGCCTTTTTATAGATAGCTATTTTGAGGAACTCGGGGGTTTAACAGTTTATCAGGTAAACACTGCAAAACAGAGACAATGACAAGAAGAAAACCTGTAACAAGACTGTAACCCTGGATCAACACTGAGTTTGTTACCTACCAACAGAAATGCATGTGCTAACGCCTGTATTATCACACAGTGCTGAATATTTTCTAATCATCAAGTCTTTTGTATGGTGTAGATCAGGAGTTCCTATACAACATAACACACGTTTCCAATTAAAATACTTGCTAGGAATTCCTCAGAAACCTTCCAGGCAACAATGTCCAACCATACAACCATAAAAAACAGAATGAGGAAATGCCTAGAATCTGACTGAGTGACCCCGGAAAAATCCTTATTGAAAGAACATTTTATAAACAGACCTTTTCTTGAGCACTATGAGTGCTTTAGTCACAATGAATAAGAGTTGACAGGTAAAGCAATTTAAAGAGCTACACTTCTGGAATAATAAAATGTGTAAACAGTGGAGAAAATGTTTATCTACTTTAATAAAAAATGTATTTAAAAAAAAAAGATTTTTTTTCTCCCATTTATATCTGAGTTCGACTTCTTGGCTTTTTTTCAGCAAACTACACCTGAAATGCATCACCCTTGGTAAAAACAGACGACCTGTCAAAGCCTCATACCTTCAATGGACCTGGCATAGTGGGTGATGCAATCATGTGGGCAGTGACCTTTTCAATTTAAATCGAATGTGTCTTGCGAGGGCAACGCTGGATTCGTTTTTCAGTTCCTCTCTATGTGTTCTCTGCCCCCTACTGAGACAAAATTACAATCTTTATTTTCAGCATTCAGGCTAGAGACAGAGTTGGACGCAAACCCCTGTCTCCGGGTGACTTTCTTCTTGTCTCATATGGTTATTTCTGATGATTGTTTTTGCTGCTGGAACAAGATACTATTTAGCACTTTCTAGAATGGGACTTGAAGCACAAACCTTTCTACTGAAACCTGGCTCACAATTTCATACAGCTCTAGAGTAGCTGCAAACCAGAGGCTTGGTTTAACCTGGCTGAACAAAGAGCTCAACTGCGAGCCTTGGAGTGAATCCACACTTTTCTACCGCATGTTTGGAGTTGGTGTTTTAACCAAAGCCAGTCTGAATGTTTCCCAAACAAACTCTCCTGGGAAGTTTTCCTGCATCACTAAGACTGCATCTGCCTACTCATGCTTTTTGATTACTTAGTTCAAACACTTAATGGGCCAGAATTTCTGCTGTGCAAAATCTGCTAAGGGCAGGTTATGGTTCCCCGAGTCTGCAGTGCACAAGCAAGTCATGGGGTTGCTCTTGCTTGTGCCAGCTGGCAGAGGGACCCGGTGGGCGAGCTGGCAGCCAAGGCTGGCTGGAGTGCAGGCACACCCCAAACACCCCTTCTTTCGCTTTCTGCTCACCAGGAGACTGGTGCCAACTCCCACCTGCCAGAGAGCGATCAGATGCAATCTCTGTCTGGCAGTGCTGGGTTGCCCCAAAGGGGCTATGCTGGAGGTAGAGTCTGATCTTGGACTGTTGCAATAATGAAAAGGAAGGATTTTGAAGCTGTTCTAATGGGATATTCTGATTACAAGAGAACTGCATGGACTTACAGATTGCAAACATCAGTGTTGCCTGATGCTGATGTGAAAATTCAGCTCCCTAGGCCAGCAGAAAGTATTTTCATGTACTGTACTTTGGGTTCTCACCCTGGAAAATAATCAGTCATTACAAAAGCATAGGAGTCATCTCTAGCTTACATCCAACCAGGATGATACTGATATCTTTCACTGTACTGGGGGGAGTCTTGGGCCAGTTCTACAAACTGACACACTGGTCTGCTTTCCCATGAAAATCAAGTGCCTCGATTTACTACGTAAAGGATTGCAAGGCCTCTGACACACTCATCTCTTTTCTCAAAAGTATATTATTTCTTGAATCCTGTCTACTTATACGAAGTTTTAACGAGATTATAGTAAGGAGTTGTAAGACCAAACAAGCTGTGATCAAACCTAATCAGCTTATTTATAGAATCATAGAATCATAGAATCATTAAG
>WAAD01025042.1:0-15365 GCA_013389945.1 Fregata magnificens
GATAGCACACTTAATAGAAAACTGCCGTTGTCTGCACAGCCAGGACAGCTGACTCCAACTGGCCAAAGGGATATCCCATACCATATGACATCATGGTGAACAGAAAAACTGGGGGGGGGGGCGGGAGTTGGCCCGGGAGCATGGCGACTGCTCGGGAACTGGCTGGGCATCAGTCAGTGGGTGGTGAGCAATTGCATTGTGCATCACTTGTTTTGTATATTCTATTATTATTATTATTATTACTATTTTATTTCATTTCAATTATTAAACTGTTCTTATCTCAACCCACGAGTTTTCTCACTTTTACTGTTCTGATTCTCTCCCCCATCCTGCTGAGGGGGAGTGAGCGAGCGAGCGGCTGTGTGGTGCTCAGTCGCTAGCTGGGGTTAAACCGTGACATGCAGTCATTTAATTTTTTAAAAAATGCTGCTCGAATAGTAGCCTTAAATAATGTAAATAATGTTAATTGATTATAGCAAATGTAGTTCTTAATTTAGGTCATGGATTTTACAATGTCATAAGTAGACTACTTTTAAAAAAGGGGAGTAATTATAATGTAAAAATTATGGTAAAAACATGTTTAAATTTAATTAATGCCATTGGTTTAAAAAAAAGATAGTCAAGCCCCAGAGTGCACCAAGAGGCTTAATTTCCCCCAGGAGCCACATCTGGGATCCCCCACAAATCCCCTCCCCATGAGCCCAACACCTCCAGTTCAGCCCTGGCCTGAGCACTGCTGTGGGCAGGCCTGTGCCCAGCTCTGTCCCTGCCATCCTGATGTCCTGACTGGTCTCCCTGGAGCATCCCCAGGTCAATGCTCAAGGTAGCCTTGTCTCTGGGCTTATCTCCAGCCTTCTCCCTGGCCCTGTCTCCCGGATGGACCTCAGACTAGTGTTTGTGTGCTACAAGTGTAATACTGCTCCCTCCAGAAGCACACTTCAAATCACAGCTTGGGTGATTTGTGTGAAAGTGTGCACAAGTAGTCAAAAAAAGTAATATTGCCTAAGCCTGAATCTTATAATTTAATCTGCTAAATAAATATTTGCATTGGTAAGTGTCCTGTCCCATGCTCTGCATGACCTAACAAAATTAATTCAAACACTCTTCTCATATATGCACATTTGCCAGCCTCCCACTGCTTATACACTTGCAATTTCAGCATCCATTTATAGCGTGTACATATACTGCAGTATAACCTCCTCCAACTTCTACTCTGTCCCCTTTTTATGCCTCTCAGGGAATATAAGGCTGTAGATCTTCATCTCTGCAAACTCAAAAAATCAGTTCTCTCTCCTCATGAAGTGGAGGAAAGCACATCCTGCTGTCAGGAAATTCTCAGGAAATGCCTTTTTATCTGCTCCAGCTCTGAAACATGTCTCGAGCACTTCCACCAGTTGCGTAAGAAAGTAACAGTGACTGTCATGGATCATCTTTCTCATTACAGGGCAAGATGAGAATCCTTCAGATAAGGAGTAGCCAAGTTACAGGATTTCTTGAAGACAAAGCCCCATCATTATAAATTAGTCTTGGATATGCACAGTTAGTCACTTCAGTGAACAGGTCACAGGAATCACAGTGCAATGTTGTAATTTTTAATATATTTGTAATAGGCATGCAAACTTAGAAAGTACTGTCATATGGGAAAATATTTTATGTGCATTCAGCCTAATCTGGTCTTCTAAGAGCATTTTGACTTCATCTAAATACTTAGTACAATAATGCTGCTTTTAAATCAACATTTTAAATTTAGGAATAAACCAGAGAATTCTGCTTGAATATAAGTAATATCTGTACATGTATACTTGAACAGGAAAAATGATATTTGTCATATGCCTTGCTATACTTAATTTTAATTCAGTAGCACCAAGTTTCCACAAAAAAACCCCACCCAAACACATATTATTTTTAATCTTAGGGCATTTTCTTTCCAAGTGTATTCTTTGAAAATCAGGACAGTTGCACATGTCATACAATTGTGTTTTGGAGAAAAATATAGAGGGAGGAGACAGAAAGACAACTTTAGTGTGACTCCGTCCAGTAACTGTTTGACCAATCAATGGCAAAAGTCAAAGGTTGTTTTGTTTGCCTTTAAAGTCAATGGAGGAATGAAACTACTGTAAAAGTATCCAGAGTTGAAAAGTAAAAAATTTATTAACAGTGCAGGAACGATTGAGCTGATTACAGGGTTTCCAATAAGATTTTAGGTTCCTCTTTCAAATAAAATACAATCAATATAAACCATCAGAGCAGTCCTTAGTTTATTGGATACTTCTACTTAGGAGGTCTTTGCAGAGTTCAATTTGTCTTGTTATTTTTGTTGACATACTAAGGGCAGAATATTCTAGAGCTATATATAAAGAGCGATTACTGTTCTTCTTCCACCTCAAAAGAGTAATCCCTAGTAAAATAAATAGAAGGTATTGAGTTATTTTTATCTCAGACTTCCACAGTTTAGACCTGGACTTCCAAAAATGGTATCAATCTTTTCTCTATTTATAATACTGAAATTAATGTGTACTTGGTGATATAATACTAAGAGGGAGGGCTAAGGTAGAAAACTTTAAACAGTGTTTATAGTGGTTTTTTATATGTCTTTTCCCCACAGAGTTTCATGGGGACTTTTAGGATGACATTAAGCATAATTCCATTAACACTGTAACTACACTTTCTAATAAAGTATTGCAATTATGTAAATATATGTGCTTTAATTATGTGATTAGGCTGACAGTAATTATGTATCTGCATAGCCAATTATGAGTTAAAATTACATTAAAAACAATGTCACTCAATGCAAAGAACAAAAAGAAAATTAGAGATGTGGAAATGAAAAATATGGAAATGCATGTCAAAGGTTATCGCAAGCCATTAACTCATATAAACTAACACTGCTCCACCTTACCCATGTCTTTGTTCTGTTTCTCAACTATTACAGTACCTCGGACTACTTTTGTTGTACTCTTTTTTTACCTGTTCAAAGATGGTGGCAGTGAAGTGATGCAAGGCAAGACAATATAGCTGTGTGTCTCCCAAGAACTCTCTGTTAGTTGCAGATTGCTCCTTAAAGAAAACCAAAACCCATTACAGTTTGTTTTGCAGTGTGATTTAAAAATACGCGGTTGGGAATGAATGGGCTAGAAGTGCTCTCAAGGCTAAAGCTGTCTTATGTACTGAGAGTTGTGAGAGTTAGATCTTGCTGGCTAGCACTGAGCGTAGAAAATTTCAGTGATTGTCTTGTCGCCATGAACACTGAACATAGCTTAAACACAGTTTCACCTGTTCACAAATTTGATTTGCTGCTTATTGACAAATTTCTGTGATATCAAATATTTTCCAAGCAAAATACATAGTAGTTTGAGTTTTATTTATTTCCCAATACATGCTTGTTTTAAGTACATGAACTTACGAACTCTGATCATAAAGGACTATATATGCCTTGCCAGCTTGTCTCCTGAAAGCATGGGAGGACTCTTGATTTATATAGATACTCACTTTATTTAACTAAATGAGATATAGTGTTATTTATTTTTGATCTATAACCACACAAAAATCTTTGAAGTAATATATCTTGCTTTTCAAAGAGTTGTGACATGTAGGCAGAGGTAGCTTAAGCAGTTCATTCAGATTTAGAAGCTGTAATTTATCAAGTGCAACGTACATAGAGAAATTAGCTTGATGCAGCTAATGCACCAAATGGAATGTTATCCTCTCCCATTCAGGCTGCTTTTAGCTAAGGGCATATACAGCAGTAACTCATAGCTACAGATTTACAATATTTGGGAGCATCAGCAACTTTTGCATCTGTAATTTGTCACTTTTAGGTGAAAAGAGGAACTAGCACATCCCCAGAGGATTTTCCTATTTAAGACACTGCAGTGGGCACATCAGATGGAAGAAGTTTATTTTCTTCATAAACCTGATCCTACTTTACAGAGCTGTAATGCCAGATTGTGGGTGAAGAAATACTAGCCACATCTAAAAACCTTTTTCACAGTTTATTAAGCCTGAAAATAAAGCATTATTTTCATTTTCTGTAAGTAATCAATTGCATTTTTTTCCTAATGCAATTCATTACGTTTTGTTCTGCATAACCTTTCTGTAACAAATCTGATCTCAGGAGAAGATTTTTTTCAGTATGGAGATCATGCATATTTAACCTAATTTATTGTTTTAGATATTCTTTCATGCTGAGTGTGATAATGATTCAGAAGGCTGCAGAAGAGACTAAGCATAAATTTGGTAGAACAATGATTATTCCAGGCAAAGGAGAGATATTCCACAGATACACCACAAGAATACGCCCTGTTTTCTGTGGTGCAGAAAGAAGTAATAATAACATGGTATGGAAAGAAGTTTGGTGTTAGCTAAGGTTTACATAGCCAGGCTTTTTAGTGGATTAAATTCTATTTAAAGGTATTAAGCTACTTGTGATGGTGTGAAGAAGCCCATTTTTGGTCACGTAGGGAAACGCTGAGTTCAGAGGTACTGGAAAGGGAATGAACATGGTCCAGATAGACACTGAAATGTTAGGCTGAAAAAGGCCAGCTTAGGGCAAAGTAACAGATGTTTTTAAATGTAGTAATAGGCAGAGAGAAGTAAAAATATCTGTACAGAAACCTTGAAAGGCCTCCAGACTACTAGAAGTTGCAATGTACACAAAAAGATTTGCCATTTTTATTTTCTCCAGTACTTCATCAATCAATCTTCATTTTATTGATAAATTAGCACTCGTTAATGCTTTTTATCATATTGACTCTTTTTTTTTCTTTTTTTTTTTTTTTTTTTTAACTCGGGATTTATAAAAGCAGCATGTGGTATTCATTCTGTTTAATTCAGGTATCTATCCTGCATTTACATTTTGGGTGCTCAACGAAGCTGTTCTAGTGTAAGTGCCTAAGATCCCAACTTGGTGGGTTGGTTTTTATTCAGAGGGTATTTGTTTCAGTTAAACAGACTTGTGTTCTAGCATTGGTATTTTCCATTGGGAAACACTTCATCAAGTACTTCTCACCGTCTCTTTTACATTGAGGATAGCTGTGATTTGCAAAGTGTCGGCAATACATGGATTTTGTTCCAGATATATTGTATGATTATACTCCTGATATAGGAACACGTAGACCTGTAGCAAAATCCATGTGTACATATGTGTAAGATTTCCTCCTTTTCTTCCCCTTTGTTCAGCACTATACGTTTCTTCAAAAAAGATTCTTGCAGCATGTCTCAGCATTACTATGCTCCTGAAGTAAAAAAAAAAAATGTTCTTGAAAAATCTCTTTTGAAAAACACATGAGGATTCCACAAATAATGGCATAGCTTATTAATCCTGAGGAAAACCTTGTAGAACAACTAACAATAGTTTGCCATGCTAAATGTGTTTATTGCAATAATGGTATAATATTAAATGCCAAAAGAATTATTAATTAGTAGAATATTTAAACCAAATTTATAAAAATTTTCTAGCCAATTTGTATAAGTTTGTATTTGTCATAATATAAGAATGGTAATGATGTCTGTTTATACATAAGGAGTGTCTAGATATATTTTATGAATTCATATGAAGTAGAATTTTGATGTATGAAATCTCAACTTCTATTAGAAAAAAGCATCGTCTTATTTGTATGGTGCTTGAGGGGTCAGAAACGTGAGGCTACATTTCATATGTCTTTTAACTAGGCTGCTTACCAGCTGACATTATTGTTTGATAAATTACCTATATCCATCATTATCAAGCTCTGCCTTAAATTTGGAGGTCAGTGGCCCTTTGCATCATGATTCACAAGACCTGACATCCCCTCATTGCTTGCGGAAATTTCCCTTCTGTTATGTTGCTGACCCAATCCATGCTTCCATTTTTGCTTGCAGTTCTGCCTTGCACTATTGTTTTTGCTGATCGATCTCCATCTCTCCTTGGTCTGTCCCTGAAATATTTCAGCGTGCTCTCCTTGATGTTCTGGGAGCAGTAAATGGTTCTTTCTGCACTACTGCAATATACGCTCATTTGTCTTCTTTCCTGCTCTGATGTCTTCAATGTATATCAGCCACACAGAATCTCAAAGGACTCTGATGACTTCACATTTGCTGCCCTGAGGATCCAGCTTTCACAGTTATACCTAGCAATAGATCAAATTGTCAGTGATTACACCAGCTTGACCTTTATGAGCAGGTCTCCAACCTGCCCTTTTCTCTCCGACTACCTTTTAATTTAACATCTGCTGAATATGGCATAGCCAACCTTATCCAGATGTCACCTTGTTCAGATGTTACTATCTTTATGCATAATGAAGACTAGGGAGTTCCTATATTTTTCCCCTTCTCTCATACTTCTTTTCAATCTGAATAAAATGATCCAATGTCTTCTTTTCTTATCCTTTATTGCTGTGTTTGTGCTTCAGTGAAGGAGTGAGACCCACATTTTTTAATCAGCTTACTTCTGTGGCAATAGCCTTGCATTATTGCAAATTGAACTTGAATTTGAAATAGACTAAAATTTTGGCCTTAGATTGAAAACTCTTCACTGCCAGACTTCTTTTCAGGAACGAGTATACTCCTGAAGTCTCTAGTTTAGTGGCAGATCAGAAAATTAGACCCATGATGCAATTCTTCCTTATTTGGGAGTTTTCAGTTTTTTAGTAAATTACTTGTATTTGCCTTCAGAAACAGATTTTGTTTCCAGAAAATTAAATTAAATAATTTCAAAAAAATTATTTTAGTAAAGTCTAGTGGTTAATGGATCGTACTCTGTCAGGATACTGGTAAAAAAGTGTAGTCCACAGTGGTGTGTGCTGGGACTTTTCTTACTTAATATCATTATCCTTGACTTGGAGGAGCTGATGAAGTGCTTGCTCCTCAGGTTTGGAGATGACATCAAATAGCAGGGGGACAGCTGATGCACTGAAGGGCAAGGCTGCCATTCAGAGGGAGGTAGAGAGGTTGGAGGAACGGGCTGACAGGAACCTCACAAAATTCAATAAGGACAATTTGTGCACGTTGGAAGGAAGAGTCCCTGACAATGATACAGGTGGGAGCCTGCCCAGGTGGCAGCTCTGTTGAAGAAGCCCTGAGGGTCATGGTAGGCAGTGAACGGAGGCTGAGCCGGCAGTGAGACCTGGCAGCAGAGAAGCCAAAACTGTCCTGGGCTGTGTTAGCAGGAGCACAGCCAAGGACATCAGGAGCAAGTGATTATCCCCCTCTGTTCAGCACTTGTTAAACCATATCTGTAAAGCTACATCCAGCTTTGGGCTCTCAATTTGAGAAAGTCATTGATAAACTGGAATGAATTCAGTGAAGGGCCGCTAAGATGGTCAAGGGGGCTGGAGAACTTGCCCTGTGAGAAGAGGACGAGGGAACTGGGCTTGCACAGCCTGGAGCAGAGAAAGCTTTGGGGGAGCCTAACAGCAGCCCCAGTGCCTGTGGGGAGGTGACTGAGCAGATGGATGGAGGCTGTTCACACAGCAGTGCATGGCAGGAGACAAGAAGCATCAGGAGTAAGTTGAAACAAGAGAGGTTCAGACTGGAGATAAAGAGAAACTTTTTCACCATGAGAACAGCCAAGCAGTGGGGCAGGTTGCCCAAAGAGGCTGTGCAGTTTCCATCCTTGGAGATTTTCCAAGATGAACTCAGATAAAGCTCTGAGCAACCAAGTCTGATCACAGAGCTAACTTTGCTTTGAGCATGAGGCTGGACTAGAGACCTTCTTACGTCCCTTCCAAAGGGAATTATGCTTTGATTTAGTGATAGTCTAATATGAAGTAACTATGATAGATTCACTTTCTGATATTGAAGCAGAGTATTGAAAGGAAAGAATTGAAAAGGCTTACTAAAAGCTATGCAAACAGAGCTCTGATGTACCCATAAGCTGCCTGGAAATGTTAACACGGTATATCAGTGCATCTAGCTGTAATTTGTAGATCACTGCTTAAGGTAGGTAAGGTATTACTTGTTGTGATCTGTCTCTCTTCATTTTCGGCATCTGTCCCCTTAGGGATACTGTACCTCTGAAACTACTTTTTTTATTGATAGACACTTTTGTTAACTCTTTACTTTATCTGAAGCGCAAGATTTAAAGATAACAATCACACATCCATACAGCACAATTTTGTATTATTTGAAAAGGATCAGCTTGGAGGTTTTTTGGACTGTTTTTGTGTTTTCTAAGAAAAGTTTTCAAATATTTATTAATTATTACATAAGTTAAAGCTTTAAAATTATACAATAATTTTCTTGTATTGCTTGTATAAGCTTGTATTGCTTATTTCTTTAAACTTATTGTGTCATGTAATATTCTCTTCCAGTCTTTTCCTGTGTTAACCTGCATTGCACATCCTGACTGCTTGGAGAGTCACAGAGCTGTTATCTGTCTAGACTCAAGAAGTCAAGCTCTTTCAGTCCTTGTATGACAGGCATTCCATTCTGTATTTTATCTCAGTAGCCCTTTTCTTTATCACTTTTATTTGTATATGTGTTTCTTCAATATTTGTGATCAAATGTGTACAACACTACTTGCTATATTATTTTTTATCCATCGCTTGTAAAACAGCACTATTGCTTTCTTGGTATGACTAGAAATACCTGACCTGATGCATCATAGCAAAAATTGCCTTTTTTCACAGATGCTTTCAGTGATTAATTCATGCACTCAGGTCTGCTTTCCCTTCTGCCTTTGCACCTGACTGAATTCCCTACTTAATACAGAAGTTTTATCTCTAGTCCCTAATGCACAGTGTATTTCAGTGTATTTCATAAGTACATGTCCCTTTTTCTGTGAAGATAAATACTGGTAAAATTAAGTATGCTAAGTCCTAAAAATAGTTCTTTAAGACTTTCAGTCATAACTTTTCCACCTCAGTTCTTATAAATAGTGTCCCTGTATCCTACCCTTCACTCAATTTGTGTTTCTCGCATTCTTTAAATTTAACTAATGATTTTCAGGTCCCATATTATGTGTGTTATGAAAATCCAAACAGGTCAGATCTACCTTTTTGTCATCTAAAGATCAATTCTATTCTTCAGGAAAGATATACACCTGCTCAAAGATAATTTATTATTTTTCTGGTTTTTTGGAAGTCAGCTCTTTTAGAATTGCTAACGTTGATTACCCTCACATATGAATTATAGAATATTGAGCTTTAGTAACTGAACTAGACAGTGTTTAAGTGTGCTAGGGCACATGCACTAACACTGGACAACCATTATGTAAAAATTTTCAGTGGGCTCTAAAGATTTTTGTCTTGACCAGGTTAACATCTGTTTTACCTTGGCTGTAGTAGACTCTTGGAAAATATGAGTGAAGTACTAGCTTCAGTTTTTATTAGCTTAATCTTCTGACCTAGAAAAGTCACAAGGGCTAGATTGTTCTTGGCCTTTCATTGCCAAGCACGTTGAAATAAAGTAAAAAAGCAATGCAATGTCAGGAACAATTGTAATTCCTGTACTTTTTGGATAAAAATGTTCTCTTCCATGTTTCACCTAGTCATAAAAGTGGTAGGCAAGAAGATGGTGCAAGTGGAAGTTGTGAGGTATTCCTTTTTGCCAGGACCCAGAACTTTCCCAAGCACTCCTGGAGGCACAATTCTTGTCAGCCCCATGCTGGCCTGTAAACAGGATTGAGAGTCTAGACTGGTTTTGGTCGAAGACACGTTATCTTCTGGCAATGAATTTAACCTCTCAAATAAAAAATGCTCACTATTTCAGATGGGTTTTAATGTGGGAAAGCTTTTTCCAGACTGTTGTGATTTAACCCCAGCTGGCAACTAAGACCCCACAAGCTAAATTAATCTATTAAAGGGTTTTGCAAAATATCCCTGAACGGGGTAGTAAAGGACCTGCAAGGATAAAAAAGACCTGCAGAAAAACAGATCTAACACAGAGGCAGTTAAGGAGTTAACAGATGCCACATTCCTTCTGAGAGCAACTGTGTGCTACTTACTGTTTGCACTCAGTGTCTGCTTAACACTTAACTCATCATCCATCTCCCAGACTCACTTTTTTTCAGCTATTTACTTTGATACAGCAATAATGGAGCCCTTTGTGGTATTGATGTGCACTCACCCATACATACCAAATTAACAGAGGATCTTTCTTCTTCGAAGTTAGCTTCAATTAGCCCACTTAGAGTCTTGGAATGAGTGTCCTTCCTGACCTTCAGGCCAGGTTGTTTCTAGAAAATGATTTAACTAGATTGGACAGTAGACAGACATGGCAGAGTCTTGTTTACTGTCCAGCTGATTGATAGACTAAGCCTATGATAATTGGGAAAAAAAAAAAAAAAAGCAGTGCTAATTGGTGACTCAGAGCCCATTGTACCAGCAATTATATGCTACATGTTGAGGCCTTTTTTCCTTTTTTTAAAGGGTATTTTAGCCCCAATTTTCTCTAACACTATCAAAATAACATGTTTTGAGCAACATAAATGTATTGACTAACAAAATATTTTACTGTGAAAATTCAGCTGTTTCTGTATGCTTTGTTTCTTCATTCGTTATATTTATTAACTTTTCGAGACAAAGAAAGAAAAAACAGAAAGGGAAATTTTAATAGAGGTATTCTGACTGTTCAAATTAAGAGAATATAAACAAAATACATCCTAACATTTTTAATTCTAAAGTACTTTTTTTCAAAAATGTGCTTTGATGATTGTTTAAGTTACTATTTATGAAACTTAACTACAATGTTTAACATGTTATTTTAATCCATTTATTTACAGTTTTTTAAAAAGCAGCTTAGAAGTAAAAACAATAGGATGTACTTTGCAGAACTGGAGACATTCTGCACAGAATCAGTTAATGAACTAGGATTTGGAGTGTGTTTCTATACGTAACTGATAGTATATTTTGAAAGTTAACCAAGAAAAAGATATTCTCTTTAGCCCAATTATTTTTAGAAAGATTAATTAAAACCCATTCAGTCAGTTGAAAAGGAAGTTAGCACAGAAGAATAACTTGTTATGATTTTGCTTTTTGTCTAAATCGTGTGGTACAGTATATCACTACAGAACAGAAGACGGCATTAATGCCAGTGTTTGTACAGACACTTTTCTGACTCAACACCTATTCATACTGGGAGGTTACACCACTGTGTTTGGCATGCAGTCCGTAATACAATAGTTATATGAAAAGACCAAATTCACAAACATAAACAAGACAAGATGATACACAGATCTGCGTGTCTATAATTCCTTCCACAGTCATCAGTTGTTTTACCACAGCTTGGCATTCAGTATCAAAGCAAAAACATATGAACTCTTCTGTCTAGCAGTCAATAGTTAGTGTATCAAAGAGAATGTTTTCACCAAACCCATTGGCAATTTTATAATTTGTGATTGTTCATTTGATGTATGCACTTGAACAGTCTCAGTGAAAAATTCCCAATACCTACCAAGTCTCCTGTTCCACTTGCAGAAAGCAGTGTTGGTAACATTCATCCTACTGATGTTTGACATTCAGTGTGGATGCTGAAGAGACCTATCCCTCTTGACTGATGATGGGTGAAGCCAAATGGATTTCTTAGTCTAATTTCCTCAAGTTAGATGAGGTGAAATATACATTTCGAGGTGGTGTCTGCCATTTCACTATTCTCTGGGCATTGGGCTGTCCTCCAAGGTGACATAAATGATTTTAGACTTAACAAAATGAAAATAAGCTTCATATAGTTTGTTTGAACATGGAAATGGATGTGTAACAGTATAGACAGCAGGTTGCATAAGGACAATTTAAAATTAGTAATATGAAGATGTGTGAAATTGCAGAACATACACAACTACAGTGGATGAATTAATTAAAAAATGAACCCAAGAACCTTAACAGTATTGAGTAGTTTGTTAATGAGTATGTGTCTAAACCCTACCAAGATCCACAATCTTGTCTTTCCATTACCTATATCTACAAGAGGTTAATTTAAGGGTTTCCTGTTTTGGGAACTGGATTCTGCTCAAATAGAATTGCACATGATGCCGTTGCTGCCCTTCAGAGATGGAAGCATGGGAAGGGACCTCATCTAATTCTTTCCTTTGCCCAGAGAGTTGCTGCCTAGTTAATACAATCAGTCCCAGGAATGGGAGATGTAGTGTCATCTGTGTTTATGCCTGTTTGGGCATGCTCAGGGAGAAAATTCTGATTTCTGCCACATGCTGTGTGGTTCCCCACAGAAGAAACAGTGAGCAGAGCTTGCTGTAGGCAGTGTTTAACAGCAGTACAGAAGCTATAATTTCAAGTTTTATTGAGCTAGGCTATTCTGCTTTTACAGAACAGCTTTGCCTTTGCCCCAAGGAAAGATCAACTCTGTATAAACCACTCTCTGCTGTTACTGATTGAGACAACATACACAGGTAATCTATTCCAGAACTTCACCATCCTCACTTACAGAATTATTCTTACAGCAAGGTTAATCTTGAGTTTCAGATGTAAATTTAGGTATATACAAAGGAGACCTCTGCATGTGAGCTGAGCATCCAAGCTGCTCAGTGAAAATACAGTCAAAAGAGTCAGTGGAGTCCAGGAACTTATTCAGCTGACCAAGCATAAGTGTCAAGTTTTGGCTAAGATGAACAGCTCTCTAAGCTCCACTGAATATGATGGTAACCTAGCTACCTAGCTTACATGTTGATGCCTGTGTTTTCATCACTTAAATGTAAGTGTGTGAAGCTGAAGCTGGTTCAAATCCCTTCACATCTCACATAAGTCCACATTTCTGAAAGTTTCTGAACTACATGTTCTATCCAAAGTAACCATGGGGAATAATTTACTTTTGATACTTATATATTTGAAGACTGTTGTCATTTTTACCTTTAGTTCACTTTTTTCTGACCTAAATAACCTCAGTTTGTTTAGCATCTCCCCATAGGCCATATTTTCTAAAGTTCTGATTGTTCTCATTGCTCTCTTCTGGAATGTCTCCAACATCTTCACACCTTTCTTGAAGTGCATTGACTAAACCAGATAAAGTATTCCAGCTGAAGTTTGACTGTGGAAAGAGTTTTAAGTGGATGCTAGGCACAGAATCATAGAATGGTTTGGGTTGGAAGGGACCTTAAAGATCGTCTAGTTCCAACCCCCCCTGCCATGGGCAGGTACACCTTTCAACCACATCAGGTTGCTCAAAGCCTCATCCCACCTGGTCTTGAACACTTGCAGGGAGAGGGCAGTCCTCTTTATTCAATCTAGTATGACAAATCAAAAGCTTTGAAATGAGTTCCATGAATACTTAATTATTCCCCATAAAGTAAAATGACTTCAGCAGAAGCATCTTATTTGCTGATGTGCATTTCAATATATCTTATAATCTAATTTCATTACTTTCCTTCAAGATCAGTGATTCAATTTGTAAGTCCTTGTGTATGACCAGAAATTTGAGCTAGATCTCCAAAGGTTTTGAGCTATTGGACAGGAAGCAAGCAACCTTATTTTCTGGCCGTGTTGAGAAAGAAAGTATAGGTCCTTCCTCCAATTGTTTGAGCTGAGTATCTTGAGCAGAGGGAGAAACTGTCATTCAACTTAATAAGACACAATCTGAAGAGACATGTGAAACTGAAGACCAGCTCCCACACTTGGTTGTTTCCTGTTGCCTTAGGCAGCTCCCTGCACAGTCTGGACTATGTGGACTTTACTGGTACCTAACAAGTAAGAACTGTAGTGGGAAATATCATGACACCTGAATCTAAATTGTGTGTCTAGGCCTCGTATCTCTTCCTGAATCAGATCTTTTCCTTTAATATTATACAGTTCTTAGGTATTTTGGAAGTCAAGGGGAGAATCAAATAAGAAAGAGTTGGCCTGCTGGCATGCTGGCAAAGTCTCCTGTCTGAGAGTTAAGAGTGCTTCAAAATCTGGTTTCGGCAGCTGATACACCATGCCTTGGATATGTTGACCTTGCTCTTCTCAGACTCTCTCTAGCCGAATCCTTAAGGCTGTAGCACTGACATCTCTCTAACCAGAAAAACCCAATTGGTGTCCCAGCTTGGTTCTACTTGGTGCCTCATGATGCCTTTGCAAGAGCTGAGAAAGACATAAAGAGGCAAACAGAGGCTATACATAAAGTTAACATTAAAATCAGAAATAAATACATGGTAGAGAAAATTCAGTCTGACAGCAAAGCACCATATATCAGCCTTACTATATCATAAGTAGTAAGTGGTATTCTCTCAACTCACATTGTATGTCCTGTGAAATACATGGACATAAGGTTTACTTTGAAATGTGAACACCGTTATCGTAGAGAAAGTTTCATAATACCTTGGAAAGTCTTTCATGGTTATAATGGAATTGAGAATGTATTTAGAGTAACCAATGACAAGCAATTTAGCAATTAAAATGCAGCTTCAAGAAATGGAATGATACAATGCTAACAAGATTAGAAAGCCTGAGCCAATTTTCATATGCAGAAACATGTGGAAAATAATTTCTAATCCACAAAATGCTTGAAGGCTGTATTTATAGAAAAATGAGGAATGATGTGTGTGTATTTGCAAATATATATCTAATCTCTTACAGCCCAGATTCTGCAGTCTTGCTAGCACCCTTTTGATCCTGAATATGAAGAAGTTTTCTTCTTATTCTTTATTGGAAAGATATGTGCATACATATAAATGCATATATACACATAACAGATATAAAGCAACTTGTCTACATCCCATTTTCGACACTGTGGTCAACATTCATTTGATTTCTATGTTTTGGGTTTTTGCTCTTTGTGCTTTAAATGCCATATTCATTAACAAGCACAGAACAATCAATAATCAGCACAGAACTTCTGTTTTTCTCTAGAGTTGCCTGAAGGGGCAGAAATTTTAAGTGTGAAAAGGGGTTTTGCTGAATTCTTCTAAGAAAATAATGGCAGAAGAAGTGGATCTTGAAAGGTTGTATTTAGAATGTGGATACTGTTGACCTGTTGCACAAATGTCAGGGTCAACAGAGCTCACAATGGGGGAAGCTGTCCATGTTGTTTCTGTGGGAACTGGAGTAGGAAGAAAGGAAGCAAGTGGTATTTAAAAGGAAGAAAATAAGGGGGGTGGATGGAATTTTTAAATGTCCATCTGGTACTATTGTTTGTGATATTTAAGCTATTGAACAACCACCATCTTATTATACTCTTGTTGGACCATGCCTACAGGGCTTCCCCGGTAAGGAAAGCATGGTAAGAAAAATTAATAACATGTGTTGACGATAGCTTGTTGACATAAAAACTAGATTCCTGTTGCATGTTTCTGCTGCATGTACATTAGCCTTAAGCTTCTCTTAAACAGAAAATGAAAAACATTCCCTTCTGTTTTCATAGGTTAGACTACTGAAGTTTTCTTATGCTTAGAATATATTTCTTGTCTGTGAACTGTTGTGAATAGTCCTTTCCTGGGGTCTGCTTTAATTATTTCAAAACAT
>WAAD01025042.1:15403-50565 GCA_013389945.1 Fregata magnificens
CAAAACATTAAAGGCTGTGCTTGCTGATTTCAAGTTTCCCATGAAAAAAAAAATCCATTGCTGCCCTTGAAATGCATTTAAATTTAGTATTTTTGCTGAAATTTATAATTCAGATATGAGTCAGCGTAAAGGTTCTTAATTATAAAGGACAATAGTTGCTCATAGTTGATGATAGCTCTGTCTTCACACAGTCATATGCCACTCCTAGCAGAGTGAAAAGAAGATCTGTACAAGTGTCTGAAAACAGAACTGACTATCAAAAGACACAAGATTGTAGTATAAATAAGAATAGGTAATTTACAAAAGCTTTACCTCTGACCTTCCTGATTTTAAGAACCAGTACAAGAACTCCCAGTTTACTACCGTAACTTTATAAAAAGTACATAGTACATACACTTCCTTCATTTCCGTTTTGCCCTGTCACAATGATCTCTTCTGTTTGTAGGTGTCACTGGATACAACTAGACTTCATAGCATGTCAGATTCTCACTCCGGTCCTGATTCATGGTTGTCCAGATCAGATATGAGACTGGGGTTCACCATTACTTCTTTCCAATGTTTAATTTCTATGGA
The DNA here is from genome assembly GCA_013389945.1 of Fregata magnificens. Lineage (NCBI taxonomy): Eukaryota > Metazoa > Chordata > Aves > Suliformes > Fregatidae > Fregata > Fregata magnificens. The sequence continues at coordinate 15,977 of WAAD01025042.1, forward strand.
AATCTGTGCACAGAGTAATGAAGGCTGTGTGAGTGCTGCTGTCTATTTTAGATTTTGTCCTATTACAGTTTGGGATGAAGCCAATACGCACACTGGGATTCAGGAGCAGTCTCAGCATTTTACTAGTTTAAATGTAACTTTTCTCACGTGTGCAGATCCTGAGCCTGCTGTCTCTTTTAGTTTTTTGATTAAAACCCACCCTTTTCTCATTAGTATTTGATTAGCTTTTAAACTCTCCCAACTCCACTTGGAGATGTTTTATTATTTGTATAAGGCAAAAGTTTCTCAGCCCTTGTGACTGAAGATCTTTTCTTAGTTACTAAGCAGCATCTGTTTCTGCAGTATTACTGTAGTTCCAACACAAATTTATTTTTTTCACTATCATTGGGCACCATTGTATATATTTATTGAATTATGGGCAAAATAAAACTAAATGTGCTTTAAAAAGATCATAAAACCAACTAGGAACAAAGATTTTTAATATTGAAATGGAGTGCATTCAATGAATTTGAAAATTAAAAGGAGCTTATGCTCCAAAAGCCACCAGAAGCATATTATGGCTCTAATCCAGCAAATATTTGTGCACACATGTAACTTTTCTCACGTGAATAAGATTAATAACATATCTAATTAGGATTTGCAATTCAGGAATCTCTGGGAAAAAACTCTTAAGAGACAAGAAAGAAATAGCTGACAACAATGTTTTCTTGGAGATCACGGCCTTTTTGTTCTTTATATTTATGACCATCTAACCAGGTATGCTGTGGAGATTATATTTTGCTTAGGACTTTGCTGGAAGACTGTCTTGGCTCAATAATACATCTTTCTTCTTCCGTATCCGTTCCATTTTCAGATCTGACTTTTCTGTTTTGCCACAGAGAACATTAATTCTAAGATCTGTGCAAAAAACTTGCATAATTTAATTATATGTACATTTTTCACTACATTTGATAAGTCCACAAAACGCAAACATCTTATTTAAAGTATTGCAGAATAAAACATATTAGAAATTATTGTGTCATAGTCCAAAGCTTATATTTGCATTTATATTTCTTAATTCAGACCAAACCCAAATACCCTACTGGAAAATATACTTTGCAAATAGAAAGTATTATGTTCAATACAAGAATTACTGGATACAATTCAGTCTTTATGGCATATAAAAGGGACAGACTAGATGACTGAATGGTCCATTAAGTTTTAAGAGTCTACATCTATTTATTTATTTATTTATTCATCAAATATCTGTTTTTTTGTTTTAGTTGGTCAAGGCTGATAAGCTGAATCACAGCAACTGGTGTTCTTATATTGGTAAGGTATCTCAGTAAATTCTGAAAGGAATATTTTTGACTGTTTCTCCAAAGAGTACCTTAGAGTGAATAGGATGATCTATTTTCAGTTATATCATCCAATTAGTTGAAAATGCAGCTAGGATGATTTCTTTCAAAGGTTTTTCAGCTAATGTTGTTCCAAAGTCATTTCAGCTCACAGATCACAGCTGAAGTTTTCTCTTAGAAGTTTCTACTAATGTATGAAACTTATCCATAATGAATAATTGCAGTAATGGAGTTATACCAATTAGTAACAAATTGTAGATATGACCACTACAAATATGTAGGGATTCCTTCCTGGCAAGGATATAGATTTTTTGTCATGTACACATGAAGACTGCTTTCTAGGAAAATTTAAGATGCTCTGTGTGGAACTCAGAATCCTAAATATAGGGCCATGAATAATCAGAATACAATCTCAGAAAACATAAAAATACAAAGTCATGATTCTAAAATCAGACCCTTAAAATTGCAATTCGATATGCAAGCCAGCTAACAGAAATCACAGGCTGTACCGTCTGCACATCTAACTGCCACTATGTACATGCAACTTTTGCTTGCATTGTATGAATAGCTTCATTATCTTTAAACATTTCAGCTTGCTGAAAAGCCAACCAAAAGAACTTTCTTCAAGGGATGTATAGTTTAACTGGGTAGAACTAGGAATCAATTGCTACCAAAGAGTCATGGAACACAAATGGCTGGTGTTAATGACTTCACTTTTGCAGAGGAGAGATCGTTTGAGAGTATAACCTGATATGATTATGTGTAACCCTGCTTATCAAGTGTTTTTATGAATACGATAGTCTGCAAACTTGTATTTGTGTGGAGGAAACTGTCTGTGTTCAGAAAATATAACGTGTATGCACTGAAATGAAGGATAGAGAGAGATAAGAACAGAAAAGGTGCAGCAGTTCTGGAAGCTGTCCTTCATCCAAGGGAACTATTACATTTTCCTTTGCTTAGTAATCCCGTTTACTGGGTTTGGTTCTTAGCTTGTGTGAAGCTATTTAGTCCTGTTGACTAAAATGGAGCTACGCCAACCTACTCCAGTCAAGAATCTGGCTGCCCTATGTGCTCATCTGTGTATGTAAGGAAGGTGGTATGACATGTGCTTCACCTTTGAGGCTGGCATTGCTAGCTGCAGTCATTGGGTTACTGTAACAATTTGGGAATGCCTTAAAATAACCTCCCTCTCTCAATGATTTATGTTGCACTTTGTTTGGGCTTTTTTTAGGTTTGGTTTTGAATAAAAATTATTTATACTCAAAACTAATTTTGAAATATAACTTGAAAATCTTGATTTCAAGTTCTTGATATTTATTATAAGAGTCTGTGTCTATATAAGTTCACTTAAGTACGAAGAAAAAAAAAAGGGGGGAAATAATTTTGCATAATAATCTTGTGTTTATGTACTATTAGTGATTCATCATATTTATTGTCAGGTCAGCTAAGAGAAGATTGAAGATGCAACATATCTAATTTAAAGAAATGTCTAGTATGAAATACCATGCTGTGTTACTGAACATTATGTTCCTCTGACTGGCTAAGGTTCAGCTTGATATTTTGTCAGTGACAGTTTAATTTCTGGATCAGTGTACTTTTGAATGATTTTTAGCCAGTATAATGCATTTATTCTGTGTTTAATGGGATCATTACTATTTTTCAGGAGATATAATTTAAAATTATATACAGTCACAAGAAGACCAAATCACAACACATCCTATCTTTCTTTGTGAGAATTTCAGCAGGAATATTCACTGTAATGGTCAGATATTTTATTATAACAAGTGACAGCATTGCTTACCAGACATTTGATATCAATAACAAATCTTTTTAATTTTTATAGTTTGCATTATGATACCATTTTGTAATGTAAGTCATTTCATTTTGGCTTGCATTAAGATGTGACATGATTTAGAGAAGCACACAGAAGTGTCATAGTATCACACTATTATCCATTTATCACCTAAAGAACAGAATCTCTTCTCTCTTTTTTTTTTAATAATGAGATGTCAGCAGTTAATTCAAATATGTGATGCTTTATGAAATACTAGATAATCTATGTAAAACTGGTGTGTACCAATGGGCATTTAATTTACTTTAGGGAGGATGCTAAAAAACCAAAGAAAGCACCAAGTCAGGAAACATTAGAATGTAGGCTTTCTGTAAGGACTTATTATTGTCCTTGTATGTTTGCATTAGGATATAATTTTTAATTATGCAATAGTTAAGAATTCTGTAAGAATTCTGCCTTACTCAATTCTCATGAGAAAAAAAAATCAGTAAATTAAATTGTGAATCTGTTAGTAGTCTATACCTTATTATCTACTAATAATCCTCCTCTGCTACAATACTGAATCTTTTTTTTCCTTGTGATGTACATAGGAAACATACATACTTACATACATATGCATATATAATTTGTACATACATGCAGAATTATGCAACATAAAATTCACATTACAGGACTCTGTTAGGAGAAAATGGAGTTACAAAATTTTTTAAATGTTGTGTCACATACTAGCATACCTACCTAAAATATCAAATTGATTTTTTCTTCCATTTCATCATGTGTCATTTTTTTCCACCACTTCATATAGGGAATTCACTTTCAAACAGAATGTCAAGGTTTCATTTAATTTTAGAGCAAAGAAATTGCTCATAGAATGATGTCTCATTTGCTATGAAACAATGGTTTTGTGTAAATTTAAATGGTGATAATAATGACTTGAAAATATACATTGTTAGGTGTTAAAGGCCAAATTCCCTTTGATTTAGTATTGTGAAACCAGAAGTAGATCTATAGATTTCAGAAAAGTTTATTCATATTTATGAAAGTGTAAATGAAAGTATTTTTTCCAGACTGCTGAAAACCTTAGGATACTGACAAGGAATTTAATGATGGTAAGATTTGGTGAATTCTGTGACAGAATTATTTTGCAATTCCAACACTTGTAATGGAAGAGGAAGGAAGTATAATAGAGGAAAATAAGTATGAGGATTTCTGTTGCAAGAGGAGGTAGCAAATAAAAGAGCTAGTGCATTCTGTTGATAAAGAAAAGAGCAGTTCTGCAGAAATGTCATATTGAGATCAATGTGACCATTTTAATATTAGCATTTTTGTATACTTAGTGCACTATAAATAATTGCATATGGTTATCTTTGCTTCTCTTTGTACTTCAGTGCAGTAGTAGTGACATCTAATGTTCTAATTAATCTGCAATATCTTCCAAGTCAGACTTTCAACAGCAACAAAAAAATGCTTCCAGGAATGATGAACTTGGCCCTACTCCAGCTGATACTGTCGCTGCTGCTCAAATAATCTCTTGGCTTTTATGGCAACATAATCAAGTTAAGAAAATCTGGACAAGATATTCAGAGTCAATCAAGTGCTCTATTGTACTTTAAAATGCTGAACAGGTGCAAGTGGGATACATTCAAAATGGTCATTAGGCAAAACTTACTTTGAGGAAGGTGGAGCCAACATCTGTGCTTATTTTCACAGATACAAAAGAGCAGGCCTCCCAAGGAAATGTGAGTAGGATCCAAATGGATGAAGCAGCAGGACTGAATAAAGCATTCTGATTTAAGACTTTCCCGGCTTATAGTAATTAGCATTTGAAAAAAAGCATGATCAATCTTTTTTTTCTCTTGGGGTAGAGAAGGAGGAGTCTGATTTAATTAAGAAGGACATTAACTCCAAGCACCGACCTAATCAAATATTAACTATATTCAGAACAAGCAAATTACAGTTGTTTTATAGTGATTTAAGTGTTTCCCCCTATAGCTGCATGGATTTTTTCACAGTCCTTTTTGTTTTTGCTAAAACCTCTGGTCTTAGTTTACCCTTCAGATGTTCTGCGTTTTAATGACTGGCTGATAGGACCCTCCTGCAATAGATCTTTATGACATCATTTTATATTTTATATACTAGAAAATGAAAAAGGATTTTGTGTAACTGAAGTAGAACCAAGGTTCTTAAATCATATTGTGACAGTTTGTACTATCAGTGAGATATGTGAAGATATCTGAAGTTTGTATTTTTGACTCTCCTGTTGACTCTAAGAAGGAAACTTCATTTCATGTACTACGTTTATGTTTTCTTACAACCTTCCTCATTTTGTAGTTTGAATGGGATATCTGTTCTGATTTTATGCATCAACATTGCTTCAAATAATTATTTATTAAGGTGTTGGTTTTGGTGTATTGCTAACATTTGCCTTTATATTTCTGTACTGCTCAGCCCTGAATGCTGGAGCCTTGTGCAGTTAGATGAGATCACAGGGGACAACCAAGCGTAGATGGAACTACAGTATTACTGGAAAATCTATTAAGGATTATGTCTGGGCCTGCTTTTATTAGCATGTTTCCATGCAATATACAAGCACAGGCAATTATTTCTGGCTGATATTGTAGTGTCACAGGTTGTAACATGGTCTTGCAGAAAGAGTCATCAAAAAGGCTTGTTTCTGTCCGTGGTAGGCCAGGAGAATGCATTGGTTTATTTGGAACTTGGCTATTGTAAAAGCCACCCTTTCAGCATTCAGGAGACTATGTGCATTGTACAACTGGTGACACTCTAAGTCAGTCTGAAATTTGATCCTAGTCTGGAAAGTAGTGACTGAATTATCAAATTGTCCATTCATGCTGCCAAGACTTTACTTGAACTGTTCTTGTTGCCAGTAAGTTTTGTACTACATTTAACATAGTATTCTATTTTTGCTTGCATTTTTGTTTGGTTAATGAAGTAGGTAAAAGTTCCATTTCCAAGTGTCTTCATATTAATAACTGAGGAATATCTTGGTATTATTAAGTTAGCCCTTTGTGCAAGTTTTAACTCTAGACACCTACAGAAACTTTTCAGACACTTCCCTTTTAGATTAGACATACCTTCATTCTTCTTTCTAGTTTTAATAAAAGGCATGGCTTTATACAGTTCAGACTTATCTCTAGGAGAGATCTGTATTGCCACTGGTACAAAAGTGAGAGGCATTCCAGTAGAATTTTTCCTGTTAGAAGTCTTTAGTCTAGAAATATATTTTCACAAATAGCCAAAATAGCCCAGGCAGGCTACAAAGTTCATCTACTCATATTTTGGGCAGCAAAAATATGATGAAAGCTGTCACTTCAGGACCATTATTCACCATTGTTGTTTTTTAAACCCTAGCGATACCAAATAAGATACTTTCCGTTGTGGTAGGCAAATGAATTAAAAGATCCTAACATTCAAATAGACAAAGGATATAAGGTAAGAGAAGGAAATTTTATTCACCTCACATTATTAAAGAGGAACTGAGGGAGAGACTTGCAGGGTGAGCTTTGTGTCACGTTATACTTCCTCACGCTTTACAAACTATATTGACTTATATGTCAAGAGCAATAATTTCCTGTTCAAAGATACATGTGATGTTTTGTGCATCTTTGCAGGCAGAACACAATGAACACAAGAATAAAAACACATGCTCCTTTTTTTTTTTTTTTTCTCTTTAACCATATCACCAGTTTTCTGACAAACAGTACAGCTTGGTAATCAGCTTCTGAAGTTAAAACATCATCTTCTCTCTGTTCGACTTATTTATTTCTTCAGAGGTTCCAGACTTGCAGCGGAACAAAATGGTGGCAACCCCAGCTATGGAGCATGTGATGCAATATTCCATTTTAAACTCTTGGCCAAGTATTTAACTGGAGCTGCACATGTTTAACAACAGTGAAAAATCATACATAAACACCAACTAGAATAGTTTTCCTTTCCTCCTTCTCAGTTCTTTGGGCACAGGATTGACTCCTGGTTTTGGAATGATGGATTGAGATTTTGTTTACTGATTAAAAAACAGTACCACAGTCTTTACTCAAGTATAAATCTGCCACCTTAGTTCTGTGGCTTCCTCCCAAATAACGTTTCTAAATCCTTTCCTTACTGGAGGACCATCTTCTCCTCACCTTTTGTCAGATGGAAGGGTTGGCCAATCCCAGATTTCTTTAGTGGGATGAGTACTCATCTATAAATTTTTGGAGAAATGGACTGACAGGAACCTCATGCAGTTCATCAAAAGGAAGTGCAAAGTCCTGTACCTGGGGCAAAACAACCCCAGGGCACCAGTACATGCTGGGAGCTGCCCAGCTAGAAAGCAGCTTTGCGAAAAAATGACCTGGGGAGGCAGGATCTTTCCAGTGGTGCCCAGTGACAGGACCAGAGGCAATGGGCACAAACTGAAACACAGGAGGTGCCGTCTGAACACCAAGAAACACTGTACTGTGAGGGTGACCCAGCACTGGCACAGGTTGCCCAGAGAGGTTGTGGAGTCTCCCTCCTTCGAGATATTCAAAAGCCATCTGGGCATGGTCCTGGGCAACTGGCTCTGGGTGGCCCTGCCCCACCTCCAGGGGAGCTGGACCAGATGACCTCCTGAGGTCCCTTCCAACCTCAACCATGCTGTGATTCTGCAATAGATGTCTCTGACTCTAATCTTACAGAAAATAGAGGGGCTTGCTTGCTCACACATTTGTCAGTGCAAGCTTAGGACCTCAGTACAAGTTCTACCTTTAAATAATCAGATTTGAAAATGTTGGTATTAGGGCCAGTTTTTAAAAATCTCTTTCAATGCTGTAGTCTCATGAAGTTCAAGTGGAATGCTGTGCCCAAGCCCCAGTAAAAATCCGGCCATTAATCAACTTAATTTGTATTTCTTTCACCCAACCCAATATTCTCTGCAAATAGAACAATATAATATATATTTTCTGTTTCATTTAGTAACTTTTAATCAATTAATTTCCTGTTATGAGAATAAGATTTTATTTTCCCTGAATATTAATTAGTTGTGAATAGGGTTTTTCACTGAAAATGGAAAAGCACCAGTGTAAAGTTAAGGGAAATTAGCACATACTTGGTCCCTTGAGTGTGTATTTATGTGGTGTAATCTTAACTGGATGTTTAAGATGAAACCGGTGTGCCACTACTCAGTCAAATGTAATCATGTCTCTTCAAAGCTGGTTTCACCCTCTCAGTCATATACGTATTTGTTTTCTCTGCTCATGAAGCAAACTCTCTGCCCCTGAAGGTGATTGATTGCACAGAAGAATGAACGTCTTTATCCACAGGCCACCTATGCTGCTTGTCTCTTTTTACTTTTGTGCCTCCCTATCTAAACTCTGACCCAGCTAGATAACAACCAGCTGAAATCATCTCTTTAGACTTGCATACATTCATTACTGAACCGTACCAGTTTGTGGTCAGCATAAGAGGAGATTGTATATCTTGTATGCGATAGTGGGAATGCTACTTGATATGAATGAATGCAAACGTGCTCTTACAGTTAATTTTTTCCCCTACTTTAGAGACAGCAGAAGAAGGAATATCATTGACAGTCTGCTCCTTTGAAACCTTAATTTTGTAATTTGTTAATAAAAGTGTGAAGGATCAGATTGCTGATCCTTCACTCTGTTTCCTCGTGAGCTTCTATGTATTGGCATTAAAAATCACTGAATGTTTTATTTGCTAGGAAGAGTGAGTTACACATGTAATGTTATATTTGTATATACCTGGGGATACTTGTGTACAGATGTATGTGTGTATACATATGCGTACACCTGGATTTTCAGAAATACCAGTGATCTTGACATTTCTGAATTCATGGTCAAATAATAGAAATTATCTTATCATCGCAGACAGTTTTCAGAAAGTCTTAGTACAGATTCTGAAAAAACAGAGACATTTCAGAGCTACTTAATTCTGAAAACGGTAGTCTGTTTGGGGGAGTTGAAGCACAACTATAAAAGAATACAGAGTTAGTTATACAAAGGAACTTGGGAATGTTGACATTTAGTATTGTCGTACATAATATTCAAACATCTAGATAGCTCCTCATCTAGGTTGCTCTGAACCTAAAATGCAAAATATTTCTCTAAATTCTTAATGTCTCATAAAGCAAGTTAGGGATGTCCAAAGGAAATTCAGCCAGCACTTGAAAAAGGTGGCAGCGGCAAAGGTATGCCTAAACTACCCACAGGAGGTGCCAGGAGAATAGAGACTTGAGCGGAATCCTTCTCCTTTAAGATTTGGTGCCTGGAAACCCCTCTTGTAATTACGTGCCTATAACATCCTGACAAATGCAGTTGTCATCTGGAATGTAAAACTCCAGGCTCTAAGTCCTCCTTCACAGTCAGAGATCCATATCTTTAGTTTATACTTCTTGGGACAATGGACCTCCATCTTCAACCTCTCCTACTAAGACTCTGTAAATGTGCAGAAAGCAATTCAAGAAACAGGAGTCAGAGTAAGAAAAAGCAATAGCAGTAGCAGTTCCACACTTTTATCCCACCAAACTCAGAAACAATACCATCTCAGTGTTCATAATATGGACCTGAGTTACTACTGCTAGACTCCGTTGTTGCACCAATATGACCCTATCATCCTAGGTGGGTTTTGAAGAACTTTTCTATTCTGCAATGTGTAAGGCTGTAATTTCAAATTACTATAGCCTTAGTGGAACAAGAATTACAGCCATTTCTATCTTTTTTGTGATAAACGAGGACCTAATCTAGAAAGACACATTTTTTTCTATTAAATTTAATACAGACTGATAGAGGTCAACTGGACAAGATCTTAATGAATTACAGCACAAAGGGACTCCTCTGATGCTTTTTTCATTCAACTTTGTAACAGAAAAAACAAAGGACAAAACTAAATGAAGCAGTACATTCCTAGTTGAGTTACAGAACAGATGAATGCATAACTGATTAGATGCTTGTTTTCGTAGTTAACAGCATTTTAAATAATATCATGAACAGGTGTTCCTCAGTAACCAACAGGATATATTGGTGTTTCTGAGGCGCAACAGGCATGGATATTCCCACTGTATTGTTACAGGAATTTTATGTGATTTTGCAAAACAACCTCTCTCTGGATCTTGCTTTTACAGCAACCATGCCACACCCAAATTTTTCCATAACAAATCTGAATCCTATGTCATTAAAACCTGTCCAGTTAGTTCAGGCACTGAACACTAGCTTTCACATATCAGTTATAGGAACAGAAAACTGCCACTGATTTACTCACAATCTGAAAGTCACTTTCATGAAACTGTGTGTGTATAAGACACGTAAAACTTGAATGAGCACCAGCCTCAAGTAAGAAACTGGAGGTGGTTTGACACTTGTTTGCAGTGCATTTGTATATAACTTATCACAACAAATAAGATTTATTAACCCAGCCTTCAATATATTGCACAAGAACATTTTTAAGAAGGATGTTTTAAAGTATTGTTCCACATACTAAACACGTAATGAAATGTTAGGAACACAGTTGAACTATTTATACAACACAAAAAAATTATGTTTATATTTAAACCTATTAGATCTACAGTTTAGATGGCTTTGCATTTAGGCTGGGTGTAACAAATTTTAGTTCCCTATATCACAGGTGGATAAAGGAATCTTACCAGTATAATTAAAGTATGGCAACAACTACATTGCTATCAGATTCTGACGGCTATCAAGAGGGAGAGGAAAATACAAAGAGTGGAAATTAATTCACACACTAATGAATTTTTTAATTAGTATTTAAAAACCCAAACTTCAGCAGTATATTTCCCTGTAGGGAACAGTATAGAATGATCCAGGTAATTAGACCTAGTGAAGATAATAAAACAAACTTATGGATATAATGTGATAAAAGATGTTTGAAGGTTAACAGCGGCAATCAAAGCAAGGACAGATATTTATTAGCTGAAGATAAGGTCTCAGTATCACTATGTCCTTTCCCTTCCATTTCCTAAAAATTCTGCAAAGGTTCTAAAATTCAAGTTAAATGATTGAAAATATAAACACATTGGTTAAGATTTCAAATCAGTCTTCAAACTCATCTGGGCAGTTAGAATTATTTAAAATTTCATCATGGCAAACTATTCTTCCTTTTATCATTGGTGAACAAAGAAAATGATTTATATATGCTGAACCACAAAGTCTTTTGTTTTCCAATCATGCTGTTTGTGTTAGGTTGTTGCCACTAAGTGTGTGCTGGCCACCCAGCATATGCCAGCCTATGCTGGCATGCTATTGCCGTGCTGGAAGTAAGTAAAGTCAGGAAAAGTGAAATAGCCTGAGGACCATTTTGCCACTGGATGCTACTGATGACTGTTCGGATAGTACTTTTTCTTGGATCTTGATGCTCTCAAGGCATTTCTTACTGGGGTCAAGTTGGCTGTGAAGAGGCAGAGAAGAATGGGATAAGCCTTGCTTCCATTCTTAGCCCCCCCTGTTCCCTGGCCTAAGGGACAGGGTGACTTTCGGCCTTTGAAGTGCAAGTAGTAACTTACTGACTCCCTGGAGCAAGACAAAAGCAAGGAAGGGGTGAGCCTCGGATGTTGTGCCACCCTTAGCTCTGGGCTTAGCCTCTAGGCATGCATTAAACTAAAATAAATTCATCAGAATTAGGTTTTTCTGGCACTAAATTAACCTTTATTTTAAGTGCTTAAATTTTTTAGGCCTAAAGCTCATCTCCTTGGTTGCTTTGGAGTTGGGCATGTTAGACTTCATCCTGGTTTACAGCAGTGATAGTGATTTTATATAAAGGAGTCTAAGGGAAGCTCCAGGGGATAACAGTGATAAAATATTTACAGCACTGAAGCTGCTCCTCAGTACACATACAAAGTAAGACTGAGACAGGTTAGAAAGAAAAGCTAACCAATATGTGTTTACGGCTAGGTAAAGCAAAGCCATTCTGTCGAACTGCAGCCCTCAAATTCATGTATTCCCAGTCCCTGGCCCCAGTCCAACAGTTCACTGCATGTGAAGCAGCTCCTAAAGCCAGTGAATTATAAGATGAGGGGCCTTTGCCTTCAAACAGGAATATGTTGTTGTACTGTGGTCTCATCTGTTATATCTACAGCTCATCTTGGTTTCAGAAGCAGCCTGAGAAGAAAACTCCCCCACAAACTCTTTTGGCCACGCCATCTGGGATTTTGATGAGATTTAAAGCAAAGTCTCCTCTCAAACTACTTAGGCAATTTATTTTCCCTAGAGAAACAGTTCTAGAACTATATATCTTGTGAATTTTCTTGGCACCTAGTATCATTCTTGTCACATATTCATTATGCCTTACATCAGTGCCTTGTTTCATCCCAAGAATATCTGTAGTTGCCATCTGTCTAGAAGACATGAGTTGATGGCAAGATAGTGACCTGAGCTCTCAAGTCAATCACCAACAATTTAGGAAGAAAGCAATGACACCCTTGATTTTCAAATACTGGAACTGCTTGTTTATAGTAATAGACCATCTTCTAATAAATCCATCCAGAAGTATGTTTAGAGTACTTGAAAGGTTATTACAAATAGGAAAATTTATTTTTCACATTTTATGAATAAATATGTTTGGGCAAATGACTTTCAAGTTTAATTTCTTCCACTATTTTTATTGTATACATTGCTAGTAACCGTTATTTATTTATAAGAACATGTACTGCATTCCTAACTGTGATCATTCTTAATTAACAAATGAAAACCTCTTTTTAAAAGAACAAAAATAAACTTCTGACCTTCAGTATTTCAGAAAAGTAAGCTTAAACTGAGAATTTCAAACATTTTCTTGCTAAAAATTATCATACATTTTTTCCAGTCTGATAAGTGTAAAAATGGAAAGTAAATTTAAAAGGAAAAGATTTCTGCTGGACTCTTAGTGTGACCTTTAACTGGAACGTAATTTTATCCAGGCTTTAAAAGTCAAATCTAATGTTCATAATGAAGGGAAAATGATCAATGTTTTCAATTTTTTTGTGATTAGGAGAGGACTCTATCAGTTCATTATGAGTTATTCTTGATGTATTTGTCTGTAGCCAGGTCATGTGCAAAGAAAGCAAGTGAACAAGTATATGTTAACATGAAAGTATAGTATATTTGCTCCACTGAGTCAGTCTCTACTATTTCCTCTTGGCAGTGTTGCAGTTCTCATACAGATTATTCTATATTAATGTGAAATACATCCTGCTAAGGAAGAGTGGTTGCTTCTGAGATGCTACTGTGATTTGGCAAGAGCTGCTATAAAACACAGGATCTCTCAGCACATGCCTCTCAGCCTGGAATAGACTTTTTTAAGCTTTCTACAGGAAACACAAACCTTGTTTCTATTTTTGTTCTGGATTTGGGAGAATGGCAAATTGCCTTACAGCAAATTTGAAAGGACAACTTAGCTCAATAGCACTTAATTTGTATTTGAAGCAAGTTAGTGCTGGAAAGAGGAAGCAGTGAAAAGCTTAACTCCTATTACACATCAGTAATGACTTCATGACATGAAAAAACAAACAAAAACGAGAAAGCAAAATGAGTTGTAACGAGCATTATTTGACCTGTTATCTTCTAAAAGCTGATATACAGAGGTGCCTTGAAACACCACTTGAAGTACCAAAACATTTTTGTACATAAAATTCTACTTACTGCTGAGATTCATGCCTTCAAAATGTCCTGGAAGTGACTGCACCTGAACACACATAGTTTATTGTCTCAGGTGATTGTGGATTTTTCTGTCTTTGCATGTATCATAAAACCTGTTTGCAATAATGACTGTATGTAAAAAGAGATATTCTCACTGATGACACACTATGCCTGTTTTCCACCATGTTATAGCAAGTTTTAGGTCACTTTCCCTAATTCATCCAATTCCTTTTTGCAGGTAGTTGAGTGACTGCTCAACAGGGTCAGTTCCTGAGCTATCTTTATCTTGGTTCTTGGTGCTGGTTCCTGATTTCAGTTCTGGTACCTAAGCTGTGCCGTGTGGCTCTTGGCAAGGATGAGACTGAGTGAGACTTTGTGTTTTTCTTCCCTTCTCTCCTTCCATCCAAGTGTCAAACACCACCTGCCTTGGGTTTGTCTGCTGGCTGATTAGCCAAAGGACAGATATTCAATGTCCTTCAATAGTAATATTCATCTGCAGCACACCTCAGGCCTGAGCACTTCATGTCGGTCAACTTTAGCTGTTATTTCAATTGCTTGCACACCCAGAGTCACCTGGAAAATTTGAAACGGTAAATGTGTCCATTTAATTTCAAGTAGGGATGAACTATACCAAACTTGGATTTTTGGTAAAAACCTGGCACATGACCAGTTGTTTTCTGGTTATGCCAGACAGTATTAAGAAGGGTGTTTTCTGATCCTGCTGTTTATCAGTAGGATTTCTTTTCAATTCTCCCATGTGTTGCTAATGAAAATCATACTACCAAAAAAGTGGGGACAGAAGGAGGGAGATGACTTTGCTTCCCTATATCTGTGGAGAGCAGCACTGAAAGGCACATGACAGACAGACTGCTGCCTCAGAGAAGAAGGAGCATTGACATGGTTTGCCTGGGGAAATGCAGCGGCACACAACTCCTTATGTGAAACTCTGCCTTTAAAAGGAACAATGGAAACCTAAAGCAGCTTGAATTTTTACAGCAGTGTAAATATTTTAATAGTGATCACTGGCCTTTAGTCATACTCCACCTGGCAGAAGAGTGCGTTTGTTGTTAAAAAACAGGACACACCTTCTGCTGCCTAGTAGTGAATAAAACAGGCTGGGGACCAGACTCTGGTCCTGGGGCAAAGAAGCATGGCACAACTTATGTCCATGCAGTTAAAGTCTATCACTCCTTCTTCAGAGTGGCTATGGCCAAATACCCTTTGGGAATGGTTCTTGGCATGTCATCGGCCCCGATAGCCTGAAAGGGTGGTCACTGGTGGTGGTCAGGGCCATGCTGGCCAGCCTGCCAATTCTGGGGAGGATGGATGGGTGCAGGCACAGCTTGGCTGGCTCCTTTGCTAGTGTAGTCCTAGCCTTTGAGACTGAGAGGTTTCACTAGCTACCTGACTAGGGGAAATAGTAGTTCTGTGCCTTGGTTTCTGTGGTGACTGCGTGTTATCAAAATATGCAGATGTGGAATGTACAATGAACGACAACATCTGCAAAATCATCAATATCCACAACAGCAGTGTGTTTTTTGCGGGACTCTAGGCTAGCAGCTTCCCAGTGGCTAAGGCTAACCCAACAGTGCACAGTTGTGTGACAGGAGGGACTTCCACACTGGGGGATGCATGGTCCAACTTTGCTGCAGAGGAGTGTGTGGTTCCTGGGATGCAAAATGGCCTCACTGCCTGTTTTTCTTCTCCTTGACTTTGTGTACTAGATGCCACCAGCTGGGGAGCTGCCAGTCAATTGCCTCTGGTGCAAGGGGTAATGGAGTAGGAGGGAGGCATGGTGCCATACAACCAGTGCAGGAGGCATATATCGGGGATGTGAAAAGAAAAAGAAAGTGGGCTGACAGAAAGAGCATCATACAGCATATGTAAGACTTGGCAGATCTTGGTATACAGCAAAAGTAGCAGTTTTTTCCCTACATCTTGTATGGGAATAAATGCAAAAAGGCAAGTGGCTGAAGCCTGAGATTGATGTCTGTCCATAATCATAAACCATAATAAATCACGCTGGATATCTATTATAATTCTCCTCCATTGATATTAAATAAAAGCATTAAGAAGGTGAAGTTAATCCTGGTATTACACCACACCTTTCTATACTTGTAGTGCATCTTTCCTGCTAAAAGGTTCCAATGTGTTTTATTGACTAAGGCCTTAGTGCTGTAAAATGGACTTTGCAAATGAACATTCCTGCTGCTTGGGGACAGATGCTGTCATCACCCCTGTGGAAACTGTTTCTTATGTCCTTGAAGTCACCCACTGGTGGAAAGTAGCCTAAAGCATAGTATCATTAAACTACTACAGGCTAGGAAATTACAGGCAAAATTCAGGCAGGCAAAATTAAATTGCTCATATTGTAATGTGCCAAGGTTAACTGTATGCTTAATTATGTAAGTATTGCATAATCACCACAAGATTCTGCATTTCAAAAGATTTTTTGACATTTTCACAAATGATTTTATCAGTTTTGCCGCTTCTTAAAAGGTGTTTTGATGTTAGGTATCAATATGTCTACCTTATAGATTGTTTTAAACTGTAAAACATTCAAAGTGCTCCTTTACCAACTTACTTTAGCTCTTCACTTAACAGAACTGCTTTGGCTAAGTATTATTTAAGACATTAATAGTAATAATGGTTCTTTTAGGAAATGCTATTAAGAATGGAAGTTATCTTAAATCATGTTAACTATCACTGAATAATAGTAACCCATCAGTGAGTAATAGCAGTAATAAATATAGTAAAAGTATTCTAAAGGCATAAGGTAAAGTCTTCATTTTATCTTTTGCAATAGTTGCAATATTAATGAATTAAATCAGATATGTGCTCCTATTGTTTTCAGGATTTTTCATTAGGATGATGGCTCACTGTATTTTGTGAATGGGTCGTTGGGGAGACGTTGGCAAAAAAAATCAAAGTCAAAGCACTATTAGTGCAACTAACCCATTGAAATTAATATACTAAAATAGTACTATTCCATAATGTTTTAATGGGTTTAATCAGTTATGTAATGTACTGCACATTCTTACTTACCACAGGAACTTAGGCAATATTGAAGTTTTTGAGCATAATAATAAATCAATCAAAATAAAGCAGACTGTTAAAAAAACCTCTCTTAAAATGCATATTTACTTCCCTTCAGGTATGACTCTTTCAATTTTTCCCTACTTTTTACATTTCTGTGTAGAACATTTTTTATATTATTGGACATAACATGGTTTTATTAGATAGTTTATTGCCAATTAATCAGTTCAAGTGCTAGAGAAGTTGCATATTTCTGCCAAGATACCTATTTCTATACTCAGTCTGTGCTTTATAGTTCCCTTAAATTGTTAGTGTCTTTTAAAAAATCACTAGTTACTGGATAATGAGAAAATATAAAGCCAATTATATGATTTTATAAAGCTAGAATTAGTTTGGGAGGCTTTTTTTAATAAATTTAAAACACTTATTTAGAAAAATAATAGCACTTTACCTTTCCCTGAAGAACTCTGTACCTTACATAACTGTCTTATACATAAATATAAATATACCATGAAAACCTGCTGTATGTTCTCTGACACGTGATGGAGTTAGTGGCGGGATTGTAACACCAATGCACAGTTGCAGCCAGCAGGTGTCAGCCAATTATGAGTATTTCTCAGAACCTAGCGGTTTTTTGCCTGTAGTGCTGGTATCCATCTGGCTGCAGTAGTCAATCAAAGGGCACTGCAGAACTAGTCTATCATTCAGTCAGTGAAAGCCTGCCAACTTTTTGAGCCAGGTATAACCCCTGTTTCCTACAGACTGTTTGGTAGGATTTTTTAGACAGTTATTTCTTACCATTCTCTTCATTCAAAATCTTTTGAGGGGAAACTCCGTATTAGGCAAATGCTTTATGTTCTCTACACCTTATGGCTTTCTGCAAAATCTCCGGAAAGACCCACCCAAAGCTAGAGGAAATATTAGCCTAGGGGGAGGTCCTTTGCCGAAACCCAAGATAACATTGGAGAAGGGAGTGAATTTTTATGAGTTGAATCTAATCTTTTGGATATCCACCAAAATAGCTGAAGTCGAATCGCCAGAGATGCCTGATGCTTTTGAAGTTTGGCCTTGGCTTTGGTTTTGCTACTTTGCTTACCAGCCTCTCTTCTCATGCTGCCATTGAGTTAAAAGCTATGTAGCAAACCAACTAACCAAACCAACAAAATAGTAATACGTTTTGGGCAACCTCATTTGTTGCCCCCTACCAGGTCTGGCAGCAGCTCCTTTGGGAGGCAGCCTGCAGAGCTGCAAGTGGTACAGGTTAATGCTGCAGCTGTAAACAGTACAGCTTTGAAACACCCTAAAGATATCCTCACTTCACCCATTCCTTACTGACAAAAACCTGTTTGGTATTTAGGATGACAGGACTAGAAAGAATAACAGGTGGCCAGGTAATAGGCATTTAACTTAGATGGAGCCATGCCCCTGTTTCATATACCATTACAACACAGCTATAGTCACAAAAGCCATCCCGACACCTCTATTGAATTTGCAACTGAAAAACCAAAAGCCATAATTATAAAATGTCAGAGGAAGTGAACAGAGGAGACCAACGGTCTTGCTGGTGGCTTAGGTTCCTGCATTAATGCAACTACACTAAGTGTGGGGGTTTTTTTTGTGGAAAAAGTCTCTGTCTTGTTCTTCACTCTGGAATGAGGTTGACAGATGGACTTCATGGCCTATGGCAAGGCAAGAGACTTGAGTGTAAAGTTAAGTGAAAATCCTTTGAAACTTTACACAGCCTTTATTCTGGAAAAAGTTTATTGGGTGACATTAGTGAAGCTGCACCAGTGTGTTATGTCTTGAAAATAATCCTTTCCAATCTGTGACCAGATGTTTGAGCCTTTTAAAGAAATTGCTCCCCCAAAAATCTATTGTCAGCCTGCAGATGTGCTAGGAGGACTTTGGGAAGCCATATTTTTTTTTCTGCAGTTGCTGCTTTGCATATGCTGGCCAGGTTTTCCCACTGCTGGGAAATGCTCTAAGTTGTACAGAGTGATAGAGATGGTCCTAGGTCATTTGTCAAACTGTGATGTGCAAGCAGTTGAGTTTGGGTGATTCTTGACTTCCAAAAGTACAAACTCCATCCACTGGTAGCTAGAGTCAGCAGCGACAGATATGGAGAAGGGTATTGTAAAAAGGTGTTCAGCACAACTCTGCCAGCCCTTTTATGAGCAGTGGGAAAACTCTCCGGTTTTCTCAGCCTTGAGTTAAGAGGTATGTATTTTATTTAGGGCAGTGTAAGACCCTGTTTGCAGTCTCCCTTAAGCATTGGTTCTGAGTCTGTGGCAAGAATTTCAGAGAAACATTAGTGAGAAAGGACACATATTTACCTTTTTCTGAGGAGGTCTTCTCAAAGCCTTGGTCACCTAAACTCAAGGAGACAATTTCAGCATACTGAGGCAGGTTCATCTGCCTGAAGTTGGCAATGATACGCTTCTCAGTAAGGGCCAAGAAGCAGCATGATGTTCTAAAGTACCCTCCACTGCTTTGTCACTGTGTGAAATGAGTTTATTGGGACTGAGATTAAGAGGGAAGTGCTTTGATAATGTGTTCTTCTCTCTTCATGAAGATGTGCACTGCTTTCTTCATAATTTAGTACTTTGTTCATTGCACAGGGGAAGATGGCAGTAGAAGCATGTACAACAGTTTATATAGGTAGAAAGCTGAAATGAATGGATTCTGTTAAGTTTCACAAAAATCTTTCAAAAAAGTTTTCAGACGTAGAAGAAAATGCTTCACTGAAAAATAGAAACAAGGAAGGACAAGAGGAAAGAAAGAATTACTCAAACCCTGGCCAGATCTTGCATGTCATTTACCAGCTTCTCATTTAAATCTGTTCCCTGAAGAATAATTATTTGATACATTCCTTTCTTAAGAGCAGATTGACCCCTGAATATTGTCTACTATTTTTAACATGGATTTTTTATTTCTTTAAGTCTAGCTGCTGCTGAAGAATATTTTTATCTGCTGTGGTGGAACCATAAGATCAGAGTAACGTAAAATGGTGAGTCACTAGCAGGCATGTTGATTTGACATACCACAGCTGGCACACTTAGTCTGCTGTGACACTGGAGGGGGCCAACACACTATTTTCTGGCAGGCGCTGTCATGTTCTCTGAAGCTGATAGGCAGCTAAGTGTCCACGAGTTACCCCAACTTTCACATAAAGGCTTCTCATTGCACATTAACACCAGGTCACTATCTTGTTAGCAAATAACCCTGGTATTCAGTGTTTGATAAGCCAAATATTTGAACCAAGTGACATTTGAGTATTTTTATAAAGTAACACTTTGAATAAGGCAGCTCTCACAGTTGCTTGGTTGCTAGCAATTGATTTATTGTCATGCAAATGGAATGTTATCTACCACTGGGAAAAATCAGATTTTTGGGATGTCCTGGAAAAATTTTCAGACTTCTGTAGATTTTGCATATATGTAGGAAGATATATACCATTTTACTCTATAAATAGGTGAAGATACTTAGACTTGATTGTAGTAATTATGTATGTTTTGTTTAAGTATATTGCTTTACAGTTTGCACTTTGAAAAACTGGAAGTATATCATAGATTTCCTTGGTTTGAATTTCATTTTGCTTGTGTACTCTGCAAATTATGCCTTTTGCTTGACTAACAGTGGATTGACACCTAACTTCTTAATCTGCAATCATGTCCTCTATTTCTGCTTGTCTCTATCTTATCTCAGTTTCAAGGGTTCTTCTGCTCTGTTTGCTCTGCTTTTAATGGCAGTTTTGTCTGTCCACTACCAGTGTCTAGTTCTTTGGTTTTTTTGGGTCATCTTTTATATTTCTAAAACTGTGTGTGCTGGCACTTTTTCACATAACTGTCAACCATTTTCTCTCATCTGTGGTTTGTTGCACAATGTTACATATGGGTATTTATAAAGAGTACAGTAAGTACCTATATATATCAGAAGTTGTCTAATTATACAGTTATGCAATCTAATTATACAGTTATGTCACTTTAAAGATATGGTGACGTGTGTGAAATTGGTCAGATTTGCAGCCAGTTGATGAATTATCATGTATTAGATGACTTACTATGCCTCTTATCCTGCGTAGTTGTGAAGTAGTGTGTTATGTTAAATTTATTCAACTGGAAGAGTTGGATCATTTTGAAATGCAGGGACTTGAACCTGTTTAGTTAAACAGGTATGATAATGTTGATGTTGATATATTTGATTAGATAGGAACTGATATAACTATTCCCAGATGGGAAGCAAAATAAACAATGCTCATATAACCTTATATAATTCCTTCTTTCTGTTGTCTGTACCAATTTAACTGTTTTAATTCAAGTGTTCAAATTAATGATCAAAATATCTATAAGTTCTCAGAAAAAATCCATCTGTCCCTTGGCTGGGGTGGGGACTCTCCTCTATGTCTGTGTTTCTGTAACATCAAGGTCCACCCCCTCTTTCAGGCATCTGTCCCCTCCAGGCTTCACTCCCTGTGCCTGCTGCACTTTAACTGCTGCGAGCAAAGTGCTGATACCACATCAGCCTATAATCTTAGAAGCAATCCCTATGCTGCTTCTCTGCCTTCTTTCCCTTTCAGTTAGCATGAAGGAACTAGACCACCTAATTAAAAGCCCCTAAAAATTCAATGTGTCCCTCTTGCGCAAAGGAAAGGATAGCAAAGAGATATTTGTCACATCCATCTCTTCTCCTCAGTCTAGCATACAGACTCAGCCCTCCATGATAGAGGATCCTCTAATTCCAAAGCATTAAAACATGTGTTTAACCTAATGCATGTCAAAACATTAACGAAAAAAGGAAGTTTCAATGGGCTAGGCACTCTCCAGGACTGAACTTCAAGGTGGGCCCTTAATAAAACAGGCCATTCATAGTCATTGTGTAGAAGGTGACAACTAGTTCTACAGATTAAGACAGACAAGAAGTCTCGTTCCGAAATGGCATGAGTAGGTGGAATAAACCAGTTATACAACTGTCCTGACTGGATGGGGGAAGAAAGAATGGCATTTGGGAATGAATAACTTCAATGTTCACCACTCTTACGTCTACATCCTCTGAGACAATGTTTCAAGAGTACAATTTCTTTGGTATAAAAAGATGTTTTCAGAAGAGCATTTCACAGGAGTGTTATAAGTCAGGAGAAGGATAAAAAGAAATATCAGTTTTCTTGCTGTTTTCATCTGAAATGTGAAAAAAAATCTTTTTAAGAAAGCTTACAATAAAACATTCCTGGAAATGTCATTAATTCCAGCAGATTAATTAGCATCTAGGTTTTTATAATACCATCTCAATTATATAACACTAATAAAAGCAGATCTGGTATTAAGAAAATGAAGCTAGGTGTGGAAAGTCATCTGCAGATGTTCCTGTGAGACCCTGACTTCATCACCATATAACTGTGCTTTGACTGCTGCCCTGGATGCAAACTGTTCTGGTGTGGGCTTGCTGAAAGCTCCTTACTGTACCAAAGGACAAAACATGGTTCCTGATCTGCTCAGGTTCCCTCTGCTCAGGTCCATGCACTTGGGCCTTGCAATGCACATGCTAACTCCGTCTGCCACCAGATATCTAACTTGTCCTTATGCCAGTGTCACATTGCTAATGATGGGTAGAAAAGGCAACGATAGGGACCTTGACATCTCCAAGGCAGATAGAATATATAGAAATCCCAAATTCAGGTTTCCTTTTGAGTATAGAGGTTACTGAGCTTCAAGATAAGGCAAGGGCATTTTCTATCTGGTGATGTGGTACTGTTGAGTCAGCTCAGACAGGCTGTGTATGTGCTTTCCTCTCTTAAAGGAACTTCTCCCTCTCTATGGGGGAACTTGTTCATTCTCTGGGTCTGGTGTTTCTATGTTGGACTGAGAAGCTGTTTAGAAGCAGTGCACAAGCAAGAAATGCAGTTAACTCTGCAGTGAAAAATCTTAGATAAAAATAAAGCAATTGATCTGAAATATAATAAAATCTCTCAGGTGTGAACTGCTGTTCCTCACTACTGCAATATTTTTAGCCAGATTACAGTTGTTCTTCATGGATAGTTCTGCTTGCATTTGATGATTCAGAAGAGGGCATTGCGAAGATAACACAGTAGATTTAATGAAGCTCCCTCCTCATGATAGATTTCCACACAAAATTTGACAAATACTCATGCTTTTACCAGTACTTCTGGGGCTATTCTGTGTTTAATGAAAATTAAAGATATGTCCAAGTATATTCATCCTACTTGTATTCTGAGAATTGATATTTAATTCATGTTCATCCAAGGCAAATAAGACATCTCAGTGAATGTATTTATATTATGTACTGCAATAACTGAATTCAGCGTATTAGACTAGTGTACTGACTAGAAATATTTTCTTTGTAAGTGGTTCTGAGGACAGACAATGTCCTTAAAAATGGTCCTTAAACTTAATGAAAGCTTTTGGAGCCAAAACATCAAGGTGACCTTATGGAACACCATGAGCTAGATCTTTTAGTTACTATTGCACTCTGAATATACTGATTTTTTCTGAGAAGAATGTAGTGGAGGAGTGATCCACTCAAACTAGTTTTCCTTCAGTTTTGCATAGTAGAGTGATATTCTGTTGGTACTGTATAGATACCACTTGTATTTGTTAGGGCATATTCTGCCTTTCTCTCAGAAAAGGCCAATTAGCTTATCTTCCAAACAGAGTGTGAATATTTGATGGATAATATGGGTCTGTGTCACTTTTATTAGAACAACTTCACTGTTTTATTGCCATCATTGTCACTATTTCACATTTAAATAAACAATATTTTTTTCTAATAATTATGGAACAGCTCAGAAAATATGCACAAAAAGAATCATGACAGGAATGTGTCCATAAGGGTAACCATATGGACACCGTATTGAGTGGTATGAAATCAGAAGTAGTCAACATGGATTCATCAAGGGGAGATCATGCTTGACCGACCTGATAACCTTCTATGTTGGCATGACTGGCTGGGTAGATGAAGGGAGACCAGTGGATGTTGTTTACCTTGACCTCAGCAAGGCTTTTGACACTGTCTCCCACAACATCCTCATAGACAAGCTTAGGAAGTGTGGGTTAGATGAGGGGACAGTGAGGTGGATTGAGAACTGGCTGAACGGCAGAGGTCAGAGGGTCGTGATCAACAGCGCAGAGTCTGGTTGAAGGCCCGTAACTAGCGGTGTTCCCCAGGGGTCTGTACTGGGTCCAGTCCTGTTCAACATATTCATCAGTGACCTGGGCAAAGGGATAGAGCGTACCCTCAGCAAGTTTGCTGACGATACAAAACTGAGAGGAGCGGCTGACACGCCAGAAGGCTGTGCTGTCATTCAGCAAGACTTGGACAGGCTGGAGAGCTGGGCTGAGGGGAACCGAATGAAATTCAGCAAAAGCAAGTGTAAAGTCCTACACCTGGGGAGGAACAACCCCATGCACCAGTACAGATTGGGGGTTGACCTGCTGGAAAGTAGCTCTGCTGAGAAGGGCCTGGGAGTGCTGGTGGACAGCAAGTTGACCATGAGCCAGCACTGTGCCCTTGTGGCCAAGGCGGCCAACGGTATCCTGGGGTGCATCAAAAGGAGTGTGGCCAGCAGGTCCAGGGATGTTACCCTCCCCCTCTACTCCGCCCTAGTGAGGCCACATCTGGAGTATTGTGTCCAGTTCTGGGCTCCCCAGTTCAAGAAAGACAGGGAACTACTGGAGCAACTCCAGCGGAGAGCTACAAAGATGATCAGGGGACTGGAGCACCTCTCTTAGGAGGAAAGGCTGAGAGACCTGGATTTGTTTAGCCTGGAGAAGATAAGACTGAGGGGGATCTTATCAATGCTTACAGATATCTGAAGAGCAGGTGTCAAGTGGATGGGGCCAGACTCTTCTTAGTGGTGCCCAACAACAGGACGAGGGGCAATGGGCACAAACTGGAACACAGGAAGTTCCAGCTGAACATGAGAAAAAACTTCTTTACTGTGAGGGTGACAGAGCAGTGGAACAGGCTGCCCAGAGTGGTTGTGGAGTCTCCTTCTCTGGAAATACTTAAAACCTGCCTGGACGCGGTCCTGTGCACCCTGCTCTAGGTGTACTGGCTCAAGCATGGGGGTTGGACAAGATGATCTCCAGAGGTCCCGTTCAACCCCTACCATTCTGTGATTCTGTGATTCTGTGAAATCATAATGATTTCATTCATATGCCACTACACCATTGTTTCCGGCAATGTTTTTTGTTCTCAGTGCCTTGATGCACTTTTGATCTCTCCAGGGTACATGCAGTTGCAGTTTAAGCTATGTTGAGTTGTCCCCAAAGTTTCTCAGCACTCATCACAGAGAAGCTCTCTCTGCTGCAATTTAATTTACCATACTTTTATTTTTAAAACTTCTGATGTTATTTTAACTTCAACATAAAACTAATGTAAAGAAGAATCAAGACTTTAATTGTGGGTGGAAATTGCTTTAGACTGAGAACAGCAGAACAAGAGAAAACAAAACCAGTATGCAATATTTGTGTTTTCTCTGCTTGCATTGACATGGCTGCCTTTCCTTGCAGAGTGTTTAGAGATCTAAAGAGATGGTCAATGTTTGTGTGATGGAATTAAACACAGTTCAACATTCTGAAATCTGTAATTCAGATTCTCCTATGTCTGTAAACTGACCATCATTTATTGCAGTTCTTTTTAACACCTGTACACAAAGTGAAATAAAAAATATACATGAAAAATTTCTTTAACCTCAGCAAATATGGACTATTTGAGGATTACCAGCATAAAGAAACCCATAGTACAGCAGAATGCTGCCAATGGCTCATCATCCTTTCCTAGAGACATAACAAGGTGGGGGGGAAAGGAACTTTTAACAGCTGTTGTGAGAGTTGGAGGTACCAAATATTTTGGTACCACTGTTCCCTTGTCAAAACAGCACCCAATTTCAGGCAAAGGAGTCAATTATTCATCTGTGGATGAGGGAAGAACGTTGAATAGTGACTTATGTTCAGTGGGTGGAATTAGAGATCAATGGCTGTACCTCAAGTACACAGCTGTGAGAAAAGAAACATGTTATTTATCTTCTGCTTTAGTATAGGCTTATAACCTCACCACAAAAATTATTGTTCTTGTCTGAGTTTTATGATAATCTCTTTTATGTATTGTCATGGATCCAAATTATTCTATGGCTCACGGTAGACTACCCTACCTACAGTTGTACATTTTCATAGGTCTCATACTTGCATCTGGAAACATTGGATATTTTAATCCAACACAATATCTGTCAAAAAACTAATAGAACAGGTGATTGTCCTCTGTATAAAACTCAACATCCCCCTCTCCACACACAAACTTTTGGCCTAACTGAGAGAACTAGCCTGAATTAGACCAAACGTATGAAAGATAAGGAAGGTAAACAGGGTTTTGATGGTCATATCGGAAAAATCAGAAAAAAGGTAGATGAAAACTTACGAAGAAAATCAGAAGTATGGCTAAAAACGTGTGTATTTATAAGATAGCCGTGTATCTCAGTAACCATGGGGTTTTGTCGTGTATCACTTTGTCATTATAGGGACATCTGGTAATTCATTTCCATGACAGGCAACCACATGTGGAAACTGAATATTAAAAAACTGGGTTATGTTATATTTTTTATCATGAAAATGGCATTATTTTAAAATATCTTATTTGAATTATTCCTTTTGTTTTTTGAATATCTGCAAATTATGATTATACCAGATGCTGACCATCAAAGGACATGCTTAGTGGATTTAAAGAAGTCATCTTGCTGATTACCATTTTCAAGGAGATTTTTCAGTATGGTTTTACAGAAGAAATGCTAGGAAGATAGGTTGAAATGATAACATATTTACTTGCATAATACCTGCATCACTCACATCTTCAAAGTTATACATATGTTTAAGTGCTGTACTTGGGATACATGACATAATAAATGACAGAAGAAACAACATATAAAATGTAAAGTGATTATCAATTAAAAACATATTCCATAGTCTAGATTTATTCCTTCAGCATGTATAAAACTAGATGAGGTATATCCCAGGTTTGTGTCTCCATTCCCAAACTAAAACTGAGATTAATTTTGTGTCCTTACCCGCAAAGGCCATGATAAACATAAAACCACATTATGTATAAAATGCTTTCATACAGTGCAAATAAGACTAGATGGGACCTTCTCTATCCCTCAGTTAAGCTGAGTATTCACCAGCAACAGCCCCATATAATGCTTTTCATATATTCATCAGTTTCTTCCCTGAAATCTGCAGGTATTGTTAATCTTCACTACTCCTATTAGGGAGCTGTTTTTACAACGTTACTGTTCTGACTGGAGATCTTGTGATTTCCAGCCTAAATAGATTTATCAGCAGGTTATACCATGCCTGCTTGTGTTGTGTTAATATCACAGAATTACAGAATTCACACAAATGACAAATGAAAATATCACCTGTGGGTGATATTACAGTTTTGCATAGACAGCCTCGCTATTTTCAGCATATATGTATATATGTCACAGAATCAGGGAGATGAGTTGACTCTGTGTTTTTACACCTCTCAACAAGAATTTATACATATTGGTAAGATCCTCCCCAAACCTTCCCTTCTCTAGGCTGAACAGTCCCAGATCTCTCAGTCTTCCCTCAAATGAGAGATGCTTCAGTCCCTTTATTATTTTTGTGGCCCTTCTCTGGACTCTCTCCAGTACGATCACGTCTCTCTTGTAATGGGGAGCCCAGCACTGGACCCAGCACTCTAGATGTGGCCTTACCAGTGCTGAGTAGAGGGGAAGGGTCAACACCCTTGACCTCCTGGCAACAGTCCTCCTAATGCAGCCCAGAATGCTGCTGTTCTTTGCTGAAAGACAGCCATTGCATGCTCCTGGTCAATTTACTGTCCACCAGGACTCCCAAGTCCTTTCAGAAAAGCTCGTTATGAACAAGAACTTTAAAAGTTCTTCATATTTAATGTCTCCAGCTAGTCTTCATTTTTTTAGGTTGACCAATCACTTTTAAAAATATTTTTATTGATAAGGTTTGGCAGACTGATTAAGAAGATGCTAAATTAAAAATAAAATATGTGATATTGGTAGGAATACAAAGAGATGACTCTCTAGCTGTAGTAAAAGCAGTAGTAACAACTCACACTTGCAGTATTTAGAGTGTTTCATCCCAGGATCTGAAAGGTTTTACAGACATTAATTGTCATTCCAGCTCATCTCCAGCTTGGGAGTAAAATGCAATGATACTATTACTTCAATTATACAACAGATAAACTGAGGTGTAATAAAGCTCCATGACTGACCACTATTATAACTGCGTAGCAGAATCAGGAATGCTGTCAGCTTTCTACTGTCAGGGACAGTGGGCTGCTGGAACACCACAGATAATGGAAAAGCACAGGTAACATAAGGGCTAAAGAACATGCTGCTGCAGTACAGAAACTCAGGATGGCAGAATTTCTGCCCTGGACGCTGACTAGCAGACCCAATATGCTGCCTTTCATATAGTACGTATTCATCAAATGCTGGGAAGTGCCATGCAGATACCCCGCTGTGGGGAACCACCTTGCCTCTGATAATGTCATTGTTGAACTACAGCTGGACATAAACAGCTGGGGCTAAAGTGCCGCTTAACCTATACCATAGGTAATCTCCAACTAAGTAAACAACCTTCAGTAACTGAGAGTTGATGGTACAAACAAGAAGCCCAGACAACCTTGCTCTTGCTTTTCCTTTCCCAGTTATAGACAGCACTGGTCTCAGAATAAGTCATACATCCATTTTGCAGGCAACCACAGTAATACGGAACACTTGGGATTAAGGTTGAACTTACTATTCTTGTTTATTTAATGTTTCAAAAATATTAAAGAGTTGGCTTCAAAGGAAATGTCCAATAACACCTCCATAACTGAGAGTACAGATTTAAAGGTATTTCTTTTAATAGGTTTGCTACTAGTTTTTATTTACCAGTTGTCGGAAACTTTTTTTTAGGGAAGGACTTTTCCCCATTGCAGAGTAGGCAGCTGGTCTGAGGAAAGCAGCAGGCTTTACAATGCACTGATTTAGCCTGAGATTCAAAAAGAGCTGCACAGTTTTAACTCATACTACAATTACTACAAGTAATTGCATACAATTACTTGTATACAATACTACAAGTAATTGTATCATTTGGAAAATTACATGCTTTAGGCAAATGGGGCAAAAGACACTGCACATGAGGGGAAGAAAGAGACAGGCTGTCTTTCCCAGTTCTTCCTGTCCTCAGCTCTATGTGCTGACAGTGGCCCTTTTCCAGCATTTTGACCTCTCTAGATTAGGCTACAGTAGATACACTCACTAGTTTACAAATGTCTATAGTTTTCCCTTGTCTGCAACCAAGGGAATCCCTTTCCATAATATACAGATGCTGTATATTAGACAGAAGTGAACTGAAAATTAGTTGGGACATCTGTAGGAAAATATGAAAGAACAATTTTAAATATTTCAGTATGAGAAAGACACTTAATCCTCGGGATTTCAGAAGTGGTTAAGCATTACGTAGATTTTTAAAGCAGGTTACTAATCACTTTCTTCTAAGAAAATAATTATTTTTTACTTTGTGGGGAGTCACTTTTATTGATGCCACCCCATGACATACCACCCTCTGAATGAAGTCACTTCACTACTTCACATCACATAAACTACACACATCACTACTACACTTCACATAAACCCATCTGTGAGGTAGGGATATTGGCACTTCTCTCCCAAGGATATTGTGAGGACAAGTCTTTAATGTGAGATACTCAAGTGCAAATTTGAGATCTATATTACAAATACTTTCAATATGGAGGATTACTTGTGAGCAGTCCTTGATATTTGGGCAGATGATCTTGATGCTGTTCTGACCTGTTTGTTAAGCATGGTACCCATGTTCCAGTGCTACCTAAACCCCTTCCAAGTCCATGCCTCCTTCTGTCTTTCTCTATTTTTCTCTCTCTATATATGCATGAAATTGCAACATACTTGAAGAAAATATTTAGACAACATCCTATAGAACTGAGAGATTTCTGGGTTTCATTTACACATTTTTCAGCATATTATGATTATCTCAGTTGCCTTCGCTATTCAAAAGCATCTGTCAAACATTTTGTGAGGAAGGCAAAGGTTGGAAGCTAGTAACTTCTGGCACCAGGAGGAAGGCTCCTGCCCCACCTGAAGGCTTGTAACTATGGGACAGGGTCACTGCCCTGAAAGCTGAGGAGGAGCTGGGGGTACTTTCAAGTGTAGCATCTGGGCTGACTCACCTTGAGCCGTGTAGGAGCACAAGGAAGAAGCAGCAAGTGATAGTAGTGGGTGACTCCCTGCAGCGGGGGGCAGAGGCACCCATCTGCCAACCTGACCTGTCATCTACGGAAGTTTGCTGCTTGCCAAGGTCTTGGATCTGGGATGTTGTGGAGATACTGTCAAAGCTTGTCTGGCCCTATTGGCTATTACCCATCTTGTTCTTCCATGTGGGAACCAATGATATTGCCAGAGTTTCCTTCCAACCTCAAGCATTTTGTGGTTGATTCTGTGATTCTGTGATTTTGTGGTTTTACAGAACAGGTCATGGCCCATGGTTTTCTTATCAAGTCTTTGAGTATTATTTCTGATTGGATGTGCAGCTATTCCTTCTTATCTCTGCCAATATATGCCTGAGAGTGAGAATTTGGTGAGTGAGAGTATTTGTTAATAATTTCAGTTATAAGGTCAAAAGTTATCTACTGTTGACATTTTTCATCAATTGTTGAAAATTCGCTGCTGCCATAATGTTTTTGGTCAGTAAACTATTGTTAGAATATTTATGGAAAGCACATCAAATGAGGAAGAATCCCAAAGTCACTAATATTTTTCTTTGAATGCCTGCAGAAACATGTTGATTCATTGTGAACTGTCACTACTGATTAAATAGCTGGTTTCTTAGTCACCATACGAAAAGATCAGTTATTCTGCAAGGCAAAGGTAATGCTGTCTGAGTCTGAATTTCAGTTTCCTATAGTAGAACATGAAATTCCAGATGAGCATCCATTCTGTCATCTACAAATACATTTAAAATGTTATATAAGGAAGTTAAATGAGCTCAGTGTCCATGCACCTACATCTTTTATGTTGCATCTTCCCCTCTCTTTGCTTAGTGGTTATTGGCTTAGTGCTGTTTTAAAGAAAAACAACACAGAAAATGAATTCTGTTTGAAATATCATTAGACTTACCCATTAAATGGAATATATCACTTATGATGCCTAGCATACACAGAAATATTTGCAGGGTAAAGAAATATATTTGCCTACAATGAATTGAATTTTTTTATGCTTGATCTTGCTTTTAAATTCCTTAGCTCCATTCTGCTTTGTGTGATCTCCTTTAATACATGGAAAAGCTTTGAATGAAGCATGTCAGTTCAGGCAATGTGTTACCCATTTCTTCTCCTGATATCATTAATAATTGTGTCCCTGATTCTGTCTTATTCTCAAGCAAATGATTTATACTTTACACAAGTAGTTCTTCTGAACCAAAGGGACTATTCGATAGAACTGAGCATTTCAACATACTGCATTATATTCTGAACTAGAAACTAGATTAATTAAACTTTAGTTCAGTACCGTTTCCTGTTGTTCCCAACAAGGCTGATGTATTAGTAAACCCACCCTCATGGAGAACTTTGAATTTTTAAGGGCCAAAGGTGTGTTTACTCATGTTTGCTGCACAAGACAATTTTCAGTTAATTTCAAAAGGGCAAGATAGGGACAAAATTAAACATTAGGCTATGGTTAGGCATTATGTTTACATATATCTATATGATATTACATTCAACTTCAATACATGATAATGCTTTCCCTTCTAATTACATTTCTGGGCACTTTTATGGTCCTTGTCAGACTTGTATCTGGGCATCTTATAATCATTAATGGGTTTTATCTTCACTAAGCACCTGAAAGGTAGGGACATAACGAGCTCTAAAACAATAAGAATGAACATAGAGTAGACCCTGACTTACAAAGTTAAATAACTTGTATCACACAGATGTGAGTTGCATCTAGGGTAAAATCCTCTATCCTAGTCACTAATTTACACTTCACCTATTGATTACTTAATTTGATCAAAGTAGTTATTGAATGACAAGATTTATTCTTCTGCTGAGTGATCAAAGTTTCATTACTGTCTTTGGTACCAGTACATTTTTCTCTCTTAAAAGTAGCTGATTTATTTTACTAGGATTTTCAGTTGAAACTTTGAGATAGTAATTGCCTGTATCTTACTTACATGCTTCAAACATCATTACTGTAATTTTTTCCTGGCATCTCCTTAGCCCTCCATGACTTTTCCAAAATAATTGCTAGCAGTTTAATAAATGTATTTTAAGTAATTCCCTTAAAGGTATGGGATGAGAAGTGGACAGGTCTTCTTATGTGTGTATGTTATGTTTCCCAATATACTTTCTTTTTAATGAAAAAAATTACTGAAATTACTTCTTACCTATTTATAGCACTTTTCTCTATTCATCATCTGCAATACTGAATTTAAAAATACAGGACAGTAGGATAACCATTTTAGATTTGATTTTTCTTCTTTATTTGTCTTGTCCAGTATTTCTGCTTAAAAGTCCGTCTTAATACTCTGGGTTTGGTTGTTCCCGGTCCCCCCCCCATGTTACCCCCTTAGAAAATGAGTCTATGGATTACTTTGATCCTGAGTGAAGCAACAACAGCCACGACAATGGAGAAACATGTAGTTCAAAATAAATACATGAACTTTCATGATAACTCTAAAACTTATCTAAGCCTTTGATCAAGTATCAAAAAGAGTAGGAATTCAAGGTATATTCAGTATTTCTAAAACATTCATGGAGGGGACCACATTCATTTTTGAATGGATAGATAAAAAAGAAAGGACCAAAGTCATAATGTAGGGCTGCAAGCTAAAAAAACCCTAAATCAATCCACTTTCCCCAATGCTTTCAGCCTTTATGAAGGAATCATATTTACATGTAATACTATTTGTAAGAAGAAAATAAGAGCTCAACTGCTGGAAGACTGATTCATTTACTAAAATCTTAGGAAAATCTCAACAAAAGTGGGGAAGTATGGAAAAATGGACAAATCTTTTCAAATAGGATTTACCAGATCCCTAACCAAATGTTTTTTTTAATTTCACTTTTAAAGGAAAGCTTTGATGTTGACAGTGATAATAGGTGCACTACATCAAAGACAGTAATATTAGATATATTCCATTTATACACATGTTTTTGGTAAAAAAAAAACACCCTTGCTAAAAATAAAACGTAAAGGTAAGTGTCATAGAATAGAACTGTAAATTCCATAGTGTATTTGTGCTAGAAAACTGGTTATATGTGAAGATATACTAAATATTATTACGTTTCAACAGCTCTCAGGAAAACAAGGTCACTAAAGAGCACATCTCAACAACTGTACCCAATCTTGCCTTTCATAAAACATAAATAACAATTAACCAAGGAAGTGAATGGAGTCTAAAACTTTTACATTGGTTGAAAGCAAAGGACAACACTTCTAAATACCATAACAAAAATGCATCAGAATACTAAGATACATGCCCTCCCTGAAGATGTGGTTATTTGCAGTTTCAAGAGACCAGCCTAGTGACTGATCACTGTTTCAGGGCCAAATTCTGAATAAAATAAGTTCTAAATAAACAGGTATGGGTGAGAATGGGAAAAAATGAACCAAACATATTTTGAAAACTACCATAAGCCGAAGAAATGCTGAGTTGTGGAAAAGCTAGAATGTCCAAAGCATAGCCATTGGAATAGACAAGCTCCATTGCTGGCAAAAACCTTGCAGTTTCCATGGACAGCTGTTTAGAACTGTACTTGCTCTGATCACTAAAAAGAAGGATAACTTATGTTCCTATTTACTGTCGTTGCACTCTGGATTATACAAAACCTTGAAATTCTGATCTGTAAGGGATTTGAAGCATAGCAATGCAGTCATGAAGAGACAGTGTAATCAGATAAAAGTTGTCAATTGTGCCTCACTGAGATGCACCTAATTATGGTATAAGCTTTCAGATACATCTTTTGGACAGTGCGGGAAATTCCCACCTCTGCTTCCTCTTTGGAAGACCCAACTGTGCCCTTCAGCATGATGAAGTCTCTCTGTTTTTCCTTTCCATTTCAGTTAGAAGTCCTCATGAAGTTTCCCACTCAGGCTTGATCCAGGACTTTGGGACCGCCAGCCACCTGCCAGGCTGCCTTGTAAAAGCAATCTAAGTAATAGGTTACTTTAATCATAAATTGGCAAGAACCTCTATCAACAGCTGGCACTGGGGAGGCTGTATGGATTTCTAAATTCTAAAGCGGTCAAAATTCTTCAGCCTCTATTTCAGTATTTCCAGCATGATACTTGTCTTTAAAGGAATGACAAATGCATCTGTCACTCATTTGGCTAGTATCCATGCCTGACTGTTTGGATCATCTCATACTTTTTTCATTCTTTTCTCTTTTTTTGAGCTGTGTTCTATCACACAATGGTCCCTTTCATTTTATGTGCAGCAAGATCAATTTGAGGTCAAGTTTTGTCTTGTTGAGTTGAGCTGAAAACAAATGTTTTTGAACCACATATTATTCTTATGTTATTTTATGTAACAATAGTGCTTGATTTATAATGGGCACAAACTATTCGCACAACTACTATGTTGGGTGTCTTTATTCTGATCTCACCTATACTTATTAGAAATATCACATAACTCAGTCAAAGTTAATAGCGTCATAGGGTAAAAATAAACAAGAAACTAATGGACAAAAGAATGAACCTCCACACAATAA
>WAAD01025044.1:1027-17121 GCA_013389945.1 Fregata magnificens
CTGAGCATCACAGTCATAAGGAAAGATTCTGAACACTTAATTTTGAATTAAAAGAATTGTTTTGCAATGGGAAAGGAGGAATGAGATGGGTTACACATTGTCAATAAAAGTGTTTTTCTGACTGAATTTAAATAGTACCTTTCACTACAAATTATGGTCTATTCTTCAAAACTCTTTTTTGAAAAATGTCTGAGTGCTTGTCATCTATAAATCATCTGATGTAACTGTGATTAATACAAGTGGCAGTAATTATTGATTCTACTGCTGTGCTTATATTACACCCTGAACTTTTACCAAGAAAACTGTCAACTGTTTTCTCAGTGAGTTACAGTCCATGCCCATTTCACAGGACAGTTTGGCAATACAGTATTGTACTGTCTTTTTGCCGAATGTTATTTTTTTCTAAATGCTGACTGAGCTTTGCATTCTGTGCAAATCTAACCTCTTCCTAAGTATCTTCTGGAAAAATCAAGGCCTGAGTAAGGAAGTACAGGTGTGTGTACGGGTGCGCACACACGTGTATGTATATGTATGTATATACACAAATACATATGTGTATATAGATAGAGAGAAAGTCAGTAGAGTCCATGCCACCTGAAAATATAAGCTTTCCTGGTCGGTCTGTTTTTTACTGGGCTGATCTGGTATCCATTCTCCACACTAGTACTGAAAACTGAGGAAATGTGTAACATTTTCACTCTATTAGCATCTTATTAATGACAAGGTCTCTTGTTACATGTAAAATATATATATCCTTGCAAAAAAGCCTAGATTTGTATATTGCTGCTGCATTATGGGTCAAAATCAGACATGGATTTGTCTTTCTGGGTGAAGAACGTGGCTCAAGGAAGAAGCAAAGGTTGTTCCCCATTCTTTTTATCCCTTTTATTAGTAAATGTGCTTATTTGGAGGTTTTTATTTTATTATTTTTACATCTCCTTCTTTTCTTCATTTTTCCAGACTTTTGGCTTTTGTTTAGCTTTCCTGCTTACTATGTGGCATCTTCTCGTTACAATTACACTAAAAACACCTCCTCTTATTAATTCACACCTTACCTCTAGAAGCTGAGCCACCTAGAAGTCACTCTTTACCTTAAGCATAACATTTTTTCATAACATTGTTCAATATGATCATTGAAACTGTAGTTATACCTATGAAACCTAAACTGAAAGCCCCTTATGATTGAGAGTTTATTTTTTGACTCATTTAATTTTCCTTAAATTATCTTTGCTGTAGGAGAATTACATCCTCCTTCCTTAGTCTGCTTCACCCTTCTTGATCACGCTTCAAACCTGATAGTATTATGTTAAGCTGCAGTGAAAGGCAGAATGACCAGTGCTGAATCATTGTCAAGTCTGTAAAGGGATATTTCACTCAATTATGTAGACTCAGAAAATAAATTATGCAGGCATTTCTGAAGAAAACAGGTAGAGATACGGAGAGGTGGCAGTTCACTGTTCCCTTCAGTGGAAGTATCACTGAAGCTACTTGTCATGGTAGGAATTCATTTCAACAGGATAACAGAAAGTGTGGATACTACTTTAAAAAGAGCACTATCATCCCCACCATATTAATGTAGTGAGACTTGTATTGCCCCTTCATCCAGGTATGTGTATTCTAGCACAGTAAAGAAGGGAGCATGTAGTAGGGGAAGAACACAGTATTTCTAATTGGTTTGTATAGGCCAATTAAAAAACAAGCCTATTTTATTTTATGTACAGCAATATATGTAATTTAATTTAGATCCACCTTTGATATCAAACTCTGCCTAGATGTAGGAGCTCAGAGCTCTGTGAGGGCTTTTGTAGCTGAGAGCTTATTCACAGACATCTAAAGGTACCTGCGGTTTGCCATGTACTTTGAGTACTGACTGCTTCTGACAGTGGCATTTGGGATTGCTCAGCCACTTCTGGGATTAGGCTCTGACTTTGGCATATCCTGGCTTGTATTGCTTGTCAGATTGCTAAGTACTAAATTAATTTGCAGAGCAAATCAAATTCTGATGTGGGAGTAGAGCCTGGGTGTCCTCCAGACTTCGGTGGTGATTGATCTATTTGAGCACAGAAGAACAATTTTCTCCCTCTCATCACAAGGTTTTTCAGCCATCAGAAGTCTGGGAGGCAAACAGATGAGGAAGGTAGAGAAAACTATGTTGTGGGGTGGTGTTTTTGTGGTTTTTTTGTNACTCTTATTACTTTGTAATAGGAGCTTTGTTTCTTATTAAAATATTAAAAGAGTTTTCACAAGATAAATGTGGGGTTTTTTTAAATGTAAAGAAGCAAAAATGTTTCTCTTGCTTTGTTGCAACTCATGTTCTCGGTTTTATCTGGGAGATAAGCACCGCAATACCACCTGCTGGAATGCTCACGTAGCCCGTCTTTCCGCTCCTTTTTAGGCGTCCAGTATCCCCAGACAATGCAAGGGGAGAATTGAGCTGCTAGGGAATACTTTCTCAAAAGCATGCTGCGTAGAGAGCAGCACATGCTAGAAGGGGTCAGGCTTCATTTAAGCGGGTAATTTGTCAGAAACTGGAGCCAAGTCTTACTTGTGGTGTATGTGTGAGGGGGAGAAAAAGACAAATTGAAACTCAGGTTAGAAAACTCAGATGAGCTGTGGCAGATGTGACCCGAAATCTGTATTATGTTTCAGAGCAAGATGTTACTATATCTCAGTCAGACCTTGTAAATATGCTAGAAGAAGCTGAAGAGATGGGCCAAGATGATCAGAGGAGATGGAATTTCTGTTCTGAGAGTTCTCTTTAGGACTGCAGTGTAAGGGATCTGATCTGTGGGGCTGCATCAGTACTTAGGTGGCTGTATCCACAGGAAACAACCTAGATGCTGAGTGCAGAAACCTAGGGTAAAATACACACAGTACAATGAGAAGCAGGGCTTTTAAAACCAAACAAAATATTGTGACAATGCAAATGTGCTGCAGGTGGTAGATGAAAGGCTGATTTTAATTTCTCTGCATGGAGCTGCGCTGTTTTATGTAGACTCAACATCAGAATATAAATTGTTAAGAAATCAAAGTCAGCTAGTTGAGGTTCTTTGTGTTTAAGTAAGTGGTGGACTGAAGCGGATAAAGAGAAGGAGCCTAACTACTTTTGTGATCCTAGATTTAGCTGTTAGCATATTTCACCTTCCCCCAAAGCAGCCCAGGTGACGCAGTAAATAAAATCCAAAATTGGTTTTACTATAGCTAAGCTTTATTATGATCATGGTTTTTTTTCTGTCATTAACTTCCTCCAAAACATACAATCCCTCTCAGTTTTCACTTACCTTGTTTCTTGAAAGTTATATGGTGAATTTGTAAGATAAGACTAGAGGTTTCCCCCCCCCACATGCCTCAGGTTTTGCAATGCCAAAACTCACAAATACTACTGTATGATGAAAAGTTCAAGAGACAAAGGTATGTCCAGGACTATTCCCTGGTACCTGGAAGGCACCTGCTACCCCATAGCCATGAAGGGTTGAGCATCGTGTCAGGGCCACCACAGAAGCTTTCAGTGGTCTCATCAAGTGGACTACACAAGAATTGTAGCCACTAGTTCATGTAATCCAAAGCTGTCTTGACAAGTGAGGTACATTGGAATAATGATTCCTATGAAAACTCACAAAACTAGCGATACAGCACAAACACTTTCTTTTTAGTGCATATTAAGAAAGTTTTGTCTATATAGCTATACAAGTGCATTCTCACAGCAGGTTTTTTGCCACGTTTCAACAGAAGATGCATTTCCCAAAGCAATTCAGTTTCATTTTGAGAATGAGTCTGATTTAGAGGCACAGAACATCCGAGTAGATTTTTTGTTGACTCTGTCTCTGTTCTGATGGAGAAGGGAGCAAGGGGGAACTTAACATTTACAAATATGAAAAAGAATGAATATGACACAGTGGTAAAGTCAAGCCAAAGAATGTGAATGGTTTATCTCTTGTAAGGTGCAGCTTGATTTGGCTCCTTGTAACACCTGTCCAATAGAAAACAATGTCTCAGGTATGAGGCAGTACTTCTGTGCAGAAGGATGGCAAATAAGTAGTACACAGAAAATAAAGAAGGAAGTGAAGTAGTACAGAGAAAACTAAGAAGGAAGAAGATGTCGACTTACATATTTAGGAAACTCCTGCTTGCTGAGAGGAGGAAAAAAATTGTGCAAGACTAGCTGCCGTTTTAGCCTGAACAAATGTTCAGGAGACAATCCTAAAAGGCTTTGAAGAGAGTCCAAATCAAGCCTCCAGTTTTTCTCATAATTAGCCAGTCACAACTGATCTTCCCCATACACCTGCACATTAACAGCACCAGCAGAGAACAGCTCGGCAGCAGAAGGATGCTCCTAAGCCCTCATCTCTGCATGTGAACCCCTTGCTACTGTGAACTGCAGGCTGCCTAGCGCAAGTTGTGCCACAGGACACACTATAAGCTGTGTGATAACAGGCATAAAATAATGAGTGAACAGATATAAACAATCCTAGATTTAACTTTCTTTTCTAAACCAACACTTCTTTGCTATCAGAATAACACTAGTAGAATAGCATCAGCTAAATTTGCATAAAGGATTTGTGGGTTTTCGCATTCATGATTTGGCCTGTTAACAGTATACCTATATAGTTGGTCTTTCAAATTATCACTCAGAACTATAAATGACCTTTTACCTGCCAAAATAATGAACTGAACATGGTTTTGAATGTTTGGCTTTTTTTTTTTTTTTTTTTTTTTTAATCCCAAGTCTAATTTAGGAATATGCCCTTTTACTAGGATACTCTCTGCCTCACAGTTCTTCTCCAATGAAAAACACGGATCTAAAGGCTTAATCAGATCATAGGAAGGTGCAAATGTGTCTGATAGAAAGCTATGGTAAAATGCAACGTATGACTATATCGTACCTCCATAAAAGCAGACAAAATTGGCCCATACTTTAAACTGATAGGTAACTGATAACGCTTCTGATGTGTATATTGCCAATTTTCCTATCTGATAGGAATTTTATGTTTCCATTTTTGGTTGCCAAGTAATTGTGGGAAGTTTGCTCTGTCAATGAGGATGTATTGATACCCCAAAAAAATCTTGTATCCAGTTGAATTAGCCGTAATTTACTATACTGTTGCATAGTGATATAAATTATGCCTTTATAGATATGGCTAACTTTTTATACTGTTGGAAAGTCATATCATGGATTTAGGCTTATTAAAGGTAGGCCAAATCCTTTTCAAACACAGGAACATCTTGCAAAATAAAAAAAAAAATGAGGTAAATTATATGAAGCTAACTTTCATTTTAAGGGAAGGGGAGGAGGAGGAGATAAATTTAAAAAAAAAAATGAAACAGCACAGGAATGGGTCAGGGACCAAGGATAATCCTGTATGAACTGGAAGATGCAGGGAGAGACAAGATCATAAAGAAAAGAAAAAAAAAAACCAATATATTTAATATTGTAGTGCAGGTTATTGTACCAGTTAAACTTCAGCTTGTTTTTGTGTGTTCCTCTCTTAGTGTATAGCTCTAATGTACTCTTCAGAGCAAGAAAATAAATTAGTTGTATATAACCAAAAAGGTTGTTACAGAAAAAATTATTTGGAATCATTAACTTCCATATGTACCTTCACATACCTTCATTTTGTGCTTTGCCAAACCTTGACGTTGTTGACATTGATAACAAAATTCACTCACTCTTTTTTTGATCTAACATATAATACTTAAGAATATGCCAAAACAGCAGTGTACAGATCAGATATTCTTCTCAGTACTTTCTGAGCAGTCATAGTACAAATGTGATTGCTCCTTTCCCAGGGACATAATCATGTTGACAAAACCACATTTTGTTTTCCCCAGCTAAGTATCTCTGGAATTTCCTTGTAAATATATGATGGATGCTAAATTCATCTGCTTAGCAACAATCACTTCACACGCACTGCCCTGAGACGTGGCTTGCCTCCTTCCCAGCCCAAGCAACCTGCCGGCATGGTCTGCGGTGTTGCCAGAGCTCCCCCTGCACACCTGATTAGAAGGGACATAATTGAGCGTGTTGGGTAACCTGTTATGTGACCAGCGGTGTCTGTGCCCATGGCCGCGGGTAGGCTGTGAGACCGTGGTGGCAATGCAAAGCAGGCAGGAGTCCGACAGTGATAAGGTAGCAACCACTCTTTCAGAGCGGTACAGTTATAATGGCTATAAACACCTGCATGGCACAATTATAACAGAAAATTAATAAAGGCTGTTGTGAAATGGTTGGGTTGGTTTTGTGAGAAACGATTCAACGATAAGTAAACATAAATTTTTGTTTCTTTTTAAAAGGTTTTATTGAACTTGACTTACTTCTACCCTGAAGCTTAGGCTTGGGTTTCCAAAGGTACTTAAAATTAGGGGCCAAATTTTACTGGAATTACGTGAAATTAAATTACTCTGCTGGGAAGCAAGGCAAATTGTCTCCCATCCTGAAATCCTCACTGCCAGGCCTCCAGTGACCCCTTCCCTCAGGGTTCCTTCAGAGTCAGTTGTGATACCTCTGACTCAGAGGAGTCCTCAGGCCAAGCAAACAATTCCATGAAAAAGGCAGTAAAAAAAGTAGAGGTAAATTGTTACAATTTTGATAGGTTTCTACTCTTTCCTCCTACATTCTGCATTTGGCACAATGGCTACTCACAGTTCAAAGCAGTGGGATGGCTTTCTTTTGATACAGATGTGCAGCGAAGGGGACCAATTTGAAAAATATTCAGAGACTCTATTCTTCAATCTTCCAAACCTGAATGAAAGCTGAAAATGCTGATATTTTTCACAAAGTCCAGACAAATATAATTTCAAGCCAATCAAAGTATTTAATTTTGATTTTTGAACTGCAGTTCCTTTTGAAATATAGATCCATCTTCTGCAACAAAATATCACTTTAAAAATATCGTTACCTTTCCAAAGTTTTGTTCCAAAATGTTGAAATGAGACATTTTGATGTGTCAGAACACTTTCTGTAGTTTCCTGTTGGAAATGAATTATAGCAAAATAGATCTGACCTCGTGCGCTTGTTTCAAAGAAAATGCACAGATGGTGTATGGTTCTGGTGAATGATTCTG
This sequence comes from Fregata magnificens, assembly GCA_013389945.1. Taxonomy (NCBI): domain Eukaryota; kingdom Metazoa; phylum Chordata; class Aves; order Suliformes; family Fregatidae; genus Fregata; species Fregata magnificens. The sequence continues at coordinate 8,089 of WAAD01025044.1, forward strand.
TTTGTCTTTGAATAGATCTAATAAATACAACATCACTGAGCCTGGCATTGCTAATCTGTAGCTGTAGCTTCAAAAGTAGCTGCACTTTAATCATTATAGATCAATTAAGACAGCAAAATATGAACACCCTATAGGTTACCTCTTCTCCTTCTTCAATATGATAATCCTTCCTTTCATTTGGCCCTCCAACAAACATCACATTCAATTGATGGCGATGCCTAGAAAAGAAAGTGACATTTTAAAGCTACCTCCACTCACTGTGTTCTTTATTTCATGTAATTTTTTTTTAAATTCTTTGAGGACAGTGAGTCAACGAAACAATACTGAGTGACAAGCAACATCCAGAATAAGAACTCAAAAGACCTTGGATGCATCTCTCCACTCTGCCACTGTCCTGCCGGGTGACCAGCTACCTCCCTCCTGCTGTTTCAGTGCCTTCAACTACGAAAAGGGGACAACAACAGTTACCAACTGTGGAAAGAGCTTTGAACTGTAAAGATTGCTACATAAGAGACAGGAACGACAGGAAAATGTCTTTCCAACGTGAGCTGATTGTATCAGGATTCTGTAGAGATAAAACACTTTTTAGGNGTAGGAATTATCAGCTAGTTTCTCTTCCAATTATTCTGGTTTTGCTAAGGTGGAACAACATTACAATGGTTTCATTGTGGTTGTGTTTGATTCAGAAAGGGAGATTCAGGACTGTTATCTTAACTCTGCCCCTTTTAAGTGCCCCAGTGAGGCTTCTCTCAGCTGGCCCAAAGAATAGATATCATCCCAATTAACTATCAGTCCACTTACACTAACAAAGAGGTAAGGTAGCAGGTTTTCATTTGCTTAAAAAACCCCTGTAAATCGGGCCTGTTAGCTGTGTTTCAAAATTTGTCCTTAAGCTCTCTTTGACATGTGAACTGGGGGGTGTTGACCTCTACTTTTCAGTGAGGAGATTCTGGGCAATACTTGAGCTAACAGGAGATCCTAGTAACACAGAACCAGCAGAGCCACGCTTTTCTGCAATACAATGTGCCTCTGTGTCAACAACTCCTAAGCCTTAATTGAGAGAAGCTATTCTGAACTGCTGAACATATACATTTGACCTGCTACTATTATCATGTTTACTTTGAGAAGTATTTAAATGATAATGAACAACACAGGGATTAATAAAGCAGAAATAACAAGTAACAGTGACAAATTCCTTGGTCAAATAAAATTCTAAAGAATTAAATTAGATTACAAGTCTTAAATTGACTATTTTCACCATAGGAAGCTGTATACATTATAGCACTTGGCTTCATGCCCGTATCCTAAAATAAGGAACTGAAATCAGAACTGTTTGTACCATGCAGATTTAATATTTGTTTTCAAGAATGCACTGTAATACTCCTGCATTAATGAACCCTTCTACTAAAGAACAGCAGGAAGACGAAGACAGTAAGAACACAGCTAATAATTAATGAAATAAATTAAAATCAACCCTGGAGAATAAAACAAGAGAAAGACACTCTATGGGTTATCTTGCAGCCTACTTTTAAGATGACTTAATTTGTTACAGAAACCCATACAGTTTCGTTATTAGTTCAATAACTAAAAGTGAAAATATTGCTCTAAAAATCATTGTTGCTTAACTTTTTGTTTGGCAAATCTACCATTAATTCTGTTACCCTATGAATTTAGCTGGGTTTTACATAATAAACAGGCAACCATGAGATCATCTTTCCTATCATTAACAATTATATAATGACACCAACAAAAAATCCCAGCTATCAAATACAAACAGGAACTCCAATAGGTTTGTTTGTCCATACCGCTAAATAAAGTTGTCTGGTTAATATAGTTGCCTTAAGTTAAGAAGAAAAATTGTAAGGAAGGAAAGCACTTTCAGTTAAGACTGCCAAAATGCAGTCAGAGTATCATAAAGGTTTCAGGGGTGTGAAAATTACTTGATTGCACTATTTTTAGAAGGAGGTGCTAATCAATGGCCTATTAAGTTTTACATACTCTTATATTTCTCTTCTTAATCACATACTGAAAATAGTACCAGCAGGCAACCTTTTAAAAAGTCTCAAGACCATGAAGAATCAGATAGTCCATCACCACAGTTAGGTCTCCTTATGGTAAGTATCATATTCTGAACTCAAAGAAGAGCTTTAAAAGGGCCATAGCTACCCTGTAAAAATCAGCTACGTCAAGGGTTCTCATTTTGCAAAAATTGCTCATTGGTGAGGTTAAAAAGCATTTAAACTTGCAAGACAGTGTCATTAAAATACATCTAATTAAATTGTAGCTCTTTCTTACATTGTATCCTTTTATTGACTCTTGTAAAACTCTAAACAGGTGGTGAATCAGGAACTGAGGTTTTGTTTTGAAATCCCAAATAGGTGTTTAAAACTTTTGATCCTCTCAAGTGTATAGAACACCACTGAATAAAAGCTTGAAAGCCATAATACATTTAGACACCAAAAGTTCTACTGATTTGCTGTAAGACCTAGATTTTAACTGTTAATTCTGTCTTGAAACACAGGATCCTAAGTCACTCAATGCTTTGAGGTGGTTGCCTTCCAGTGATGTAGAAGGCAGTGAGAAAATTGCCTTATAGATGTCTACTCAGCACGTAAAGGATCAAAGCCTTTGGAAAATGTTGGAAATCTACTAGTCACTTCTTGGAAAATCGCCTAAAACCTTTTCGGAAAATCCTGAAAACGTTTAGATAGCACCAGGAGCAGGTGGTGAGAGACTCAGAATCCATATAGTAGATGGCTTTCCTCTCCTTCTTCACAGGCTGAAGCTACATTGGAAAATTGATTATTTTTTTTAATCTATGCAATTTTTATCACAAAAAAGGTTCCTTGTTTCACTGTGGCTTCTTGCAATGTTTATGGGGAAGACTTGTCACCTTTAGACTTTAGGGATCTGTGTGACTGTCTGACCTCTGAGAGATGTCACGTTCCAGAGTTACTTCACGATTATGCAGAACTGCTGGTAGGGGGTGCAGAACAGTGCAGTAATGACAGAAAGGTTCATCTTACTGATGAAGAAGAAAACCATGAATATTCCACACACTGTAAAATACTAAAATTTTACCACCATCATTGGTAAGCTTTAGAAATGGCTATGCTTTACAAAACACTTCCTAAATCCATTTTGAAAATGAAAGAAATGAAAACACTCATAAGGAGAAGACACTTTCCTCATTCTCTCCCACTGTGAAACTATTGTAGTGATTCAAGTTTCATAATTTCTCAGTTAAACATACAACTGTAGTTTCAACACAGTCATCTCAGTAAGGATGTGCCCTTTAGCTTATTTTTGTCTTGCAACCTTTACTTTGAAAAGTAACCCTTGAACCTGTGAATGGAAATTAGTATCACTGCTACAGTACTGCCCATTCAGCTTTTGGTTAGAGGTAGCACTTCAGGGTAGGGTGAGAGGCACGTTCTTTGGTGCTTTTTTAATGCTTAAAGTTGCAAAGAAAGATTTTTAAAAAAATGAAAAGCAAGAAAAATGCTTTTTATTTTCTTTATAAAACCTGAGTTTATATCACTCTTTACAGAGAATCCTTTCTTATGAAAGCCTTCTGTATATACAGTTTTGGACAAAACATATTGTCCTCAACTTCACTGGCAAAAGAAATCCTTGCTAACATTGTGCCTAGAAGGTGCCACACATTGGATCATTTACACTGGAATTTGCTCATGAGTTTTGACACTGAGAATATGCATGCTATACAACTGCATAATGTCCACACTTTTGTCTTATATGAGCCGTCTCATTCAGAACGTGGTTCGTAGCTCTAAGGTGCCAGTCAGTGCTCTCAAACACTGCCTCTTCAGCCTGCCGCCGAACAGAGGGTCCTACCCTGACTTGACAGCTCTGGAAATGCCCTGGAAACCTGCTCCTCCAGTGCCTCTGCCCTTCCTTTCTCCTTATGTTTCAGTGATATGTCCCACTGGGTTTGATTGCTCCTGCAGCTTTGGCTCCTCTGCAATGTTGGAATGACTCTCAGCAGCTCTAGCAGCTGTTTCAGGTTGTAATTTGGTAGCACTAATCTGTTAGCTAAACCTTATCACTTACGGATGTGATGCTGTCTCCTCCAATTTCTATGAGTTTATTGTCACAGGGCCTGACACAAATTCCCTTAACTCAGTCTAACCACATACAAGAGACTTTGAGTTGAGGCAAATCTCTTGTATTCAAGTTGATCTTCACAGCTTCTGCGAAGCTACTGCAGAACAGATTTCACTCACTTTCTGTTCTTCAAAACAGCGCTCTGACTGCAGTCCGAGAGGCACTACTGTTCCTTACTAATCTTTACCACGTATGCATGTTAGCAGCTTCCTCTTATAGCTAAGAATATTTATATATCTAAGAACTGAGTAAAAAAAAAAAAATCTTCATTTACTTACATAAGCTTATTGCACACAGGTGGCAAAAAGGCAGCTTTGTTTTCTTCTATCCATTTTCTTACATTTACAAGAAGCTCCATGGTCCACCAGCTATGAAACTTTTGACAGAGATATTAGAGTTTGCAGAGGGCTCTTTCCGTGAGCAAACCACATATGACTCCATCCCCAGAGCTCAGGGGATTGGTTGCTAGAAGAGGTGTCTTCAGGCCTGGGTGTCAAAGGGGACAGGTCCACCAGCCAAAGGTTACTTCATAAAGAGTACTAATGCTCCAGCAACTTAGCTAATAATTGACTAGAGTTTTTAAAATATATATTTTCATCGGAGACTCATTCTGCCCACAGGAGGTTTCTGAATTCTCTTTACTGAATCAACTGGAGTGTGCATGTTACTTCTCTATAGAACTTACCTTGTTACACAGACAAACTGAGAGTTAGGAAAATGGGCAATTACATAATTGTAATAATAGCAATAAATAATAATAAAATAATTACAATAAATAAATAATAATAAATAAACGTCCGTTTATTTTGGGATAAAAAGATCCACATGTAGATTACAGTTCCACTATATCAGTACAATCACAGTGGGACTGGCAATAATTTTCTCTGAAATAAGTCCGAAGTAATTATCATTTCACTCAAATAATGGGGGGGTTATAATTATTTAGCACACGAAATTTCTACCATCAGAATGGCTGTGGTGAGACACCAGTGCATAGCAAAGTCATTAGGCCTGTTTTTGGACCTACAGACAGGAACATTTCAGTGTTTTTTGTACTGTAGACTGCTGGCACACTGTTTAGTTGTGAAGGAAAGAGGGATTGTGACCCAGCGTCGTGGGACCAGGAGAACTGAAGACACTCTATTTTAATGACCATGGTTTTGTAAAGCTCTACCTCATCATTAGTATGATGTATTGGAGAGCAGGACTCCATTCGCCGGGCATGAAAACCAAGAGATTGCACAAAGCCACAGTAGGGAAAAACACAGATCCTGGAATTGATAGAGCCAAGCCTGGTTCACCACAGTATTAATGTGCCAGTTTTAACTGCAGGGTTATTGTCTGCAACCACTACTCTATTCCCTAGTCTCCACTTTTTTCCACTGGCAGAATACAAGGTACCATTACCTGCAGAGAAAACTATCTATCTCAGTCGCAGGCTGATAAATCCATTTTGTGCCTAGAGTGAGGTATGAAAATCCAATAACTAGACCTACTCAGGGAGGAAGCAAATGAAGTTCACTTATAAAATTCACTATTAGTATGAAGCTGAGGTTTCTACCACAGGGTAACATTCTCTGCAACCTCTGAAATCAAGAGGTTTTGAAAAATGCAGTTAATGGCCTCTCCATGCGTGTAACAGGTATAAGGGAACACCGCCTTTTTTTTTTTTTTGAGGAGGAGGAGGGCTAAGAAATGGTCTGCATGGCCTGGAAGTACTGGGCCATGAAACCCTATTTCTGTGAAGTGTATTGGAAAGGCAAAGAAAAGAGCCAGCGTTACAGTCTCCGTGAGACTCAAGCAAATGTGTATGCCTCTTGACCTGAGTGGGGCCTGGATTTTTCTTGCTAGGCTACTTCGCAATGACTTTTCACATCCATCAAAGCCTGTTCCAGCAGCTGGGGTTTCTGCTTTCACTTTTGGCTCAGATCCTTCCCTTTATGCAAAGGTAAGGACTCGATTTGTCAGCTTTTGCTGCCAGAGAAGCGCAAGACTACTGAAGCACAAAACTGCTACACAAAAATAATCCATCTTTTGCATTGAGGGTGCAGGAAAAAAGTGGTAGTGGAAAAAACTGAGTTTAGGACAGCACCTACTCTATTTTTCTACTTTCCTCAACCACCAGACCCATTAGAGACTTAAATTTACTATCTGGTGTCCAGCAAGCAGCATACGTTAACAAAAAGCACATAAGCTAAATATTGTGTTTTTAGTTAGAAGAAATATTCAGGTTCGTTGGCCAGGATTTTTATCTGTATTAAAGTGATATTTGGTCATTTTTCCATTACTCCCTATGTTAATTTTTTTTCACCTAAATAACTGATGATAAAGACCTAGAATGCTTTAGAGTCCCTGGGAATGGGAGAGGGAAACAGACCATAAAGTCAGCAAGCATGGATGCTGCCTGCTCCGCTCTGCCCATTCTACTCTTGAAAAAAACCAGCATCGTGAAAATTGGCTCTTAAGCCTTGTTTTTTTCATACTTAGTGCTAAGAAGTATTCTGCAAAATCTTCGCCAGGGGAGGTTTGCATTCACCAGCAATTTGAAGACAAAATCCTTTTAGTATCATTTCAACTTTGCCTTTCTGTCCCTGTGCAATACAGAGACTGATTTATCTATATTGGCATTAAAATAATGGAGCTATACTGAAGTGATAATCTGGAGATTCTGCAAGCAGCAGGAAGCAAGTAACTTTCTGCAGCATTAGAACAGCTTTAACTTCTGCTTCCTTTTTTTTTTTTTAATATTGTGAAGAAATGGAAAAAGGAAGACATAGATATGACTAAATAATCCATTTCACCTGGTTGAACACGCTTCCTATTTTTGGTCAATTCTGTGCTGCTTCTCTTTGTTCTTTGAGAACAAATACAAATGAAGTACTTTCTTTAAAAAGTGAAAAATATTAAAAAACCCTACATAGTTGCTGAAAAAAAAAATTCAAACCAGTAACAAACCTACTACGTGAACCCAAGTACAGTTATGTTCCCACAAACTAATTCACGTGGCCAAATTTCACTGCTATATTCATAAACATACTATCAAGGGCCTCAATCTCTGTGGGGACAAACATAAGAAGCAAGTGAATCACCTAGCACAATACAAGAGTTAAAGATCCCACAAAAACTACTAGAATCTTCCCTGTTATCACTGTTACTTCCATGGGAAGGCTGATTAAAATACAACAAGCAGTGATTATTGTCTATATAAACACCAAAATTAGAGTCACTGAGCCCTCCCTCTTGCCTGAGTCTCAAGTTAAATCTGAAATAAAGAGCTTGTCCGTACATTCACAGCTTCAGCTTTGATTCTTCCCAACATTCTTGTATTTGCCAAAAAAGCACTTGTTTGGATGAAATTGTGTTCACAGCAATCTTTGCACGGCATAGAATATTTTATTTGCTAGTGCATGATGCACTGCTAAGGGTAATGAAGGCAGCTGCCATTTTCTGGTATGCGAACTAAACCTAGGGGACAATGGAAAATTTCTCTAAGAAATGAACTGTCAGTTTTCCCTTTTTCTCCCTGCCAGCCACCTTCATCAATGGTCAGATACAGCAATTGCATGTTACTTCACCTGTCAACGGTGTATACCAATGAAACATATTCTAAGTAATGCCCACAGTAATAGTACCACCAGCAGAACAACTTTCTTGACAAGTGAGAAGCACGTCGTCTCCATTCAAAACAGTCTCAAAAGGTTTCAGCTCATTGATGGATCAGAGGTGGGAGGAGAAGGTAATGAAGTCGCCCATAACTGCCACTCAGTCTGCCAAAAGTAGCTGGGAGATCAGTGCTATTTAATTAAAACCAGCTGAGTGCCTGTCACCTGCTGCTGGGCCACCAACAGTTCATTTTTAGAGGCCTCGGAAATCCAAGCGCTGTGTAGCACTCCCTACAACCATCCACTCTGTAATGAAATGCCCAGAGCTTGTTGCATTGCGCACAGTACAGTAGCTGTAGAAAGGAAAATGCTTTCTAGTATTTATGTCAGTAATGCAAGAGAGCTGTCTAGGAAAATAAATGTGGTGACAATGCTTAACCATGGGTGGAAGAAAAGAAAGAGTATGTCTCTGTCTCAACTGTGTACAGTGTTGTAGCCTTGCTTGGGTTTAAATACCTGCTGATGCCAATTATGTTTACCATCTTCCTGCCACACAAAGATAAGACAGATCTGACCGCAGGCAGAATAAATCCATGTTAGTGGTATACCTTAGCACTAAACATGTGCATAAGGCTGTGTGTTTTCTTCTAGGAACTGTTTCAAAGCACATAGTACATCATATATACAGTGTTGTTCCTATGTATAAGTCATGTCAGCCTTTTAGACCTAATCAATATTTTCGTATCAGAGGACCTGATTCCATCCTTGCATTTTAGGAAACGGCAAGACAAAACCTTCAGGTATTGAAACAAGCAGCTTAGACCCTGTATATGTGACGCCTTTGTATTATGCAGTAAAGTACTTGCAGAACAGTAAAGTAAGATAGAGTCATTCCAGAGGTGAAGTAAGCCCTCAATGAATTACCCATACATAATAAGCCCTAATATTTTGGTTATTTCTATTAAGCACCGTTCAAAAATAATTTTACATCATTCCTTTTAATCAGTCCTACTTGTTTTGCGAGTGCCAGGGCACCCCTCGTGTTGCACGCAACGGCGGTGGAGTAGCAAGCTGACTGCAAAGCCCAAGGGCGCGCAGCTAGTGATACTACAGGGATAATAATGTAATGCACTGGCAGTACTTCGTTGCTTTTCTCTCTGCCTTGGTCCTGAGCACGACAGACGGGCGCACCGTTGCCCCACCGATGTGAACTGCCGTGAGGAGGCACCTCGCTGACCTGGAGGCTGACGCCTTCGACCGAAGGCCGTCAGGAGGCCCGGGCCCGCACGACCCGAGGCCGGGGCCG
>WAAD01025044.1:17352-34435 GCA_013389945.1 Fregata magnificens
GCCGCTGCCCAGCGCGGGGCGCAGGCGGGTGTCGCGCCGCCCTTCCCCCGCCGGCGCCGGGCGAGCCCTTGATAAAGCGTTCGGGAGGAGTTGGTGTCAGGGCTCCAGTGGCGCAATCGGTTAGCGCGCGGTACTTATACAGCAGTACAAAGCCGAGCAATGCCGAGGTTGTGAGTTCGAGCCTCACCTGGAGCACACAGCTTTTTGGGAGGGAAAACGGGCTTTTTTGGGACTCGGCCGCGCTCCGAAGGAGGAAGAAAGAAAAAAGTTCACGGAAAATTATGTAGCGGCAGCGTGGGCCCGCACGCGCGGGGCCTGGTGGGCCGCGCTGCTGTGGGTTTTTGGTGTGCTGGAGAGGTGGGACGCACCTGGGTGTGAGGAGCGGCGGGTGGCCGTCGCAGCGGGACGCAAGGGGAGCGCGCGCGGGGGGCTTTTCATTGTCAGAGTGTGTGTGCGTGCGTATGCTTGGTGGTAGGGATACGTGCTTGCGTACCAACATCGGTTTGGTGTGTTCAGAGCAGCCTGTCAGTGCGGGATAACGAAGGCTTTCCTGGTAAGAGCTGCTTGTGTGAACTTGGAAGAAATAAAGGTTATTTTATACCGTGGTGTTTAATACAGAATGCAAGTCCATGTCGCCCGGTGCGGTCACGACAACTGAAGGGTAACAAAATCTCCCCCCTTCCTTTGCCTCCTTTGGCAGTGACAGTCATCGTAACTGCTCATTGCCTTGGGAATGCTTTACAAATGTGTGGGCCGTAGCAGGAAGAAAAATAATTCAAATAATTTCAGATTTCTTTTCACAACTTGAGAGGCGGTAGGGCCATGGGAGAAGGGCAGCTTCCTGAAAAAGAAAGCTGGGGGGCAGCACCTGAGGGTTTAGGCCCAGATCTTGTGAACCCACTTCTATGTTAATGTCTAGTCTACTACTTTCACAATGCAATTTATATCAAAAAGTTCACTGCAACCCCCAAGACTATGCAGCCGGAGGCCCCTTTATTGCTCAGATCAGCCCATTAGTGTCTGTACTGCAGGCGTTCACTCCCTGAAGTGCCACTTTAAGGTTTTTAATTACCACTTCTTCCCTATTCTAGTTACCGCTTTGTCCCCTCTGATTTTTGCGTTAACTTCCCCATGGATTTCAGTGATAGTGCGGTCATGCCTGAAGCGTGTGCCATATTAGCATAAAGAAGCCTAAATCAGGGAGAGAGATCTGTAATATATCGAAGGGTAAATAAAATTCATCCTTTGCCTGCAGTGAGTTTTGCGTTTTCTCCTTCATGCAGGAGTGCCGTGTCCCGGTGCTGAGGAGTACTGACAGCACAGAGGAGTATTTGCAGAGGTACTGGAAATACTAAAAAATGAAAATGCTGCTTTTATGTAACTGGGAAAAAACCACCTAGCAGAGGGACTCCGTTCCCTGGACAGAGACCACCTTTATCAGAAATTGAGTGGGGATGGTGCTGCTCCCTGTTCCCTCTCCCCCATCCCTGTGCCCCTGTGTGCCTCCAGGCACCAGGGCGGCTCCTGAGCTCCCTCACCAAGGAGGACACGCTGGTTTGCATTTGGGGTCTTGCTTGGGTGAGCCGGGGGAGTGATTGTGCGAGTTTTGGCCAATACGAGGTGCACGAAGCAGATGCTGTTCATTGCATTCACAGCTCTTTTGCAACTCGCCTCTGCGGTGCTGGGGAGCAGCCGGGACAAGCAGCAAGAGCTGCACGGTGCTGTGGCCTTCTCCACAAGGCCTCCTTGGCCCTACCTTGGTTTTTACTCTTGCTTCAAGATGATTTTGGTCTTGCCTCTAAAAAAAAAAAAAAAAAAAAAAAGAAAAAAAGACCAAAATCACCACGTGAGGCGACACTTGTCTGCATTCCTGCAGCGGGGGCCGTACCTCCTGATCGACTCCTATGCCTGACACCTGAAGGAAACATGTTCTGAGTTGGGGATTTCACACTGAAAATCATGCTAAATCAGGGCAATTTATGGGGATTTACTAGAAATTCCTGTACACCGAAAAAATGTTATTTATCTGGTGGGTATTTACAAAATAAAGGGAACCGCTGCGAAAGCATGAGGGCTTCCTGACGGAGGCAGGGCTGTGAAATAAGATGGGATAAACCCCCACGGAGCGACACAGCTCGTTGTGGCCTGGCCGTGGGCACCTGGGCAGGGGGGGTGCTGGGGCCTCCTCCTGCCCTGGCCTGCGGAGGTGCTGCTGCGGGGCCGGTGCTGGGGAGGCCTGGCAGAGCCTGAGGAGGACGGGTGCCACGTTGGAGCTGAGGTTAGTGAGCCTCTGTTCTATTTACTTCCCCAGGGGGCTGCTGCGGGGAGGAGGTGAGCCTGGGTGCCCCTGCGGGGAGCAGCCATGCCCAGGGAGGGGGATGAGGTTTGGGCCTCGGAGCGGTTTCTCGAGGGCGCGTGAGGAGGCGGTCCTCGCCTGGCGCTGAGCTGGGGCAGCCGCGGTGCCGCCGTCGTGGCCTCGCCAGCTCTGACGGGGTGACGTGTGGAGCGCCCCGGGCTGTTGCTCGCGTTCACAACTTTTTCCTGAAAATTAGGTGTCTTACAGGCATATATAAAGGAAGTATATGCTTTTGTTTGCATTAAAGTGTTTTGTTGTTGGGCTTTTTGGTCCTGAGTGGTTGGTTAATGCTTTAATGCTAGTTGGCAGTGGCTTATATATATAAATGTGTATATTTATACATGTATGTATATTGATAAAGATACCTTTGCACCATTATGGGAGACCTCCCAATGTCTGTGTGTGAGTGCTATCTTGTTTTCTACATCTTTAATGTATGCAGATGACCTATTTAGAAAACATCTGTGTGTGAGTGATGCAAAGTGCCGGCTGTACTAATGTGATCTAGAGAGAGGTAGTCCCTCCTTCCCCTTCCTGCCTCTTCCCCAAATGATAATGTGGTTCACCTGTGCCTCATTTTCCGTTTGAAGAACAACTGCCAGGCCTTGTCCTCCCTACTCTGAGCCATTTCCCTGGCGTTCATTGCTGTCCTCGCAGGTGGTGGCTGGGGGAGCCCTGGCCTTAGCCTGGGGGCTGCTGTCAGCTGGCGAGGGGCTTGGACAGGCCGTAGCTGCTCCCGGAGGTGCCCTCGGGAGGAAAGCTTTCCTTATGGTGAGTCTTGCACGCTGCCCAGTTTATCTAGGGGCCTACCTCTTCTAGCCTATGCCATGTTCCTTATTTCTCTATTAATTTGCCTGGTGTGGATGGCATGCCTGCAGGTCTGTATCTCCCCAGCTCCTCTGAAATCCTTCCAGGGTCCATTTTAAATAGGCGCCTCTTTTTAAAATTTGTGTTGCTCTTCATTTAACGTTGAGTATGGACTATGCGTGCTCTACAGGCTTATTCTGGCTGCTCTGAGTTCCCACTGACCATGGAAAGAAAGAGGGCTCGCTTAGAGATGCAGATAAACTTTACACGCCTGTTGCTTATTGCTGGAGGGAGAATTTACAAAGATCTAGTTATTGCCTGATTCTGGAGAATTAATGGTAATCAGGTTAGGGAGCAGGCTTTGTGTTTATCCCTATATGATCTTGCTCAAACAGGGAGTCTCACTGGAATGGGAGGTGCAGGATCTAGGAGAAGGAAAAACAGGCTCATGCAGGATAGCCCTTCCTGACGTTTATTTCTAAAAGTGGTAACTTTTGGTTTTGGTATGTTAGGACGGTTTTGGTGTTTGTAAGGCTCTGAAGTGTTTGCTAAACTTAAGTTTCTTTGAATGTATCAGTCAGGAACTTTCCGTAATATTGGGGCTTGCATAGCCTGACAAATGCCTATAAAAGCCTACGATAAAGGCTTGGCCTGCCTAATTGTTTTGAAACTGAAGTAATAAATATTTTTAGTCTTAACTTTACAAATAGTAAACAGCTAGTGAGAGTCTGCTCTTCATAACTTTTCCAATAGATGGCACTGTGGTCCCACAAAGTGGAAAAGAAAAACCAACGCAAAGCATTCCCAGACATCCTAAAAATAGAAATCACTTGCCAAATGCTCCGTTGTGCACAGCAGAGAACAATAGGCAAAAATTCCAAGGGTTGCTTAGAAAACAGTCTAATGGAGGTATAGATGCGTTTGGTCTTCGTTTTGGGAGGTCTCTCTCTCCCCCCTTTGTATGTAACATCTTGAGGACCTTTCTGATATTAAAAGCTATGGATTAGATGTGTTTGGAGTAACAGAGGTGGTTGGGGTGTATCATGTTAAAAAACATGTCTGTATGAATTCAGTACTGTGTCAAAGTGCCAGCATAGCAGGCCCAGCTTAGATTCTCTTGAACAATTTTTTTAAAGAATAGCTGGTGTCAGAGGCTTTCATGCAGTGCTGCCTTAAAGTCCAGACAGCTGCTTCCCACTGAGCTCATGCTATGGAGGTATTAGGCTTGAAAGCAGCAGCTGGGAGGAGAGGAACAAAATGTAGGTGCCGGCAGACCATGGGGAAGGACTCTTTTAAACCAAATAGAAATATCCTGCTTTTGTGAGGGGAAAGATAATGTAAGGGGCGGGGGAGAAAGTCAGATGGTCACATGGAAGCTTCCTTGGTGAAGAGAAGGGCTGAAAGATGAAGGGGATAGTTGGGCTCATACAGACTGACAGAAGGAGGAGAAGTGAGAAGAACTTGTAAGACTGGTAGAAAAGCAAGCTCAGAAAGAGAAAGAATTCATGCATTGCTCTCTGAAACCAGGAAAGTGACTGTTACAAGGAGAGAACAAGAACAAAAGAGAAAGGGAAGGGAGACAAAGAAAGAAAAGGAGGAGGGAGCAGGTAGAGGAACATAGGTAAGGAAGCTTTAAAAAAAAAAAAAAATTGGGTTGTCTGGCTGTAGCTATATGAATGTGCTGCCTAGGGCAGTGAAAAACAAATGTTAGCCAGTCAAGCCAACCTAAGATGGAGTTGCTGTAGAAAGCAAATTGGCCTGTACATTTTGCTTGAGCAAAGAGTGATCTCAAGAGGCAGGTTTTTCTTCTCTGTGTGTTTTCAGTGGTTACTTTAGTGTGGCAATATAAGAGACCCCTTGGTCTCTCTAGGGATTGAAGCTGGTGTTGGGAGGGCTAGAGAGCTCAGCTTTCTGGTTTGGAAAAGGAAGGAAATGGACAATCAGTACTGGATTTTGTGCCCATTTAATTTTTTTTATGCTGAGTTTGCTGTGTTAGGCTCTGCTTTTAAGGTGGAAAAAGACTCTTGGTTTCTTCAAATAGTTTTGGTGCAGCCTAAATATTTGAAAACTTGGAAGAGTCTCAAAATACAGCAAAACAAACTAAACCAGACCCAGAGAAAGAACAAGCTGGGGAAGTGGCTGAAATGGCAGGGGATAGTCAGAGAGTCTGTCATTAAAAATTTTGGAGGAGGGATGCTCCCTTGAAGGAGGCAATTGAGCCTGTACTGGCTGCTTTAGTTGAGAGATCTTTATACATGGGATAGCAGATTTATGGTAGTGCTAAGAAATACTTTTAGAAATTTTACTATGAAGTTACAGATATGAAGATTGTGGGGGAGGATAAAGCAACAATTTTTAAACATTTGTCTTCTGAAAAGACTGTATAAAATTCTTGAGAAGCAATTGTGCTGCAAGTCATGTGGCTATATGGTGTAACTTAGAGGGTTTTCTGGTTTTATGAAGAGAGGCTGTCAAATTAATCATAAACACGAACATCCAAAATTATTTGTAAGGTCTCGGAGTCAGCTGACTTCACTGCTTGCATTTATTTTCCATGTATCCTACCCATTGAAATGGGGATGAGAGTTGGTTAACTATACATCTTAATTTTAAGCACTATTTACATGTGGTTTAAAGAAGGATATACATCTACCTTTAAGGAAAGTCACATCAGACTTGTGCCAGCATGTATGAAGGTCATTTAATATTAAAAAGCTGTTAATAATGCGAATTTATGTAGCTTTGTCAGTGAGTTGCATCCTGGAAAATGGCTCTGTCACTTTTGCAAAAACTCATACGTTGTTGCAGCAAGCTGAAAATGTCTTAAAATATGCCCACCTCACTTAGGGTTTAGGGGAGTTTTGTAGGAAACATGCTGGATTTGAGGGTGCTTTCAGCCAAGGTGAGTGGGGGGTGTCTGTATTAAGTTCCCGGATGCAGGGTTGGGGAGTTACTCTTTTGCATGCTCTGGGCCGCTCTGCCTCTCTCTCCACTGACCTTGCTTCTGCCCCACCTTCACCCTCGTGGAGGGGCTCAGCCTCAATAGATAGAGGGTTGCCTTGAAGCTGGCACCGTTTTAGGGAAGGCAGGAAGTGCCCATTCGGATGCTTCCCTCCCACCCGCATTTCCCCATACTCTCAGCTGCTTCCTGAGGGCCTCAACTTGTCTCCCACTTTGGCCAAGTGCTCTGAGTTTCACACTGCAACGTGAGGTCCGCGCCAGTCGCCTTGTCTCAGTGGAGCTGTGAACACGTTCCTGTAAATCCGTGTGGAGTGGCAGGAGGTGCTGCGCTTCCCGGAGCAGCTCAGGAGGGGCTGCGGGGACATGGGTGGCTGTAGGGTGGTGGCAGCTTGGGCCGACTCAGGGGCCAAGTACTTTGTTGGATCCAGCCCTAACACCTCAGGAGTACTTGTTCCTTCTCGAGACTTGCAAAGTCATTTAAACTCGGTGGCCGTGTCCCATTGAGATCAATGCCAGTAAAAAAATGCCTACGTTCAGATCTATTGAGATTTATAGGTGCTTGCATACGTATTTAAGACCCTAATAGCTTTGAAAATTTGACTGCTAATACTGAACTGTTTGCAGGGCCTATAGTAGCCTACATATGTTTAAAATACTGCTGTGACTGATGGGCGTATCTGATTGTGTCTGTCATTCTCATTTAGCTATTTTGCGCCTGCAGTGTAGCCTAGCCAAAAAAATACTTACTGCTATTTATTATGATAAAGGAAATGTTTGGTGTGGCTGTGTCATTATTTCTTAAGTTCTTAACATATAGTATCTTTGAAAATCCATTTTTTTTTTTTTCTGGAGTTGGTGACTTGTGTTTCATTGGGGGTACTAGGAGTGCTACAGTGTGTCTTTGTGTTTGAAGGCAAATTTGTTCATAGAGAATTAGGGTACTTGCCCCATTGTCTTTAGGTTCATAATAACCTTAGCCCTTTGACAGGACTCTTGCAACACTTGGACAAATTTTCAGAGCTGTTTAGGGATGCCTGCCTGATGTTGATGTTTGTCTGCCTGCTTCTAAGCATCTGGGTGTTGTAAAGGATATCTAGCAAATAGACCTCTTATTGCAAATGTATTTGAAGTATTCTTGCAGGAGCAGCCTCTGTTGTCTAAATACCTCTGAAAGTAAAAGCCAAACTGTCAAGGAATCAAGACCGGGGTGACTGTTTTTGAAATGTAGTATTAATGTATAATACAAATGGGTGCATTTTCACTGATGTCAGTGAATTTGCTTCACGTTCCATGAACCATATCCATAAGAGGATAAAGATTGGCCCAAAGTAATGGGAAGCTTATGTCTGGCTGCAAGGAAACCAGGAAATTCATCGGGCTTTAAAGTATGACCCACTGCAATATTCAGTATGTGTGATTTTTGGCATGATTCAGCAGTAAATACTAGTTGAAAACAGAAGCACAAATTATAGGGTAAATAATTCAGGCCAAAGAGAGGCCTCCTGCTTATGCATACATAGTAAAGGAAATGGAAGTAGAACCACAAAATACAATTGCTGGGAAGAACAGCAGCAGTTTGGAACATTCATTGCTGAAACTGTGGAAGCGATCCTCCTGGAGGACACCTGAAATCAGAAGGGCATAGTCATCTCCTTTGTATGTATTTGTGTGCGCTGACCAGTAAATCGTGTGAAGACTGCTGCACTTGGCAGGCACCATTTTGGAGGGGACTTTCTGTTCTGCGTCTGCTGGGTTGGAGGATATAATCAGCATAATGCTCCTTTGGTGGATGATCTAATAAACGTCTGTGACTTGACTTTTAAAACCTTCTTTTTTCCTCTCTTTCTTTTTTTTTTTGTTGTCATTGGGCTAGATGCATCATGCACTGGAAGAAGAGAACTTTATACTAAATTCTTTTTCTCATCTTTCATTTTGCATTTTATTTAGCGTTTAAATAGATAGCTTTGGCTGCTGACATGAGGCAATGCTTGTCTCCTACTCTACACATAGAGAGCCACCTAAGCATGTTGTTTGATATGATAATGTTTCTACCTTCTGGCAAAAAACAGAGCCAGGATAGTCCCAACAGATGTGTCTGGCTAGCACTGTGGCTGAGTGATCTGGCTTCCATTTGCTTCATTTGGAATGAGGAGGACCTTCAGAAAACAACAGGTCTCTTCCACAAGTGAGGTGCAAATTAAGGCAAAAAGCAGAACGAACCACTAGCACAGTAAATTCTCTAGCTTGGGCATCTTTTAGTTGCTCTTGGAGCTTAGATTGCCTTGGCTTAATGTGTACCAGGCTTTTCACAACAGGGAGGGTTATTACTGGTGTGTGACCTCTGTAGAGCCAGGAGTTGAGGAGGATGGCTAGCAGAGTTGATCAGGTGTGACCCATAGTGAGCTGTTGCTTCAAGATTGCTTCCTTGTTCAGTGTGATAGTTGGAAAACTAAAATTCCTTGATGTCTCCAGTGAATGCTGGTTTGAAATACAAATTGGACTGTATTTAATTTTTATATGGAATATTTCTACTTATTAAGTTGCTTTTTTTCTCTGGAAGCTAATCCATGGGATAATGGGGTGAAAATTCCTGTAGCTTACTCCATTAAATGACTGCTGGACAATATAAGAAAGTGGGGTTTAAGGGTCAATTTGGAAAGTAACTTAGACCAGAAGTTTCCAATAACAATTGTGGTTTGGATACAGTTGAAATAAGAATAACACATCTAAATTCAATTGTACTTGCATTGTCTAAGTAATAATCTTAGAGTAGATGTGAACAATACGCGTTGGAGACTAACAAGCCATATCCTGGAAGAAAATTAAAACTGATACAGACAACTAGGGAAAAAAACTGGTAGTGATTACAAGCTATGAAAGTGCTGGTCTTCGCTGTTCCACTCAATAAATAATCCTGAAGCAGCATTAGTAGTAGCAGCATTTAGCCATCTGGCTTGGCTTCTGTGGGAGGCTTAAAAACAAACAAACCAAAAAAAACCCCAAAACAACACACTAACCCCAACAACAAACAAAAAAACGCCCGTTAGTGGAACTGCATCCATTGAAATTGTAGGAGAACTTGGCCCTGCCTTTTAATGTTTCAGTTCCTTGTGTGCTGTACATCCTGCGCTTGGATCTCATGTGATCATTTGATTTGATAGGGCAGATGTTTTCTTGCTGTTCATGGACCACCAACGGTCCGTGAAGTTCTAGCTAGTGGTCAGTTCAAGTTACCATGCATCAGTCTAACCATGCTGGTGATCTGCAAGAAACCTTGAGGTGACTTCAGACCTACGAACCTTTGTCCTGTAGCAATGGTGGCTGCAACTTCAAGCTTGTGTTGCCCATTGCACTGTGGACAAAAAAAAAAAAGCTGTTTCTGTCTCTTGTGTAATCAAATCTACTGTCTTTACTGTTTCCTTGGCTTGGAATTGTAAACATGAGTGGTGATCTGGCAAAAATGCTTCTTGCTCATTCTTTACTGAGTGGGTATTTATGAGCTGCTCCGAGTAAATGAATCTTTACTGTAGCTCAGTGTCACTGTGACTGCATTTCCCAGGCGTTCTGTTTGTGTCCTGTTTTACTGATAAACTTTTTTCATCTTGTGTCTATGTTAAACAACACAACATTCACAAATTATCAACTTAGATGTAGTAAGCTGACATTTTACACTTAACTTTTTGACTGACATTTAATTTTTTTTCCTAAAATTTGGCTTTCTTCATCCTATAAGAAAATGAAGCTAAGGATGAATGTTTTAATCTCTGAGCAAAGGCTTTTTTGCCTTTTCTCTGTGCTACTGCTAGAACTAAAACTGCCTTGAAATACATAGTTGATAGTATTTCTTGGCATGTAATTCATACGATAATCAAACTGACAGACATCAATGGAGCACTTACAAGTTTATGCTTGGAATTAAGTCCAGTAAAATGCTTCTGGAATCTCCTGGTAATTTCTTTTTATCAATGTAAGTGGTGCAGCCTGAATCCATCATAATGACTGTGGAGCTGCACCAAATCAGATGATATGATTGAGGCTGAATTTTTCCAATGGACTTCTTGAAGAAATGAGAGATGGTAACAAAGAGGCAGGCTGTGTGACATTCATTGTTTGATGAGTTTGTCTTCCTACTTATAGAAGAGACCTATTTCTTCTGTTCAGTGTTCCCCATTAGATCACTTACAATCTGTTCAAAGTGATTATCAGCTACTATTCTAATACAGTAGTGGTATATTATAATTCTGTTCTTGTTTACTTCAGTGCAAGGCATAGACAAATCAGGCTTGTACTGTTAAGCATCTGTATCTGGTAAAGCCATGCGTGACTAAACTTGGTGCGGTGGCTCGCATCCTTGATTTGTTTACGCTGATAGAAATTGAGGTCCATGTTCACTTGGCTCAGCTGAGTTATTTCAGATTTATACTGGTGAAACGGGAACAAAAATATCTGGCAGGCACTTTAAGTGTTGTACTAGGATAAACTCTTTAGTCTAATTTATCTGAGAAGTGTCCATCAAACAGTAGAGGACAGGGTATGAATGTCAGACTGCTTCATGGGTAATGGGTGTGCAAGGCAGACCATACTACGTGAGAGCTCTGTATGTGTACCTAAATTTAGTTAGTGCAGCTAACCTAGGTCACAGTGAAAATGATGTTGTGGTACTTTCACATGAGTTCCTTGTTACTTTTTTTTTTTTTCCCTTCCCTTTAGTGGCTTTTGCTAGGCAAACAATTTTGGTTTGGCCCACAGATGAAAAATGTTGTCTCTTGGCAAATTGGATATGAATTTTGGCAATTACAGCAGGCCACATCCATCGCTTAAAAGAGAGGACAACTCATTGTTCCATGACTAGATGCGGGGAAATAAAAATCAATTAAAAATACGGACTCCTAAGTTTTCCAACAGGTCTACCACCCTTGGGTGCAGCCCTGGTAACTGGAGCACCAGCCTAAGCTGCTGGAGGGGATGGTGTCCACCCTGATGTGCAGCTTTCCTTTGTGCATAGCCAGAGCAACCTGCAGGCTTGGATGTCCTATTCCAGAGGAAACTGGAACGACATTGTCACTATGCATGAAACATTACTTTTGGGGTGTGCTGCTGACAGGGGGAACCTTCTGCAAGGCTACTATGCTGCATTGCATGCAACACATGGAAGCAGGGGTTATTAGCAAGTGTTGGGTGGCCATCCCATTAGAGGGAAGTAGAGCTACTGTACTTGACTACAGTTGACCTTGTATCTGTATGCACAAACTCTTGATCCAGAAATATTTGTTACTCTTCCTCAAATTGATCAGATTAAATAGGTCTAAATAGCTTTGAATGTTCAAAAGCCTGTAACTGAATCTTTGGAAATAGTAGACTATTGAGACAGCCAGTTTTCAGCAGATGGCAGCATTGCACTCTGTAACTTCAGTTTTCCGGCAGTGGTTTTGCAACTCTCTACTACTTAGGCTGGTAGGAGGCTGCCAGCTAAGAAGTAATCCAAAACCACTTCTAAAATGTTTTGAAATACAGGTCTTAGTAGATTATGATAATTGGGTATTGTTTCAGACTCGGGGCTTTCATATGGAAAATACCACTGTGCTGCGTAAGAAAATATTATACTGAAAAGCAATGCGAGTACACCTAAATCTTTTAACTTAACTCTTTAAGTAATTGCTTTGAGACAGAGGACGGCTGTTTGATAAAAGTGTTCTTATTTGTAAAAATATTAGCAGAACACTTAAAGATGCAAGAGTTCAAACTGGAACCATGTGTGTAGAACTGTAAGTGACTTCCTGCGTATTGTAAGACTACAACACTCCCCCATTCGTTCTTTAGGAAAAAAAAAAAACATGCTGACTTTCCTAGTCCTTTTTGTACTATACTTCTTAAACAACATGCAGCCTGATCGTCAGAGTCCATAACTAGGTAGATGTACAAGTGGACATACCTTTGTTTAAAAGTTACCAACTGTTTGGCAGCGTTCAAAGGTTCAGATGCAATAGTTAATTTTTGTCTGTGAGGACTCAAGAATAGTGCATTGTATACAAAGCACATGCTTGATTGTACATTCAATCTGGTCAATTTATAGCAATTATGGCAAAATTGGAGAGGTTCTCCTCCCTGCCCCACCTCTCCAGTTGATTCATGGGAGTTCCAGTAAGATAGTGGAGGAAATGAAAGCTGTTCCTGCTACTAAAGGAAAGGGCTGACTTCAGAGACCTCTTCAGCAAAAAACCCCTTCTATTTCCAGATAGACATCTGTCTGTGATGTACTACTATATACATAATCCTAAACTGTATAAGAGATTTCATTTTTTGTGTATTCTCTTAGGGAGGATATAAGGCTATTCTTAGGTTTGGCACAAGATGTGCTTTGAGAGTACTGCATTACAACCAGCTAGCACTGATGTGAATGGCAACACAAAACACAAGGCAATAATAAATGGAAATTAGGTCAACCAGTGCAGCCATTCAGAAAGGGGTTAAAAAACATACTTGTCTTGCAGATTATGCCCCTGCAACTGTTGGGTTGAAGTAAGTATACTGGTATCAATTAAATTAGTGGTCTCTTCAGGAAACTTTGTTCACCTACTTCAGAGTTTGGCTTCAGAGTGAATCAAGAAACCTTCATCTTTTCCCTCTCCTTTCTTTTTTTTCTTTTTTTCCCTGCAGGACAAAATCGTAGTGTAAATAAATCCAACGTTCAGGCTGAATCATTTGGGTTACACTCTGGTACAATTCTGCCTTTTGTCACGCAATGAAAATTTTGAATTATTCTTTTTCCAGTCAAAGTATAATACTGAAGATGTCAGACTGTTTTGTTGATGTGAATGAACAGTTCTTCAGCTATACACTGTCAGGATGTGACCATCCCAGTATTCAGGAACAAATTAAGTATATGCAAATTTCACTTGAATGGGAGAATTTCAAGAATATCAGCAGCATGGGAATTGGTATTTTTGAATTGAGAGGGCTCCTCATACTAGTCACATCTTCAGAACATGGTCTGGTGGTCAGAGCATTCTAATGCACACTTTTTTGCTCAAACCACACAAAGGCATTAGTGAACAAAAGTTGCGTGTTACGTAGCAGAAATCTGTGCCAAAGAACTTTTTGGCCTACCTGGACTTCTGTTGCCACTTGAGCAGAGTGATAAGAATTGGAATTAATTTCCTGTCTCCATCAGTGGTTAAATGGATCTTGCATAAGCCTGTTTAAAACAAAAAGCAAAGGCAAAACAAACAAACAAGCTTGGTTAATGTTGCAGGAGGAATTATTTTCAAAAGATTAGGAAACTTAATATTTTTGTCCTTTAAAGGTGCATTGAGAGACTGGGATTCACTGCCCTGTGTGCGTATACTGTGAAAGGGTATTATTAATTATCTTTCATCTTGGTCACATTTTAAACCTTTGGCATGAAGATTTTTGGATACTTTGAGTAGAATCATCCTTTACTTTCTGCTGTCTACCCTTAAAGACATACTATTGTTGTATTCTCATGCAAGGGAGCAATGTGTGCTTTGTAAAAAGCAGTCAGTATTGTTTCTCTGGTGTAGTAACATCCCCCTCCCCCAAAGTGGGGGGGAGGAGGGGGGAGAGGGAAGCTCTTAACTACATCTGCCCTTCCAAACATCTTGCAGAAAGCCAAATAAATGTCAGGAGTTTTTTTGGTCTTGGAATTAAATCAGACAATCCATCTCCCATGTCTCTTTGGGTATTAAGTTTGTGAGATAAGTCACTCTTTCTAAAGCAGCATTCACAGATCATTTCAGAGTGTTGCACAAAATATTTTTTTAAAAGAATAAGACACAAACACTCTTAAAAAGCGAACAAATGAAACAAAACCCCAAACAATAAAAAACCAACCAACCAAAAAAAACCCCAACCAACCACAGAAGTCAGGTCTCGCTTTGAGAGACTTGTCCTTCCAGCTGTGTGGACTCTCTTCCTTTGCTGTGTTGGAATGAGCGGTTGTGGGGAAGGCAGCTACTTTGGGTGGCTTCTCCTGCTGGAATTTTGTCTGGAAGAGTGTCTTCCGCTGTATGTTGCTCTGGTTTTGCAACAGCATTTTATATCAAGAAAAGTTGCACCACAGTAACAATAATAGGCTTAATTGTGCGTTGACTCCTGGTGTCACTTCAGTAACGCTATAGAGTGTATTCTGAATTTGAGATAAAATCTTAAAGATTAAAATAATCTTCCTCATCTGTAATATGCACCTATCTGTGCTTTTTCAGGATTGAGTGACATACTTGCTTCTGGTGCGCTTGAATGACCACATTTTCATATTTTAATGAAATACTGGATTTTGTGACTCTGGTCTTGCAGAGGATGTTATAAACTGCTTAAATAACCTGGCTTATCTTTGAGATACTGAGCAACACTTACTGTGAAAATGAGTGGAATGTGTGGATATCTATCAGTTCCCCACGTCCCCGTTGCAGTTGACATGGTTGATGTAGTAATTAAGGACTTATCCAGACAACTTTAGATGATACTCATCATACCGTGGGGGGAGTTCTGGGTGCGTAACTGAACATGGAACATCGGTAGCTCAGCATTTAGGGGTTATGTGCTCTCAGTATGACAGGAGATGCCATCAGTTTCCTCTTTAATACTCCTAATGAATTAATTTGTAGGTTTTTTTCACAGCAAATAAACCTGCAATTTTGAAGGCAATGAGTTTGATCTTTGTTTGCTAAATATCTTCTTTCTTGGTCGATTATATGTCATTGTTGCCTACATTTCCTGAATACAAAGTAAGTGTTCTTCATTTACATGTTCAAGAAAACAGAAGAAAAGATGTTTTTTCATGTGTTACAGCTCTGTAATAGTTATTTGCATATTGTATACATTTTTAGAAGGAATCTATTCAAATAGCTATGTAAACCATTCAGAAGGACTCCCTTGGGCTCTGTTGTTTGCTTTTATAGGGCAGTTAATTTAAGAATTGTTTCTTTTTAAAGGATTAACAGCTTTAAGAAAGTGCTTTCTATCTAAAGAGCTGCTTTTGTTTTCAAAGTGGGACAAAGTCGGCTGGCAGACGGGCTTTCAAAGCATCTCAGTCCTGGTGTACTTTGGAACTTGCCTAAAGAAATGATTTCCTGACCTGTATAGCCAACATTTCTTCTTCAGAGTAAGACTTCTAAAAGCCTGCTAGGAAGACTCTCTCCAGCCTTTGGAAAAAGGGCTGGTAACTTTACACATGTTTAACATGCTGAAATTGGACAAATATATTCACAAAACTCAAAATCTGTTTTATTTTTCCAGAGAGAGTAAATCATAGCGTTCTGGGATTTTTTTTTTTTTCTGTTGTGTGGCGTGTTGTGTGTTTTGACAGAAACCGTTTAAGGACACGAGGAGGAAAGACAAGATTTGTAGACGGAGGTTATGTCTCAGTAGTTGGACTGGCGCAGCTGGTAAAAGCAGCCAAGCTTTCAGGTACTCAAGGCCAGGTGCCTGCGTGTGTGCGGGAAGTGTTAGGCTTCAAAGCTGAATACAAGGGGGAACGTGACTGAGTAGATCATCTCTGTAAGAGGGGCCATGTACCTCTGGAACAGAGATGACACCTGAGACAGAGGGGTGATAATGAGGGGGTAGCTGTTCCGGTGTGGGAAAGGGTTCTGACATATGGAAAGGTGTACAGTTTCTGTCTGGGAATGGGGGAGAGGCTGTGTGCGGGAAAGCCGAGGAGACATGTCATGCCTTTACCGAGTGGGATGTGTAGTATCCAGTACAGTCATGACTTTCACTTTCCAGGATTACTGTTCCGTGTAATAGCATGAAGTCATGCTGTAATATAATATATGAATTGACGTTATTTATATATTATAGAATGAGGAAATCAAAAGGATTTTTAAAACATATATTCCACTCTGGAATCAAGGAAATGACTTACCCTGTTTCATCTGCAGCAAGAAAACAATAATAATCATCACTGATGGAAGGGTCTGGTTGGAACTCTAGTGCTGTCTACAGAAATGGTCTCAGTTTCACTCTCAATGAGAGATGAAGTATAGGACTGTTTCATTTTTCAAATGGGAAGAGGGATAACCACATGGAGAGGATCAACTTTTAAGTGTTAGCTTTCAGCTGAAGCAGTAGGTCAGGCTTGTTTCTGTGGTCCTCTTGTCTTATCTGCAGACATTTTCTATGTATTGGCTTTGTTAGGTCACTGATGTAACATCACAGAAATACTTAACAGATTTATCTTATAGTATCCCTTCACAATAAAGGCATAATATTCCCTTCTTGCTGATAGGCGGAAAAAAGCAAAGGGATCTTTGTCTCTTTGGAGTCAGATATTTAGCATATTAAACTTTTCTGGGCAAGACCAGAACAGGCTTTATAAAATATGGTGTTTGCTTCATTGCAGGGTTTTTTAATCACCATTTAAAAATCTTTGGGTTTTGTTATGCTGCAGCCTCTAGTTGTACATAAAAGTTGCAGTGGCAGTAAAAATAATGAAAGTAATGTTTATCACTCTAGAAACGTAGGTTTTAAAAGTTGTACTTGGATCACTGCTTGTATCTTCTGAAACATCCCAGTTACCAGCAGGAAAGCATCTTCATGGCAAAGACTCGGTTTCTAAATGAGAAAATGGAGCCCTCTGCTATCTCAGTTGTGTGGCATGAAAGGAGGGAGCATGCATTTAAAGTGAATTGCTCTGGAATTTGTTTAGCCCTGTATTTTAATGTGATGTTAATATTTAGACTATTTGTTTTGAAGTCTTAATAAAGCCACATGTCTCATATCTAAATTCAGGCAATCTGAAACTCTTATCGTTAGGACTCTGTAGAAATATGAGGCTATGCCTACATTATTATCCTTGCAGGATATGGGAACGTAAAAGCTTATCTTAATGGTGAAATTGTAAATTGGGGTGGTGAATTTGTAATATTAAATACTACTCTCTGGCCGATTTTTCTTTTTGTGTGTCCCCCCCACCCCCCCCCCCCCCCCCCCCCCGCCGCT
>WAAD01025044.1:34486-44626 GCA_013389945.1 Fregata magnificens
GTTAAATCATTGTATACAGGACCTCGTTATAATTGTACTACTTTCAACCCTAATTGCAATTCATACCGGTATTCCTTTTTCATGTACACGAAATTTTAAACCATTGCCATCTGATAGTTGCTTGGGATAGCACCCATTTCACCCTCCACTTCAACTGAAAACAACAACAACAAAACCCCTCCATAAACCTTAAGGAATGTGTTCACTGACAAACAAAAGAGCATTATGCCACTCCCATGGTAGTTTTGATGTTTGGTTCTGACATTTAATTTGGAAGTGGACAAGGGGAAGTACTACTATGGAAAGATATGTAGATTTGAAGCCCCAACAAATCTTGTGGCTGCACACATCTACAGAGCCAAGGGTTTCTCAGAAATAAGAGTAGGGACACTTCTGCTTAGCGAAGGAGACAGATCCAGCTGGCCTTCAGAGAAGCTGTGGATGCAACAGTGATTGCTGTGTAATTCCTGCATTTGCCACAGGCCTCTGCTGCAGATAGGGAAACATATATGGGGGCTAACCTACTGGGTTTTTTTGTTTGGTGGTTTTTTTTTTTTTTTAACCCATATGACTTTAAGAGGAAAATTAGATATTCTTATTTGACTGGCATTATTGTAACACTTTTTTTTTCCCCAATAGAATTAAAGCAACTTCCTAAGATCCAGTCATTCTCTTGTTTCCAAGTCACATTTTTCCCTTCTTCTATCTTAAATCTTAAATGACACACAGCCCTTTTTATACTCTCAATGCATGCTACTGGATTTGTTGATGCATGTGCTCTGCAACCTGGTGCATGGTGGTCTTAAGCTATTTCTTTTCTGTGTGTTTGTTTTGTGGTTCTTTTTGTCAGCCAGTTCAGGTATACTGATATATAGTTTAAAAATTCAGAAAAGGAAACAGAGCTGAGGATTCAAATTCTATCATACTGCTTAATTTTAGTCTAAATCAGTGGGGGTGCAATATATATTTGAATCCATACAGATTTTTGTGTGTCATCTAACCTTAGCAAATACCAGCTGAAAAGTGGAGCCCACTATCATACAAGTCTATTATTGTAGGTAATCCATAATACAGCTTTGATAACTCTAATGCTCACTCATCTATTCTGTGGACAGTGGTACTCATTGCAAGACTTATTACTCTAAAACATTTAGTTTTATGTTGGGACTTCATCAATGTCAAAAGCTCTTAAAAAGCTAATAAATCATTATTTGAGGTAATGGTCTGTCCAAAAGATTAGAAACAAAATTTGTAGATTTCCAGTCCCTCTGAGAACTGATAATCGTTTACTTGACGCTGTCTTGCACACACTAGAAGAAAATCTTCAAAAGGTCAGTTATCCTCTGGCAGAGGAGTTGGTAAGATATTAAAATAGGCTAACATAAGCCAGAGCTGGCAGTGATTTAGACTTGTGGTAGGTAATATTTATGAGAGTTCACAAATGTCTAAGCAGCCCTGCCAACTTATTACTTATCCTTTCAGTCCTTACAAAATTAAAGTTGTTTCTTCAATGTTCTGGCATTTATGGCCTATATAGAAATGTTCATTTCTGTTTATTTTTACAGAAAGCAATTTCTCCAGCTTCTATGAGTGAACGATCATGATGGGATTCGAGTTTCTTTTCCGAATTGTTTTCTCTCCAAAATCCTCCAGTTACAATTACAGAATGTTCTGGGGTTTAGCCTTTTGGGTTTTTTTCCCCCCTTCCCTCATATGACTCCAAGCAAAACTTATATTCGCATTTCTGTTTTATGGTAATACCAATACTGTACAGTCTGTCTGGCTAGTATCTTTTCAGTAATGAGCCTAGTGATGTCTAAAACCCAAATTCATGGAAAATTCTGCTGGAAAGCCTGAGAAAGGTCATGTTTCTGGTTTCTGCATCCACTGACGGTATTCTCTGGAAAGCTTAGCAGAGCATCTAACCAACTGCTTTACTAAGATGAAATAGAGGTAATAGGATGTTGGCCTCGCTAATAACACTTTTTTTCTTTATTTCCCTAAGCTATTAATTGGGATTTATTTTATAAACTCTGCAAGCTAGTTAATGGTCCTGTGTTGAAGGCCTAAGGGTTGGCAAGGAACTGCCACCTGGATATTCACGCTGGCTTTGGGCCTCAGTCCCTGGTCTCCCTACAGAACTCGTTTCCTTAGTATAGCGTCTCTCAACAGCAGACTAAGCATAACACACTGATGCTGTGCTGGTGGGTCAGTGACTTACCAGTCAGATACCCTTGAGAGAGACCAAGCAGCACTGGTGAGTGTATATGGCTAACGTTCCCGGCATCAGCTGGCCGCAAATGCTGCTCCTTCAGTCTGTGTTCTCCCTAGGCGCCCATGCGTGTGCCACAGTCAGAGCAGTGGCACCAGTCCAAGTCACCTCCACAGACATAAGATGGTGGCCCTTGTAATTGCAAGGGAATGCACGTGTTGAATACAAGATCTCTGAAATCTCAAAGCTCGTAAAAGTTGAGGGCGCTCTGAGCAGCGGACAACATCGACATCTGAAGTTTTTTAGTACCTGTTGGAATCTCTGGCACTTGTATAGTAGTTGTCAATACCTGTCTGCTCTGAGGTTTCTGGATGTAGATAGGCAGGTGGCTTAAGAAAGAAAACATAAATGAAGAAGAAATGTGAAATCGTCTTTTGGAGAATGGTCTGATACTGTGTTTTGATGCAATATAGTGAGTGACATCTCTGTATTTATTAAATATGTGTGTGTGTGTATAAAAATAAAGCCTGTAATGATATGGGCAAGAAGGAGCTTTCCGACTTGAAGTGTTTCTAGTCATGTCAGCTGTGCATTGGGTTAAGTTTCCAGTACTGCTGTACTGTATCTTTTTAGGGCTGGGAAGAAATGAAAGTGATGCTCTTTACAGACAACTTGGTCTAACCAAAGCAGAGCAAGCTGGTTTAGATTCAAATTTTACTTCCTTATCTTCTTTCAGAGCATCATGTTCTGAAATACGCTCTATATTTGTGGAAAACTGGTGCTTCTCTATCTCTGGCACAACCCCATTGACCATAATGCAGTTATCCCAGAGAAATTATGGACTCTCTAACTCAGTCAGACTTGCTGCTAATCTTGATGGAAAACAGAGGGACAGACAATAAGCCCTTTCTTAGCCTGTAATATTAATTTTCTTATGCATTTCAACATTAAAAAAAGGTCTTCACTGGAGTGATCGGCTTTGCTATGAGTGTCAGACAAAGTTGCAATTATACCTCTGTTTTACTTTAAAAAGTGAAGTGTTGAAAATACAGGTTTGCATTAATTTATGCCGCAAGCACTGTGCTAGTTTCTTTTGTAATATTTCTCTATATTCGATGCAGGCCGCAGAAGAGGAAGCAAAATGAGGGCCAAATATTTTGTCAACTTAGAAGTAGGATTGATGCAAGGAGGAGACTGGCTTAACGTAGCTGGGGGAATTAAAAGAAATAGTGTGCCGTCTAGTCAAAACTTGATGCTCGGATAAACTCCAGTGTCTGTTCTAATGAAGCCTAAGGGAGATGAAATGATACAGGTATTTCTTAATATCTTAGACAAAGGGAGAAAAACTAGAATGTGTTATTGGATTCTTCATTTTCTGTGTGTACATGCATAAATGTCTCTTTAAATTTATTTCTGTTATGCAGGAGAGTTATGAGTGGCACTTGAGCTGAATAGGAAACAATTTTCCCACTTCACCAAATTTTGAATCTGTAAATATTTAAGTGTCTTGGTCTACTTATTCCCAAGTCCTTCTGTTTCGGTTTGTGATTTTTATTCATACCACTTACTACAATGTTTAAACTTAGATGTTGTGTAAATAAGGATTTGTTTGAAAATGACGAACCAATTGTCATAATTTTTTTCCCAGTTTGATAAGTCAGAGTTTTCACATGGAGACTCTTTTGATGAAAACTATTTTATCCTGGTTTGCAATAAATCAGCAGTTTGGGGAGGCGGAGAAAGAACCTTGTATTCACCTTAAACTATCAAATCTAGTTTGGATAGCAGAGAACAGTATTTAACAGATCTATGAATTACAGGTTTAATTCGGTTCCTTTTTTTCTTTCTTCCTCCTTGGCTGTAAAGTCATGATGACAAACAGTGTTATTTCCCTTCTCGGCATATGCCACATGCTGTTGGAAAATATGCAACAAAATGTAACATTAACATTTCCCTGACACTTCTAAAATTAAACAAAACCTTCAGGGGAAGGAAGCTTCATATTAATTTATGTATTCCTCAGCTTTCAGGCTAGGGAGCGAGGGTGGACGCCACCCAACTGCTTAAGCCAAAGTTATTTCTGGTTTAATACAAATACAAAGCCAAACCTGATGAGCAGGAGGCTTGAACGGTGATTTTTAAAATGTGGCAAATATGCATTTGTCTCCATGTGTTGACTGTGTTCTCCAGTATTCTGTACTTTTAATATAATGAGCCTCTCAAATTAGTTTTTTAAACACTGGTAGTCTATGGATTATGAAACATAAATCTCATTTGTTTTTCTTAATGGGAATAACTGCCAGTGACTGTGTGGATATTCCTCAGATAGCTAGACAACTTGAAGCCTGTAATTTTCCTTACTTGATCGGGGTAACTGGTTTGTATTTCCTCAGCCTGGGAGGGTGCACTTTCAGGTTTGCTGGCTGTAGAGTAAGACATGTAGTGGGTCACCTTGGAAGGCAGGCAGCCAGGAGAAAGTCTCGGANTGGAGTAGGTCTGTCCAGAGAGTGTTCTGCAATTCATCTTGTACTTAGACTTTATTATGTGTCTGGACCAAAGACACCACAGAGCTGAAGCTCCATTTTAAAGATACTGGATAGGTGGAAAAAATAGTCATTCTACATAATAAATTTATGATTTGGCTAATATGGTAAACCCTGGGCTATCATGTTTCACTTTGAGAAATATGCTGCTATCTTACTCCTTTGTACCAACCTCTACTGGCATGCATTCATTTAATATGAAATTTTATGTTTTCGTGTATCTTTTACATTTGCTGAAGAAAGACCTTGCATCAGCAAAGGTACCTGGCTGTGTTTGAAAGCTGTCAATGAAGGTTCCTTCGTGATGTCTTCAGTTGTGGCCCACCTGTTCTTGTGGTCTCAAACACTGACTTAATGGAGGTTGCAAGATTTTCTGAAGAAGACTCACTTCTCACTAGAACAGAACAAATGGATCTTCCCTCCCAACCCCTCCTTAGTAGCATGTAGCAGCAAGAACCTAGGCTGTCTTGAGGGTGGAGGAGGTATTCCCTGGAAATACAAGCCAGTCACCATGGCAGAGTAAGGGAAGTTACAGACTTTGAGCAGCCCAGTTATTTGAAGTACATATAGATTTCACTCCTGTGAAGTCTCCTGTTAACCTAAGTGTTCTGTATAAGGAAGAAACTCCAAGCTGTGTACATTTTGTTGAGAGCTTAGCACAAAATTCCTCTTTGTGGATTTTACCACAATGTACAGTAACATGACATCCGTGCTCCCACTCTCTGACTTCCAATCCCCCTTCCCATGATTTTTCTCTGGGTTTTTTTGTTGGGGTAGTCTTTAAACATACGCTGCATGAAGGTAAGGTCTAAAATATTTTACCTTGCTCCTCCTGGCCAAACGCATTTATAAGGAAGATGTTGAACTTCAAGTTTGTTCAAGTCTGCAGAGACATACAAGGTACTTTGTGTCACAGCTACTATTCACATTTCATCTTTTCCTCCAGAATAAATTTGGTTCAGGCTGCACGTGTGTCTAGCGTACTTTCCTTTAGGCACTGATTTCTTTGAAGATATAATCACGAGGTTTTGGACACTGAACCTGCTCTTGGTGTAGAGATCACACCTTGTTGATTAGACATTAAAATCTTCACTGTTCTTCATAGTGCACGAAGGGAAGCTTTTGCTTGCGAGGTGTGTAACCTAATGGTATATTGTGTCCTTCCTTAATTTCAGCTTCTCTGGGAAGACTCTTTCATGAATTAATGAACAAGCTATGAAACAGCCAAGAATCATAAATTACCTCAAAGGAATCGCAGAGCACCATGGTACATAAAACAAATTTTCAGTCAACTCTCTCTTTGTATAAGCGATAGTGGGTGTTTCCTCTCCAGCATACTTTTGTTCTAAATTTAGGGATATATTCTCTCATTGGTATATGTGGAAACTTTTCATATAATTTCCGTTAATGTTAATGGATGTCAGGTGGGGTCCAGTAATTCCATGGCACAGCTAAGAAAGAATAGATCCCTTCAGTTTCTTTACTTGGATGTTGGATTTTAGCAATAGTTATTGCACACTGTGTCAACCAATTTCAGTGCCGATGCCAAAGGTTTTCAACCACAGAGGTAGCCTTGAAGATGATTTTCCTCAAGTTCAAAGCTCCTGAAATGTTAAAAATAGCTTTCCGAGCAAATTATACAGTAATGGCAGTGTTCCACTATCTCTCTTGTGTCAATCGCTAGTCACCCAAATGAAAGAGGAAAAGGGTAGTATGGAGACAACCACAGTCCCACAGCAGCACGCAGTGTGTCTACCCGTAGCTTTCCCATTCAGAGTGGTATTGGCACTCCTGAATTTGCAACGTGCTAACAGTGTGCGCTTCTGGTCTGGCATGCTTCATGAAGGGATGTGGCAGAGTACCTCAGGGGAAGATGCCTTCTGCTAGAATTACTTGTGCCTTATGGGCTGCCAGAGACGCAACTTGTGAAATCAAGCCTCTTGCGAATTGGTAGTGAGTCACGTAATGGCAGAATGCTCGTGTGCTTCGTGACTCAGGTGTTTCAGGCAGGCATGGTGAACATCTGCCTTGCGTGCTGAAATATGTTAGTGATACGTGACAGTCCAGGTACAGAGGTACTCACACTTGGGAAGACTGGGGTTTGTGATGAAATGTATGTTTAATATATTCAGGCAATTACCTAACATAAGTGTGCTGCTTTAAGCTGCTCCATATCTCAGAAAGAGCTGTAGTGTCTGTAAATTTGCTCTATACCCAGACCGGCAGTGCTGCTAAGGCTGTAAGAGCTCACCAGGTGCCATCACCATGGAATAAAAACGCCAGAACTGAATGTATACATGGAGAGAGACTTCCCTTTATTCTGTCTGTGAAAGTCAGGCCCCTGTCCTCCCTGTGCTGCATAAATGTGAACCTTTGGAGACAAGAACTGGGAAATTAACTCTAGAGAAGATCAGGGAGGCAGTAGTCAATGATTGAATTAACGTGTGCCTCAGGGCTGCAAGAGAAAGCGTATGGAAAATCTACCCATCAACTTTGTAAGAGCAAGCATAATTAAAAGAAGAGCGTTTGGTATATTGCCCAAGCTTGATATAAAATTTTGGAGGAGGTTGCTAGTGAATAGAGCAGATAGAACAGTTAAGTCTATATGTAGTAATTACTTTTTAACAGACAATTCTGCAACTTACGATGTGTATTCAATTAAAAGGGGAAGAAGACGGTTAGTAGAACCAAATGAAGGATAAGGGCTGTGAAACAACTTCTGCAAAACATTCAAATAGGTTAAAAAATGAAGGACACAATCATGCTGAAACATCTTCAGAACATAGCCAAAGTATTTTTTAAGTATTTTGGCATGCATACAAGGTTTGTAACTGTAAATCTGCATAAATTGTATCATTCTTTAAGTGTTTACAGGCTGTCTGTGGCTCTAATTATTAACCTTCAGTGTGAAATTAGTTTGGTTTTAATGCTATATCATGGTCTAGACTGGGTCTCGTATATCAGCACACTGCAAATACTGTGGAGATCTTGATAAAATGAACCATCAAAGTTACTCAGATATTATAATATGCTTTATGTCTACAAATGAAAACTGAGTTTGGGTTGTGCAAGACTTGCTGAAGGCTTGCATGTTGGCACTCACTCAGTACATTAACATAAATACATTAGCTGCAGTATTTTCAGTTTAAGATCACGGT
Organism: Fregata magnificens; assembly: GCA_013389945.1. Taxonomy (NCBI): domain Eukaryota; kingdom Metazoa; phylum Chordata; class Aves; order Suliformes; family Fregatidae; genus Fregata; species Fregata magnificens. The sequence continues at coordinate 42,400 of WAAD01025044.1, forward strand.
TGCACAAATTATTTACAGACTTCTCTGCGTCTGTTGAAGGGGGTGTGTGTGTGTGTGGAACCAGCAGTTGGCAGTTTCAGTGTTCTTGCTCACTAGGCTTCATGTCATCAAGAGTATGATTTAATATGGCTTCCACTGTAGCAATGTAGAACAAAGACCCACACAGAATGTGCTCAAAATCATTATTTTCACTTGAAAAGATATCTTCCATGAGCATGATCATACTTGTATGCAAAGTAATGATGAGGCTTCTGTTTTGTGTCTGAACAATGTTGGCACTTCAGGAACCGCTTTGAATTTTAAAATTAGTTAAAATCTAAATTAAATATAGACAATGAAGGGAAGACTGACCTTTTTTAATGTAACTTCACTGACTTCAGGTCAACCTCTTTTAAGTTTCTTATTCATGCTGAAGTAATTAGAATTTTGTTGGATGAATTTTTGTTTCATATAAACCTATTAATAAGTCCCCTTGCTCACTCCACTCCTGAAAACAAAACACAACTAAAACTGTAAGGCATACAATGAGCACCTGAAGATTTCTTTTATGAGTTGAATCCAGCTGTGCTTTTCAGACTCCTTTTTTGCCAGTGTGCATGTGAGACTAGGGCTTGACCAAAAAGTCATTCTACAATAGGAGACTTTCAGTTAGGGTGTTTGCTGAAAGCTGTGCTGTATTTATAGATGTTGGGGAATAGGAAGGTGAGAAAAAACCCTGAAAAAGTGTTACGCCACTGCAAGAAGAAAAAATTGGTGTGACAGAGAAATCCTAGAGGCGGTCTTTGGCATCTTCAACTGGCAATAAGCACAATTCACCTATAGTAAACTAATCAAACAGGTCAGGAAACCTGAAGGCTTCTAATGCTCATAGCATAGACTTCCCNAGCTTGTTTGACACTTTTTGTCCTACTCTGAGAAGTTTTGTTCAGCTGACGAATAGATTTGGGACAATTATAAAGTAACTTTCTTTTCAAATGCAAGAAAGACTTATTTTGTTTTCTATTCTCTGTATGGTTAAGTGGGAGTTAATTTGGTTTTAGATATGAACAGCACCTGGATTGTAATGGGCATGCACTTACACTTAAGCGTGACAGAAACCTGTTATTTACTTTTCTAAGAGTACTTTGTGTTCATAAGGGCATACTTATCACACTAGAATTTTTTTCATAGAGGGCGGATCAAGCACACCAGATGGTCAAACACTAATACTGAGGGGTGACCTGCAACACTGTCTGTGTGTCCCACCTAACAATGAAAGGAGGTGGATGTGAAGTGTATAAGGCATAGCACGTTTATAAGTTGGTTTAAGGTTGAACTCAGTGAAAGCTGTGCAAACGCATAAATGTATGCTAGAATTATTTTGTTAAAAAAAAGGCAACTTACTGCTGTGTATTTAAACCAAGGTTCAATAGGATTTCTAAAGGTATTTAGCACTTTGAAATCAGCAGCCTTCATATTTAGGCTCCTTAAACTTGTTTTATAAGCATCTTAGAATGAAGTTGTTAATTGTTATAGTTCATCTTTGGTAGCACTAAATCTTTTATGCTTGGAGTCATCTATCTATCTTACATGAAAAACAGAAGCTGTCTTTTGTGAAATGTTCAGCAAGTCACCACATTTTGAACTGGTGGAGAAAGATAAGCTTCAGGGTTTGAATGCTGACTGGATTGTGTGCAGTGTAAATCCCTGGGAATGGTTAGAATGGGAACAGACCTCTAGCTTTACACCTCTTCTACTGGAAATGTTTACAAGAGATGCATTCTTATGCTGAAAATTCATGACAACTTAAAACTAAAAAAGTCTACTTATCGCAACAGTCTGAGTCGTGCAACACTTGCAGAGTATTTGGGTTAACACTGAGAACTTTTAAAAAGGGGGGGAAAAAAGAAGGACCCTCCCACCTTTCTTGGTCAGCTTCTGCAAAGATGCAGTACTTCATGTGTGATGCTATCCTTGTGCACCAGGAACTGTTAGAAACCTTCCACTGATCGCAGACTGCTGTATCTGAGTTACTTTTTGGTTATAAATTGTTTGCAACTGTTTGTCTTGTGTCCATTTTTGAGAGCAGAAGTATTTTAAGGATTCCTTTAATAGTTGTGTTTCAGTTTGGATTTTGTGTTTCTGATACAATAAACCTTCAAATCTAAACACACAGGAAAAATTAAAATGGAAACAGACCCCTTTATACCTCTTCTGTTGGAAATGTTTGAGATCCCCCCCCCCCCCT
>WAAD01025044.1:54787-76279 GCA_013389945.1 Fregata magnificens
TTTTTTAAAAAGAATGTGGGTTTTCTGTTCCTCTGTAGAAGATGGTGGGCAAACAAGATGAAGGGCATTGCCAAGAACATCAGACACTTGGGCTCAGAGGCTAATAGTTAACCCTCGAGAGTGTATATTTGAATAGTAATATGTTCATACTGTCTGTAGGCTGCTAACGTGATCACAGGAGTGCTGCAAAGAAAGTAAAAGTGAATCTTATGGATTCCTGTGTATTTCATCAAGAAGGACTGAAAACAAAAACAACTGCTGTTGCAAGGCCCAATGTGACATTTAAAAGCTGCTTTTTTTTTTTTAAAGCGTGATGTTGCATATGCAATAATAGCTCAGAGAACAGTTTCACGTATGTCCTGAATACCCATGCAAGGCACACTTCATAGTTTGAGCACCTGCATTATGTTAACAACTACAAGGCATTGTGACTTGCTTGTTCTGAGAGTCAAAAAGTTGATTCCTTAAAGTGCCTAAAATTCCTAGGGCTGTTCATGGGATTTCCCTGACCTGCTGCATGGACATGCAGAAGGGAGGAATGCTGCAAGAGCAATAGGGGAAAACAGCCAATATTTTAACTATATAGCAATATCCTAGCCTATACAGACAGTAAGGTCTCTCCTAGCAATTTTTTTTTTTGCACTCTCAGAATTGGCTTTCACTGTAAATGGCTAAATTTTCAATTAGAGACCTCAGTAATGCTAAACAGTTTTGTGTGAACCAGCCTCTAAATCCGTGTTGTTAATGCTGTTGTTAGCTCTTATAATCCAAGTGGTTGGTGAATTGCTTGTGTCTGCACTAGGTAACTACTCAGCGCCATGAGCACTGGGTTAACTGCTGGCCGGATGGATTGAGTTGGTTGTGACTTCTCAGAAAGGGATGGTTGAAGAAATTATCCCTATTCCCTACTTTATTGTTCATTAGTACATTGCTATTAAAATATCACTATTATTACACTTAAGGGAACTGTGTAGTTATTCAGCACAACTGATCTCAAACTGGTCAAGCTAAGGATGCCCCACTAAGGTAATATTTTAAAAACTTCAGCCATGCCCCTAGTTAATATAATTGTATGCCTCAACCTAAATTGACTTCAGGTGTAACTTTACCAGATATAGTAGAACTACAATGTAAGTTATTTTCTTCCTGTATTAAACTTTCTTGAAGGGTTTCTTTGTTTATATATGTGTCTCTGTCCAGTATTGTTTTTACCTCTTGTAAAACCTAACTGCCTTGGAGTCTTTACTCATATTTCAAAAGCTTTCGTTTGTATATTAAAAAGAAAAAAAAAAATCCATAAATATCTAAAACACCAAATCCATTTAAATAACACTTGCTGACTCCACACAGACTGTAGTTAAATGTAAAACAAACTCCTTCATTTTGTTATTGCTTGCTACAATCCAATTTGGATTGTAATTTTGCAATACATAGCTGCAACAAGAAAAGAAAAAAGCATTTTTCTCAATAATAAATGTTCTTAAAAGGTAACAGATCTTTGAAATCAGCATTCTGCAACTGGGCTTACTCCCCTTCTTGTGACTGAGCCTGGGTAATGCTAGCATTGACTTTACATTACTTTTATACCTTGGTTTTTATCTATGTGTCAAAAAGCAACAGTAGTTGTGTGTTTTCAACTCCTTTCTTCTTTAGCAGGAACTCAATGATTTCTATCATCTGCTCTTAATCTTACCTAATTTTGACCTGACTCTGCCTGCCACAATTGAAGCAGGTGCAGAAGGCTCAAGTAACGGAGGAAGCTCACTGTGGTTGTGTCTAGTGGGGAGAGGATTCCCTTCTTCATAAGTCAAGTTCAGACAGAGCAGTGTTAGTTAACTGGTGTCTTAAGTATTCACAACTGTTTACTTTTATAACATATTTTACAGTTGTTTAATTTTATAGTTTGCACTGCACTATAGTTTTGAAAATGCAGCTTGCTCTCCTCTTTAAATATTTGCATAATGGGTCACAGCAGTTGTTCCAGCAGGTTTGCTCCTGCGAGGTCCAGAGAGCATTTCTCTGAGCAATGCCCTTTTCCGTACCCCTGGTTCTTCAGCCACTTGCTTGGTAGCATCGGTTTGGCTGTTTGTTTACCTGGGAGGAGATATGGAGTCTAAGACAAAGGGCTACGATTAAGATTATAAGAAGCCCTGTGAATAGCAGGCTAGTCATAAAAACACTACTTAGAAGTATCAGTTAAATCTGTATGCTCATCTGGGCCAGAGGTTTATACATTTTTGCTCAGTAGTCCCTTGTTTTCTGCCTTCATGGGGGTCTCTACAGAAGGCAGACTCAGCAAATGAGACCTTGCTACTCTGGGTTGTAAAGAGTAACATTTCTCTTAAATTTGCTGCATCAAAGTGAATGTAGCTAATTGTGAGGTAAAACATTACACAGTGTAAGCTTATCCAGATTTAATACATCAAAAGTAAGGCCCTCAGATGCTTCCGTGTTTTCTCCATTGAACAGAAAAGCCACTAGCTGGTGACTCACCGCCCTGTTACTGCAGGGTACCCAGGAGCATGGACTGCAATGCGTACTTGCAGCGCAGCCAGTAGCTGCTCAGAGACATCTCAGACTCTGCCGGAGTTGCTCAAAATCTTCCACTAATATTCTGTAAGGTAATTTTGGTGATAGTGGTGTTAACCCACACAACCAGTATGCTTTATAACTCATTCAAGTGAGAACAAAAAAAAAAAAAAAAGCAGAGTGTCATATGTCCAGTCAAAAGTGCAGTGTAAATACAATGAGTGTAAAATTGCCTCCTGTGAACTACAGAGCCAAGAACACAGTAGTAATCTTCCAGGATAATTATAATTCCTCTCACATTGATTTACTATTTACAAGATGCTTGTGGTGTAATTTGAGAAGAGAAAAAAAGCATAGTTCAGTTGAACAAACCGACATCAATTTTCCTCCCCAAGCTAAGCATTCCCCACGCTTCCCTAATTCATTTTCTTCCAAGTTTTGCATTTGTCAATGGTGTTTGTCACTGAAAAAAATTTCTTGTACCTTCCTCATTCCATCTCCTCCTGTTTATTATTGCACTTATTGTTCCCTCCATTTCTCTCCCCCAGCTCCAGGGTTATTTGTTTAAAAAAAGAAAAAAAAAAAAAAAAAAGGAGGGGGGGGCGCTATCATATTCTTTCCAAGCTCTTGGTACTCCCTTTCAGCATCTTAAACATTTCATGGCTAGATGAAGATAGGAGTTCAAATTCTAGATGCCCCCCAAATTTAAACCTCTTGGACTGAGGAGCTTGCTTTGATCCTAGCAAATACCTGAGGGGGAACAAGTTTTTGCTTACATAAGTACCTGGTGGGAGGAATGAAATAGTAGAAACCTCTTGTCACCCCCATTTTACTTCTTGAATGTAGATGGATATACATGGTTGCATCATGTGCAGTCATTGTAGGGCTGGGAAACTGAGGGAAGGCTGGGGTTGCTGGAGGTGTGATGGTCTTGGAGAAGACTGGGCAGGAATGCTTTATCCCCATCCCTTTGGACAAATACCTGGGTAAATTCAAACGTGGCAATATGAAAAATCTGCTGTGTATGTTGTGTCGTGTCCCCCCCCCCCCGCCCTTACTTTTAGGTCTAATGTTTCATGTAAAACTTGAAAGCCTGTGTTGTGCAAACTCTAGCCTTTTTGGAATGATAAGAATATCTTTGACAGAGACATCCCACTTCAGTATTTTATGCTTATGCTGGGACAATCCGTAGTGTATGTTCAACAAAACATGGATTTGTAGCAGTAATGAAGACAAAATCTTTGTAAGGAAGCTGTTTGCCGTACAATCTTGAAATTGGAAGGTAAGGAACAGAAGTGAAATACTAAGATTTTGCAGCTTGTGCACGTTGGGTTGAGCAGCACTGGAACAGGGAAGCACCTATGAAATGGAAATCTTTAGTAGATATCTTCTCTCTTGCTCTGGTGCTGGGTACCAGAAAGCAGTTACAGATCACTGTGGAAATGGCAGAGTTTCAGCAATGATTACAAGATTTCTAATAAATTCTGCCATGTCTATTCCTTAGAATTTTTAAGGGGAAAGCTTACAGATAGAGGACTGAAGTCTCTTGTGACAGGAGCTGCCTCAACTGTGACTAAAACATCATAGAAGGAAGCATTTCTATGTCTTGTTTTCTGTGCTAAAAGTGTATTACGCTCTCACTTAGAAGGAATTCTCCCAGGACAAGGATGGAGGAGAATAGGATGCTTTTATGCATACCAGCTCCAACAGCAAGACTTTTCTCTTTGAGACAGCTATTTAAATGCTGATCACAGTGAAACTGTGATCCCAACAGTGGTGTCTCAGCACTGCTGCAATATATGTATTTTTTTTAATCTCACTGTATTTTTCTGCTGTTCCCTGATTTCTGTCTGCCCAGCCCCCCATCAGTCATCAAAACCACCAGAAATAAGCTTTATTGCTCAAATGAATGTTTCTTTTCCCCTCCTATGTTGGCATACAAAGTCTAGAAAGAGATTGTATTTCTTGAAGCAAATTTTATCTTTAAGCTTCCCCAATATGAAACATATACCATTAATCTTCTAACAAATGCTCTTATAATTTGCAAATTGCATGACCACATAGCCTTACTAAGCATATAGTCATGATATTTTTCTATAGTGTATGCTTTCATATATGCTGGCACAGCATCTTGCGACTTGTGTGGCTGAAATTTTCTTCCAGCCTTTTATAGGGATATTGGTTCCCCCCACCCTCTTCCTTTTTTTGTTTAGCTATATATTTCCTTTCCATTTGTTTAGTATAGTATAGTTGAAGAGACTACCATGTGTGTGTCAGAGCAAAAGACTGTTGGTCAAACATGTTTTCTTAAGCTAGTATTTACTCATTCTGTGATCTGGAACGTTCAACAGGAAGTTGCCTGAGAAATCTCAGTTAAAAAAAAGAGAGAAATTCTTGTATTTCTCCTTAGTTTAACTGAAAATGTTGGAATCAATAATGAAGTGTCCTTGCAAATTTCCACATCGTGGGCTTGGAAGTGAACCATGCAATATATCTGACAGAAGGGGATCTGGAATCAGGATTTTGGTGTCCCTTCCTCTTAATGACAGTGGCAGTTGTAAAATAAATGAATATACCCACATATCCACCTTGTAAGTGGTTTCACTTTTAATGAGAACAGAAGGTACTTGATGCTCGGCAGACATCACATACTGTGATGCCACAGAATTGCCTAAGATGTTCTTCCCCTCGGTCGGCCATGCGGCTTGATGCTTCTGCGCTAAGGGAGAAACTGGATTGCTAGTCCTCATAGAATGGGGGCCTTAGCAAAAAAGCCTGTTTCTGATTTCTTTTATGTTTGTCTGTCCAAATAGGGCTATTTATCCATCTGTCTGACTTGCACCTAGTGTCTATACTCAAACCATTAGAAATTGTTAGAACTTGCACAATTCAAACACTAGCTTCAATAATACTTAATGCAACCTCACAAAACTCAAGCATCGAACAGACCCTTTCCAGCCTGGAGCCAGAGCAAAAGCAGAGGGGTTTGTCTGACACCCTTAAGCCAGAGCTCCCCATGCCCTTACAGGCTGAAGCCTAGATGGTTTCAGTTTGCCAGTGTAGGAACTTGGTAGGCTTTCTCCAATTTCATCTAAGTCGGCCATTTCTGATTCTGCTGTTGTGGTCACTATTCACCATACCTCTGGTACAGTTGCACCGTCTCTTCAGTCCCTGCAGCAGAACTGCATCATAGTCACCTCCAGCTGCAAAAGGTCGGATCTGGAAATGAGTAGCAGCGATGTATCTGAATGCCCAGTGAAAGAAAACTGAGTCCTATTAGAGTGCTTGTGATCTTCTAAATGTGCAAAAATTAATGACTGAATAACTCGGTCTCAAATCTCATCAGTATGTTGCCTGCAAGAATGGCCAAATGATTTTTTTTTTTATATTTGCAACTGGTTTCTCATATTCAGATTCAGCTATGTTAATTGTAACACAACCCTGTAATCTGCCCTCGTGAAACAACTGAAGCACCAGGGGACAGCTGATTTTGCTGTTAGCTGTGGATGTAGTAGAGACAGGCATTTACTCATATCATCTGTGATGTGATGGTTTTGAACTGCAGACTATGAGTTGCAAGTGATTTGGGTGCACATGTGTAGCCTTGAAATGATCATCACTTCCAGCTGGAGCTAGGATTACTGGCTCTTCTTGTCCTCTTCCCCCACTCCCTTTTGTTGAAGAATAAAAGCTTGGGTTGCTGCAAATAGTGTCAATATCCAGTGTGTTGAGCTCTTTCAGTAACTCACCTATCATATATAATTTCATTCATATCAAAATGGGAGGTGAGCTGTTAATAATCCTGGTGGATTCTACTGCACTTACAGGCACCTAAATTGAATGCAGCGACAGCAGCAGCCGTAACAGTGGAGAACTCCGTGTTGGATAACTTCCCTGATAATATTGTCCCAAGTTGCTCCTGACTCCTTGAGCCCAATGCTACAAGTTTCACATCAATACTTTGCCTCTCGATAACGGCATTGGCGTTAGTGTATGTGGATAATATAGGAATCCTTTGACAAAAATGTCCCGTCCATCTGTCATAAAACCAGACAGACTTCTTGAAGCCTGCTCTCCCTTTCTCAGAAAGAGTGTGAACACGTATTGGCTGTCTTTCGGGAGGGCGCAGTTCCCATCCTTTTCAGCATGCTGAGACTTGATGTTTTCAAACTAAAGTGTGTGAATTGATAATTTGAGATATGTGGTAAGCACCTGATTATTTCTTTTTTCCTCCTCTGTTGAAAACTGGGGTGGGGGAGGTTGAGTTAAGGCTTTGGATGTTCCTATTACGTCTTTGCATTTTCACATTGTTAGCTCCTTTGCGTAGAGTGAATTGCAACTGATGTCCTTGGAGCTCTCATGAGCTTTGGGCACTTGTAGAAATTTTATGTTTCTCAAACTCTGTTCTCATTTTAAATCTATGCAGTCCAACCTTTAAGTAAAAGCTGAAAAGGGGGATTAGGGTTTTGGTGTTTGTCGGTTTTTTTTTTTTGTTGTTTGGGTTTTTTTTTTTTTTGNAGGAGAAACGTACAATGAATTCAAAACAGACTCTTCTCCATTTCCCTCAATTTGTCCAGCATACAGACAGATAGACAATGACTAAGGCTGAAGTTCAGAGTTTTTCCTGTCTTAAGGATGTGGTTTTGTATGTAATGCCTGAAGACGATGGCAAATATGTTCTAACAGATTCTTGAGGCTCTAATGGGTATCTCTAGGTTTGCTTACGATAAAATTGTTCCTTTTTATTGAGGAGAAGGCTCAAAACAAGGGAAATGCTGTGCTTGACCATAGCCTACCTACAGTAACGTGCCTCTTAATGTATCACATAGTTTTGAGATGGAGAGCAGTGTTTGGCACGTGGCGTTCCACTTCTGAATTAATAATGTACTAGGTAATAAGTAGGCCTGTTCATAATTTTGGTAAGGCAGGTCTAGTAAGGGTATCAGATCATCCTGAGCTTGACAAGCTTAGCAAAACATGGCATGTTTCATGAAAGCTTAAGCTTTGCAGAAACGTGAAAGTTACTCCTCTGAGGGCCAAACCAATTTGGTATCCCCTGCAGATGAGCAGTGGAGCTACGGAAGAGGTTGAATGTCATGCTCCGAAATTCATCTATTTGAAATCATTAATGATCATATGAAAATTCATCTTTCACAACTCAATGTGACTATAATGTCAGGGGTAGGTGGTTTCTATTGCTGATTGAGGAGTCCCTCCCATGATATCGTGATTTGTTGTCCTTTCAGTTGTGCTGACACAGCTGTTGTGTGCTGTAGACTGCATCACCAAAGCCTTTTATTTTCAGGGTGGTGGCTGTAAACAGCTCTGGGAGATAACTGTGTAAGCAGTGCCCGGTTACATAAATCCCTTTCATATTAAATGATAAGCTTATACTCTAATGCGTATTAGAAAGTTTGCTGCTTTGATGGCTCATGTAAACACTGTACGTTTACTTTGATATCAGGATCAATTCTGCATGCAGCACTGGGCACGTGAAATCAAAACCTGGCTTTTGTGCTTAGGCTCATCTTGAGACTGCAAAATGCTCTAACACGTTCTCCTGTGATTGCAAAGGGACAGAGGGTTAGTGCTGAATTTTTTCTTCTATTCTAATTCTCTAAAGCATTTTTCTTGAAATCACTACAAGTTCGTCTTTGCCTTTGTTTGCACGTTGGCACATTTTTTTCTTTTTTATTTTCTTTCTTCCCCTTTAGTCTGTGAACTACTGACACTGCTGTAACACTGGGATTGTGCTATGAAATTGTATCAATTTTTACTTCATTGGGCTTTTAAAATTCAAGTCTGTTACTATTTATATTAAGTTTCTGCCAGGTCTTTTACTGCCTTTACTGCCTACTATGTGCTTGAAGCGGTGAGCTTTAACCAAGATACCAAACAGACCTGCCAAGACAAACCGCGTATGAACTGTAAGCCATTATCTTTTCTTTGACTCATCTGGAATCCCTCAGTGAGTACACTGGCTTATGCTGCGTGTGCAACATTTTCAGTTTATAGATATTAGAAAAGTAGCGTAGGAATAAGAGAGAATCTTTCCATTCAGAAGACACAAGCCAACCAGGCAACTGGTGGTGCTTCGGAAGCTGCCGTGGTTTCAGGGCTGCTCTTGCATTTTTGCATCCTGTTTTGGTTGCCAGTTTCACACTGGAGGTTCTGCCAGGTTTTTGTGCCTGCTCTTCCCCTGATGTACTACTGCCTTTCTGAGGAACAGGCTGGAATATAAGAAGAAAAGCATGAATTGCAAATGGATGCTGTGGTTCAAAGTTGTCTAATGTGGCAGAACTCTTCTGCATGCTTCATCCTTTTGAAGCCCGTTTACTTAAGTTTTGTTTGATGTGAAACTGTCTTTTTAAATAGCATTTTAAAATTTGAATTTCTGTTTGAAGGAATGGGACCATCTCTGCAGGTTACTTAAGTGCTTTAAACTGGTAGCCTGCTGTAAGGCAATAAAATTACAGTGATTTTTAAAGGCAGTTCAAGTATTTATTTTATCATGTATCTCAGACGGATTGAAACCTCTGTTAATCCCAAGTAATTACTGCAACACTTTGCACAATTAGGTTCAAACTTTCAGGTCAACAGAATAATTACATTAAAAGATGAATGTGTTTCTCTTCCAACTCCCATTTAAGTGGAAGAATAAATTAGACTAAACATGCCATTGATTTTATTTGGTTAAGAGGAGCTTTATGGCCTAATATTTTGTTGAATCACAATTTCATGTGCACCTGTTTTAAAAGAATGTAGAAGTTGATTTGTAGTTTTTTTGTACCAACTTTACACTTCAGTAAATGATTACATTAAAAAAAAAAAAAAAAAAAAAAAAGGCAAGCCACTGGAAATCCAGAAAATATAAGCTCCAATCTGTATGGCCAGGCAGAATGGTATTGAAATGAAAGACAGAAAGCTTCTTTCTCTTCCATAGTGTGAGGTGTTTTATTAAATCAGGATTGAGTTTATTCTGATTGGCTTTGGTGCAGATTTCCAATGTATACTTAGTCTGGACATCAGCATGTATTTCCAAATGTCATCCTGTTGCTATTATAAGTAATATGCCCAAACCAAAGCCTGATTTGGTCTCGTCATGGAAGGCACTTTAAAACTTTTTTTTTTTTTTTAAAACCTCTGTTTACACTCATGTTTCTTTCAAAAGTGAAGGTGTGTGGTGCTTTGTTTTTCGTTTGGGTGGGTTTGGTTTTTTTTTTTGGGGGGGGGGGGGGGGGTGGTGGTGGTTTTGCTTGATCCCTTGGGATAAGGCAGAGAATTAGGATGTATTTCCTTTGTTTTTCTTTTCTTCCCTTGAAATATATTTGTATTGCAGAGGGAAGGGACATATTTTAAAATACACCTTTTTACAGTGAGATAGAAATCACTGTGCATTTCAGATAGTATTGAGAAGTTTTAACTTGTCCACAACTTTCATTTTAAGGAAGCTCATCAAGGAAAGAGCTACTGTTACGGAGGAGTAGATGTGAATGTCCATTTTGATTGTGTCTCTGATATTTCCAATATTGTTCCAGTAACTACTTCTAGATAAATTAGCAAGAAGTAAAATATGCTAAATATTTCAGATCAAGTGAAGACAATATAAGGCATCATTTTTTTTCAGTCCTTTAATCCCTCTGTAAGTAGACACATCTTTCTCCCATCATTCTTCTTACTTTCCATTACATATAAGGTCCAACATCACCTGACAACGGAAGGACTCTAGAAGTAACTTTAATATAACTTTATCCTGTCATAACAAATATTATAGTTCTTTCTAGGGCTCTACTCTTGAGTGGGGTTTTTTTGCTTTATAGTTTCATAATGGGCGTTCTTTTATGCAACGATGTTGCATTAGATTAAATATTAAGGTGTTACACATTAGCTTTTAAATCTGAATTGTGTATAGCAATTCAACAGAAACACTTGTGTTGAAAAAGATTTTATACTCAAGCAGCCCATGAGCCTCAAGCTTTTGGAGTGCAGGAATCATAGAATCATTTAGGTTGGAAAAAACCTTTAAGATCATCAAGTCCAACCGTAAAAGTAATGTCCAGTATTGCACATTCTTTGCTTTATCCTTATACAGAAATTTTTCTTGACCCATTTTGTTGTATCCACCTTCACTAATTTCAACCTCCTTACCTTCCTTCAAGAAACAATGTGGAATTAAATTGTAGTTTTGTGTTAACATGTTGAGAATTGTTTCCTTCCAGTGGTTAGAATCCGTGCTCGGTTGTGCAGAGATAGCTAATGAATTTCGAATAGAACCAGTGTGTCTCTGGGCTGCTGATACTGTGAGAAGAGCCATTCCTTGTTATTTTCTTGAATCATATTCAGCACTGGAATTTAAAGAAAAAAAAAAAAAAAAACACACAAAAAAACCCCAAAAACCACCAAACAAATGAACAAACAAAAAACCAACAACAACAAAAATATTCACATTCCTATGGGAAGACCCCTAAATCTTCCCAATGACTGCCACATACGAGCAGAACTAGACAAGGCCTAACCTTCATCCTCTTTGAAGGTTTGACAGAAATCTTTCAGGTTGCTTTCACAGACCTTTTTATTTGGTGGTTTGGTATACTTAAATGCCATCTTTACACATTTCAAAATTAGGGAAAGCATCTGGTTTAAGTATATGAAGTTGATTCAGCCTGGACACACCTTTGTTTGGTCAGGTGCTGGTACGGTAATTAAATTAAATCCTCTCTTCATCTTGCCAGCCTTGTCTGACATCGTTCACAAGATGCCTGACATACTAGCTTTCACATCGCCTCTGGTAATCTAATGGAGTAGAACTACATCTTTAAAAAGCTGTTACCAAATACAGTGCTTTGTAGTTTACTGTAATGGGATGCTGGTTCTTCCCTATAAAATCTCGTCTTTGCAAATTGCCATTTTTTTGGGGCAGTCAGTGCCAGGTGCACTAACACTAAATATTTTCCGAGTGCAGCTAACCAAAAGGCCTTTATGTCTATTTTAGTGCTAGTAAATCCAGTTCTTCATTTATTTTCATAAGTATTTATAGGTGTCGCAAGACTCTTTGCTTAGTAATTTTCCCTGTCATAGAAAATCCTATGTGGAGAACAAGAATAGCGTTTATACTGCATTTAGAGAAGAATTTTCTGCTTAAGTGGTTGCCTAGGATGTGCTAGCTAGACTAGCTAGACTAAAAAAATATTGCTAATTCTACTGCAGCACTTTTTTTTTTTTAATGATTTATCTAATCCTTATTAGATCTATCCAGAAAATTGGGACTGCAAACAGATGATTATTATTTTTTTCCCTCCCCTAACTACAGGTTGCTATTCTAGTAGCCAGTTCAGTATTTTTCACTTGTAAAATCATCAGGTAATTTGCTACTTGATGTGTCTGCTGCTGTGTTGATTCTTTCTTGCCTTAATAAAAACAACTGAAAGTTTGTGTTAGAGGTATGGAGGAAAAACACTGCTCTAAGTATGCAGTTAGAGTTCAGCTACAATTGATATGAAGGTAATGCAAAATGTTTTCTCCTGTATTCTCAAATTCCAGTGCTGCCTGCAGATGTAAATTTAAGCAATCTGAATGATGAGCGCGCTTATGATTAAAAGCTTTTTTGTTTGTTTGACTTTTTTTAGTGTAAGCATTTCCTTCCTAGGTTGTTGGCTTAGCTCATAATACAAATACTGTACTGTACAAATAGTGTATTAATTTGTACATATTTTCAAAATTACTTCATCTGGGAGGTGGCATGCTTTCTTTTCTTGAAAGGGTGTGATTTCCAAAATATGCTCAGGACCAGCGAGTCAAATCCCTGACAGCACCGATATTTCTTTCTTCTGCCTGTCCTCTTCCAGATGATTTGCTTCAGCCCCTGCCACTCTCTCAGTTCAGCTCTTTCTGTGGCTGTGCCATAAAACCTTTTTGGGTTAAAAAGAAAGCAAAAGCAATGGGCCAGCAGGGCTGGGTCTTCCTGTGTCGGCTCTGATGCCAGTTCAAACATTTTGGGAACTGAGGATGTCAGCTAATAGACCTCCAGGAGCCTCTCTTTACGAGTGCTGCTGGAGTGGGACTCCTTGAACAGCAGTAATTAACGGACTGTTGTGAATGGGTCAGCTTTCACATTTTAAAGTGTGGAGCCACAAAGGTAAAAGTGAAGGAAGTGTGTGCTTGCTCTTAAGAAACCAAAACCCTTTCTGGTGATTAAGCAGAATAGTTTACTTTACGCTTCTGTTCCTCCTTTTCTCTGTTTGAAGGACATCTCTTCTTACTTTACTGTAGATATTAATCCTGGGATTTTACTACTTGAATCAATCAACTTTTTCTACGGGAGCATATGACTAGGATGGTTGCTGAAGGGATTATTCTATGCTAGCAAAGGCAAACTGGTCAAAGAAACTGCATTTGACTATCTGAAGTGCAAACCTGAAAGAAGAAGAAAATAAAAAAGGCGTTGAAGTGTTTCATTTCAAGCCCCACTGACATTTCTCATTGAAAAACTCTGCTTCATCATGTACTTTTTTAACTTTACAGAAGAGAACCAAGGGAACCTTTCTTCACCTTTCTCATGCCCATACCACTTGCAAGTTAACACTTGTGCCGTAATCCCATGCAGTTTGGTTAGTCTGTAAACTGTGATCCTGCCCGTGTCAAAAACCAAAACAGAGCCCTCTTGGAAAGGGAAGCTCCTCGCCAAGCCGCAACTTGTACGACTGCAGCAATCACGTGGCGTTGGAGCGAGCCAGCCTGCCAGAGCCGGGGAGTAGCACGTTACAAGGGTTGACTTTGTAGAAACAACACCACAGTTGCTAAGGAGCAGATAATTAAGCCAGTCTATTAATCTTGAAGTGCCTACAGCTAGATCTGTTCAACGGCAGCAGCCTTTTGAAGCTGGTACTTCAAACTGCATTGCAAAGGTGGGCAATTGGAAGTCACATGTGACCAAAGCAGCTTTTGCCTCTTGTCTTGGGGCTGTTATTCAGCGCAAAAGGAGTTTGTCTCATTGTCTAGGGTAAATGTGAAGGCTCATCCTTAAACCAAGGTGAGCGATGGCAGGAAGGGTAGCAGCAACAGTGCTGTGCTAAACTTCAAACTAAGTGATTCAGAATATATGTGAAAAGGAAGTTGAAATGCAGTGAATGCAATGGAAAGCAACAGGGAAAAAAAAAATCCCTGTACCCTGGTTGTACTGTATGTATTTCTTAGGCCCAAGTAGTAATGGACCACCTAGCAGTATGGATTTGGTCTGACTGGGCTCAAGCATGCAATTAGTTTTTGTCAAATTAGCCACAGCAAACCAAATGAAGTTTATATAAGCCTTATTGCCTTTTTTTGTCAGTTATAGGAAGAAACATAATATCTAATCTCACTAACTTTTTTACATCAATAAGCTTTAGTCTCTCTCTTCATTACTGCAATGAGGTCACGGTGAACATGGTGTACTTGGGATGTCTTTTATTAGAATACCTTTTACTGGAATCCTTACAGTCCAACTTTATTATTAAACCATGTCTTTCCTGTGTTTTCTTGCTTCATGTAACTTGTGGCAAGGAAGCAGTCTTGTGGTGCTATCAGTCTGGGTTTAAGGAGCTGTTTATCAACATGGTGTGACAATTGCTTAAGTCTGTCTGTGTGTTACAATAATACGAGCCACAAGAGCTGATTTCATTAGCCTAGGGCCTAGCCACATAGTAGATCAGTGGGTGGAAGACTGATCACAATCTAACAAAGCTGACTGTGGGATCATTTGATAATAGAGAATGAAGGTTGTGGGTTTTAAAAAAAAAAAAAAAAAAAAAAAAAAATCCCTGGAAGCCATATATAAGGGAAGTCTGTAAAGAAAACTAGATACAGTAAAGTTTTCCTGTGCAATGCGGTACTTTGATATTTGGTCAATTTGATATGCAGATCCAGAGAATGTTCTACTATTAAGGAAAGTAAACCAAAAAATTGTATAGATTGTATTTAAAAAAAAATTCCACTTCTTGAAAGTAGTCACGCTAAAAACTCCTTTTAGCCACCATGTCTCTGGAGAGGTAGTCTTCAGTTTTGATTTTCTATGGGTGGAGTGCTTAGGGAAGTCTTAAGATAATAGTGAATCCTAAATCAGCAGTAATTGCTTTGTCCCACTTCAGCTAAGGAATAAAACCCCCCCTCTTCTTCTCTCTCCCCGTATGCAGAAGCTTGAGAGTGTAGGGCCAATGCTGTGGGAACAGAGCACAGTGGTCTGGCAGCCTTCAGGAGGAGCTTGGCTGAGGAGGGGGTAGATTAGTCGAGTAAAGCAAAATCTTCAAAGTTTGAGACGCAAATCCATAAATAGTATGGGTTATCCATTTGTGTCGTGTGCAGTCTGATTTTATTCTTTCAAGATGAGGAAATGTACAAAGTAACCTTAACAGGACCTATACACTGAAAACCAATGAATAAATAAGCATGTCCTTCCCTGGAAGTGAAGCCCGTATCCAACAGTTTAGCAAAAAGAATGTTTGGATCAACTTGGTCAATTACCTCAACCAAATACGTGAGGGAAAATTATATAGAGTTGATGGCATTTACCCTTCAAAGGTCATATTCAAAGCAGCAGATTTTTTTTCCTAAATTTTGCGTGTATTTGTATTAGTCTTATTTATTCAAAATGATCACTGCTGTCTGTCTTCCCCCCTGCCCCGTGAAGCAGACACTTATTCCAAATACAGTGCAGTTAATTACTGTTGTTTCCAAATACCCAATAAGCCGTATTGGTAGATGTCTCATAGGTATGAACAAATGTGTCTGGAGGCCCTCAGTATTTTTCAGATAAACACAAAGGAAGAAAGAACACTACCCTGTGAAAATTTAAGTTGTAGCTTACATTTGTATGTATTAATAAAGGGGGTACTATAGCAAGCATGAAGTCAGAATTGCAGCTGGTTTCACAGGGGGTATGGAAAAGGCAATTTTCTGTCTAATGTTTATAATTGCTAGTTGGAACTGTCACTCCAGTAATTTTTAGCTCTGCCTCACTATAGTGAGTGAACCTAGAAAATACAGAACAAACACTCTTTTGTGTCATTAAATTTTTTTTTTAAAAATCAGTAATTGCATATGGATTTTTTTCTTGTTTTCAATCCCAGCTCCTGGGCGAGTAACGAAGCTCCAGCTACTCCTGTCAAATGGGGTGCTGAGATCAGTCCTTTCTTCTGTCACTCTGTGTATCTACATTTGGTCATTGTTTATCACGTCAGTTCTCTATGAAGATTCCTTACAATGGAAAATGTTCAAATTACGATAAAAAAGTATTCATTAGAGTAGTGACACAGCTGAACAATTGTTCATTTAGAAATGGAAACAAAACCCCAGAGTAACTACAGATTAAAACTCTGCTCTTTTCTTGATTTATGCTTGAAATCAAACATTCAGACGGCTTTTGTTTTCTAAGCACGATCAGACATATTTCCTGACATTTGTTCTCAGCTTGCTGCTGGCTAAGTGAAGACTGGCTTGTTAGCCAAGGAAGAAATACTTCACCAGGGGGAGTTCAGCCTAGGCTTTGGAAAAACTCTGTAGCTCGTTGGTCAAGACACTTGTCAAGTTCCATTTTTCTTTTGCATTAAAGAAGGTCCCAAGGCTGATCTCATCAAACAAGTGTCCAAAACCCTTATGACTGACACAGTAAGAGACAGCAACAGAAGACATGACTTTTTTCAGTGGGAAAGGATGACTAATGTTGTGGCCTGTTACAGGAAAAAAGCGGATTTAATTCCCTGATGTAAATCAATTCATTATTCCTTGTTTTTTCTTTTGTTTTTGTTTTTCAATATCATGAACATGAATGTTGCAGTTAAATAGCAATTAGGGAGATGAGTTGCGAAGAAAACGAGAATGTAAACAAACCAAGCCATTCTCAAACGTGGCTATAGGAATGAACGTCAATAGTAAATAACACTCTGAGTTGAAATACATTAAGCATGTTAAAGTGTTCTTTCATTTATGAAAACTGTAATATCATTAGCAAGCAGAAAATTAATACTTAAATATGAATTCCTGGCTGTTGTCTTTCTCCTTAGCAACGCTGGTACAATAATGTGGTTACACAGTGACAGAAAATCAGGAAACTGATTTGGCTGTGAAAAGGCTTGCTTGGTTTTTTTGTAATTTTTTCAGACAGATCGGTGTCCCGAGCTACCTTGTAGCATGGCCTCACAGCTTTGCAGGAGAAGGCGAGGAAGGCAGAGCAAGCAACTTCACCAGAGAGACAGAGGTGACTTTACTGCTGTTGCTGGACATTGAACCTTGCTTTAAGCTTCTTGTGTTTTTATGCCAGTACGGAGAGCAGTACTTCCCTTTGCCTAAGAGAGCCATGGGCTCATTCCAACATGCTTCTGCTGTGTGCTAATATTGAAACATCTGGTTTTGCACCTGGGTGACATTGGGTTTGAGTGGTGGCCATCCATCTTAAGCAAAAAAGGATTTTGCCTTTTTTTATTTTGAAATGTAGTCTTGTAGCACATTCACGGTGTTTTAGGAATCAAGTGAAACGTGAATGTGCTTCTGAGCTATAAGATTTAAGAATAAATATGTAAGTTAAGAAAATGATTACGTAGACAAACTAAATGGAGAAAGACTGGTGTGTTGCAAAACTGACACTGGCAGCCACTAAAGCAGTGAAGAAAAAAAAGATGAGGACAAACTTTGTGGAAGGACAAAAACCGTAGTGTTAAAGCATAGATCTTGCTGTACAAGAAAATGTCTAGAGGCAGTTTATATAGCTGAAATCAAGTGGTAAATGGTTGTGTTGGGACTAATACAAAGGTAACCTCAGATGGTAATTTATTGTGCCATAGTACTACTTTTCACTGTTTGATTCATCTCTGAGTCTCCCTTAGGAAATTCATGGAAGGTAGGAGAATAATTTTAGTTCTTAGGAAAATGTTAAATGAAGCATCTCATGCTGTGCTCGTTAGCAGAAGAAAAGAAACAAAACAAACAAGCTATAAGCAATGCTGGGAATGGTTCAGATGTCTGCGATCTTTCTTCCCAGTAATTTGAATTTCTTCCCACTAATTTGCTACTTAATAATATCTGAATTAATATTGTCTTAATTTTTTCCTTGTCATTGTTGATTTAAATTTATATGTATAAAATCAATGTGATCATGTTACTTGCAAAAAGCAGTTGATTGCAGTTGATCCATGGGTGAACCTGCTTATGTAATTCTGTGTTTGCTATAGTAGACCCCTACATGAGATTTCACCCATCACTCAGTGCAGACCCTGTCCTGAAGACTTCTACAAAGCCAGGTTTAATTAATTTTACTTACAAAGATAGATATCAAATTTCATGTAGATCGTGAACGCTCTCTATGCTCTACAGGTGAAAACTTTTTGTCAAGGATAAAAATTTGCCTGGGACTAAGCAATTAAGAAGTAGAGCAGAGACAGCAACTTGGCTCTCCCAAGCCCAGTCTTTCTGTTAAGCCCTTTTGCCTGTATGCTTTTACGTGTTGCTGTATTGAGAAAAAGGGAAAGGGCGGGCTGAAAACAAAAGATGGGATACTGTGTTTGAGATCGAGAACTTGGAGAAGGATGACTGCTCTGCAAAACATAACAAGAATCGTGGATAGGCTGATGCTTTTTGTGATCAGATTCAGGAAGAGGTATATTTCTTCTCAAGAAGGCATTTTATTACAGATTCCACCCCCCCCTGCCCCCCAAGGGTGCCGAGGAATTATTGCAGTGCACAGAGAGGAAAAGCTTGATCTCAGTTCGTGATCTATTATGCAAAAAATTTGCTTCCCCTCCCTTTCACCAATTTCTCCATGAGCACAGTGCTACATCAGTGCTGGTCAGGTCAAATACATCAGGAAAAAAATTGGGCTGTTACATAAGGCAGTCTCTCTTACACTTCATACTCTGGAAAGTGCAGTTCTATACTTGTCGCCAGATAAACTCTGTTTGGGTTATACTAAGATTACTAATTCTTTGGTAGACTCTTGTATTACAGTGGAAAAATTTCAGCCATCGTTTTACTGTGGGTTTGGTTTGGTTTAGTTCTGCAGAGCTTCTTATAATACAAGTAGGCACCCTAGGCCTAATTTTTCCAGAAAAATTGTGTCCACCAGTTAGTTGCAGGATCAAGTCCAGGAAGCAGACTTTATTTCTGCACCGTATCACCAAAGGAAATGGTAAATGGATGGGTGGATGGAACATTTAGTGTTACGAAGAGCAGGAGCAATTTGTAAGAGGCCTAAACAAGGCATTCCTATGGAGATGAAGTTAGGGGAATGCATGCAGGTTTGGACTTCAAAGGTAACTGTGTCTCTTTAGGGCAAACACATGAGAAATGGGACTCCCAGTGGTGGACCAGCCTACATCCATGACTACTAGGCTAATCTGTCTGTTGTGGTGGCTGGGAGTTTTCAAGTTTTTGGAGTCTATTCCAAAAGGAGCAGCAATGAGCAAGAAGAGGTGGGATATGCATACAGGCTTAGGACCAGATATGGCACGCTCAGATTTTCATGTGGTTCATTTGCCTTATTTCAGCCTAGACTAAAACACCTGTAGGAGTGCTCCATACTATAGGAGTATTTTTCAATAATGAACTCAGCTAAAGATTTCAGTTTTTGAAGGGCAGCTGTACATATTACAAATGTTTAGGACGTTTGGACACGGTGCACGGGATGAAAATGTTCTCTGTTTTCTCCTCATTGTGGTTAAGTCCCCCAAAACAATCAGTTATTGCCAAGGGAACAGGGGCCAGTTTTTCCTGTCTCTTAAAGAATTGCTAGCGGAGATGTGGATGACACTAGTGAATTGCTCTACAAAAGGTTCAGTACAGAGCAAAGGAGGAGTGTCAATAACATCTGTTGGCTGTGTCTTGGACTATCTTCATGTAACTTGCTTTCTAGATTGTTCAAGAGATTGATTAAGTTATGTTTGCGACAGCTGTTCAGTCTGGTGAGTGGTTTTTTTTAATATAATATCATTATTTTAAAATCTCATAATTCTAAAAAACTATTTCTGTGCTGCAATTATTTACCACTTGCTGTTGGCCTCATTTAGATTCACAAGGGACTGTGCTAGGCCCACAGTCATCCATACCGGCTTTCAAAGTTGTGCCTTTTTATTTCCTGAGTGCATTCAACTTCAGTTCTGACCTAAGAGAATCTAGTTTTGGGGTACCAAACCTGAAGGTTTTTTTAACAGCACTTCAGAGATCACAACATGTTTTGTGAGCTGGGCCAGAGCTGAGAGGCTGAGGTCTCTGAATCCACAAACGTGGCAGAAGGTTGAATACGGAGTGCTGAGTTAAGCCATGAGCTGTCAGTAAATCATTCTGCTAATCTTGAAATTGTCTCGTCTGGAGGAGTTGCTTCTTAGAAATGAAGAATAGTGTTTGGCGTGGGAAGTCAAACTCCTGTTACTTTTCTGTCTAGCTTAAAATAAACAATTATATTCAAAAGACAGGCCCAGTTCATCACCTGTCTAGTCGTGATTGGCAAATTACCATTTTGGCCTTCTAAAAGTTGGTTCTAGGAGAAGCCTTTAACTGAAAAGTTGTTCAGGTATAAACTGTGATTTCATAAAGCCACTGTTTGNTCGCCACTTAAATCTAGAATTTTCTAAATGAGGAGGAAATGGAATGACTTAACTAAGAATAAAAAAATCAGGAACTCTGACAGTGGTTCAAGTGCTTTGCCAAGTGACCTAGCTTGAAAAAAATACGGGTTTTTTTATTGCCAAGGAAAAAGCAGCTCATTTATGAAGTTGAAATGAAAAGGTTTTAAAAAGCCCAAGTATTAACATATGGGTGCCAAGTGCAATTTTGGCCAGCATGTAAATAACACCCTGAAATCTGGTTTCAAACTAGTTTTCAGCTTTTGGTACTGTCACTTGCTACCTTGATCATAAATTGTATGTTTTGGATTTTTTCCCCTGCTTGTTCCATTCCCCTTCTTTTTTGTAACACTCTTACCCCCCATTTCCCCAGGAAAAAAGTACATGTGTACATTTTTTATTAATTTTATATGTATATTGCTGGATAGCCAAATTCATCTTCATATTACATCTAGAACGTGGAAAACTGGGGATGAAAAAATTGTACTCTGAATTTATTGAATTATTCTGTAGATTTCCTCTTTGTTTAAGACTGATTTTAACATCTGGAGAGTATTTCTAACAGTTAGCAATAATGAGTAGGAAATATAAGTAATTTTGGGGTCAAATCATTCACTTGGCTTGCATTCTCACTTGGGTACATAAACTCCACATTTCCAATAGCAAAGCTGATAAAGCTGATTTTGAAGGCTTCAGAAGCATGAATTGTAATAGTTCATACATGTGAAGTTTTAAGGTGGAGCTTTTGTTGACTTAAGTTATCACAGGAATTTATCTTAAGAATATATATAGCGTGTGCATGTGTCCTTGAGACTTAAATATGAACGTGCAAGCTTAGATATTCTGAGATAATGCTTTTGCTCAAAACTTGTCCAAAGTATACTGGGGGAAAATGTAATCTTTTCTTTAAAATGCTGTGTTTTATCTCTAGTGGGACCAGAGCGTAGCAGAGATGTAAATCCACTTGACTGCAAAACTGGGCACCGGTGTATCCATTATTGTGTCTGAAGAGTGTTTTTCTGAAGCCAAGTGCTTCCATGTATTTGCATGTAGGATGAGATACAAACTAATGATATATTAATATGTCTGTGTATCTCAGGTGAAAAATAAATGCATGGTGATATAACCATAACTTTTTTTTTTCCCCAAATACTACAGATGATTAAATAGGGCATTGTTTAAAAAAAAAAAAAAAAAATCTGTAATCTGGAGGCAAGAGTTTTAAGGACGGGGTTTTTCTTCTCTGTGCCAACGGTAAAGTTAGAAATAAATTCATCACCATGATGAGTAAGTAGTGACTGAAAAAATAATTTCATATCAAGGCTCTGGGTACAGTTTAACAGTTTATAGAATCACAGAACACCAGGTTGGAAGGGACCTC
>WAAD01025045.1:1160-21666 GCA_013389945.1 Fregata magnificens
CTAAATTACTGTTGCCTGTGTCATTAAATTTCATATTGTGCATGGAATCTAAATACATCAGTTTGTTCTGCATGACAAGCAGAAGTGAGCATTCATACATTACTCAGCCACTTAATTAAGAGCTTGGGATATTTGCAGTTAGCAGAAACTAATAAGGGAATCACATTTAAATTCAAATCACTCCTCAGGGTAGCTGTCTGCAACATAAGCAAAGCTTACTGGGTAGATGTTCCACTAAATGCTCAGCTAAAAGCTTCGTTTTACTGTATTTGTGAGTAAAGAATAATACTGGTTTTGATTAAAGGTGAGAGTAAAATAAACAAATCTGTTTGGGATTTTCAAGTCATGTTTTGTCTCAGTTATTTTTAAATTCCAGTATGTCTATTACTTTGTGTAGTAAAATAAGACTGTGATTTAGGGCTTTACTAGCACAAAACAGTAGGTTCTATAAAACAGTCAGCTGGGCTTACCCTACACATGATATTTTAAGACATTTTCCAGGAATAAGACCTATTGCAGACAGCAGGCAGCCACCCTAGCAGCCTTAAGGAAACATCTCAAAATCCATGTATTGGTACATTATGAGCCATGCCACAGTTCCAAAAACGTATTAAATAAATGAAATTTACTGTACTACCAATTTTCTTCTATGTTGCTCACTACTAAACAGCTCATTTTCCATTTTATTTGGGAACTCCAACTCTTACAGAATTTCAGAATTTTTTCTATAATGGACCAAAAGTAAAGTAGTAAAAACAGTAGTAGTAAGTATACTTAAAATGTCATTAGCCAGGAATATTGTCATTGATGATGTACAGATGACCCTGCACCATCTTCAGACCGTTGCCAGGGTCCTCACTCCAGTTCTAATCCTTTCTTTCACTTTTTGCTACAAGACATCTGCTTGAAGGATCAATGGACCTGAAATCTTTAAAATTCCAGCCAATTTTCTATAATTTGAATGGAAAATATGCCTCTAAAATAGGCCAAAAACGTTCTTTGGAAATAAAGTTTGTTTATGGCATTTCACAAATATAGGTAATGAGTTTTATATTAACCATAATAATGTTATTTTAAAATATTATGATAATGACTGTTTCATAAAACCTGTCTGAATTATAAAATTTCAGGATAGGAAAATCAAACATTAACATCTGAAAACTCACAGGAGAAATGTGTTATTAATTATTTTTCTGCTTTAAAAGTTGGAAATAGGGCAAAAACAATAGCAATAATTTTTTCATTAAACATAAAGCAATTTAAACTAGAAAAATATATAACATCAATCAAAAAAAAACCCCAAACCTCAAAATCTTTCATGCAAATTTCCAGCATGAGAAAAATTATCATGTCATAAATGTAAGCAACAGTGAATATTTAATGTTTACCACAATGTTAGGGTATGTCTATATCACAATGGATGCATTCTTGCACAGCATGCAAATATGTTTAAGCTCGCTCTGAGTGAGTACAGTAAAAGAATTCAAACATTTCAGTAACAGAAAAGTAGTGCTTTTAGCCCAGCAATGAATTACTGCTGTAAGCCATTACTATTTCTCTCCTTGCTGCCATTCCAAACGTGTATGTTCCCTGTTGGCCACCCCATCCATACTTCGAGTATGTGTAACTGACAACATAAAATATCCTTTCTTCTGTGACCTTTCCACTCTTCCACTAAGTATAAGGTGTTTTTCTTCTTTTCCTCTGAAGTTATTTTCCCAAGGCTCTTTCTGCTGGTCTGGGAGTTCAGCGGTTGTGAGACTCTCAGCTTCTATATTTGAAGTATTACATTGAAAGTACTTAAATTTGGGGGGATTTTTAAATGCTTTGGAACTTCAGCATTGGTCATTTACAATTTTTAATACATTTATGAGGGAATCTGCAACATATTTGTTGTTTTGACACTTTTGCTTTACTATACCATGTGTTGTCCTCACAATTATATTATCATACTTTATTTTTGTATATGGCTTTTTTTTTAATACAATTTCTTTATGACTACAATGTCCAAAGAAGACTCTTGACTCACAGTTTCCTGGAACACTCTGGTGCCATACAGGAATTACATGACATTTTCAAGCATTAAATCTTTAATTCTCACATTCCTGGGGATGCCTGTGCTAGGGTATGCATCTATGCAGTGAAATGGAACAATGCAGAGAAGTTGCCATTAGGTGTTAACCAAGTCTGCTCCAAAATTAGAAGTAGTTTGATTGCATCAGCATGATTATGTGCACTCAGCATTTATGAGTGGCCTGACATACTTCTGCAAACACAACATCACTCCAGCACTGAGCTGTTGCTTTCAGATCTGAGCTTTTATCACCACGTTAGGGCTCCCTTGTGTGCTCCTCCATACAGTATTGGTTGGAACCAGGGATTTCTGTATCCTGTTAAAATGCACAGTGCAAGCAAGCCTTCAGAGGATAGGGATGTATTCTTACTCTTCCTTTGCTCATAAAGAAACAGAGGAACAGAGAAATAAAAGTTTAAAATGCCTTAGGAATCACTCTTTTTCAGCTTTACACTTCTAGCACCTGCAAGGATTGTGTTTGTCCAATAGTGTTTGATGACAGTGAAATCAGAACAGAACTGTGATCGAGTGCAAACTTGACTCAGGGCAAAGCTTAGAAGAGCTACTTCAAATGCCAACATTTCTTAAACAGCTGTTCTCCTAGATCATAACTGGAAGAGATTAACAAGTTTGAAGTCAACTGAGGAAAAACTGTTCTAGTAGAAGTATCTTGTCAGTAAATAAGGGTACATCATGTAATCTGCTAACCTTAGCAAAACTGTGTAAGTGGACTAGGAGTTTAGCTCTGTGAATTCTGTAAATCAGGTTTATTTTTCACCATTTAGTTTTTCTGTGACAATACACAAAACATGTCATAATACATCTTGAACAGTCTTGAAACACACAGTCTTGAAGTAGATTTCACATATAATGCTAAATACAGCCAAAATCACAGAAGATCCCCACCGCTTGAACTACTTCGCTTTCTTTCTTTGGCTCTCCTTCTACTTCAAAAGAAGTTAAGAAAGTGCATCACCTTGTAGCCCAATAAAACAAATAACCCTTGAGCTATGAATAGACATTGGCCTGACATTTTGCTTTCTTAATGCTAAGCGTTTTCAACCCTTTATGAAACTTGTCTTTTCCTTGTCTCTAGTGCAATACAAAATAGAGAAGAGCAAGAGGGGTGCTCGAGCTGGCCGAGATAGGAAACCTATCACTTGGCAAAGGAAAGAGAAGTAAGAAAAAAAGCAGAGGGAATCTGCCTTCTCATTTTCAGGATTAAAGGAACAATATCAGGAGCAATACAGGATGTACAACTGAGAGGAGAAAAAGTACTTTTCTACTTTTTAGTTGATTGATTTTATTTGGGAGATCATAAAAACACTTGTTGTGGAAGAAGCGTGAAGATTTCAGAAATAATTGGGAGAAGGCAGGTAATGCTTGCCACTGGCTGTTCAGCCTTGCCTGTGATCCTTTCACAGGCAAACTTGTATGCACGTGGACATTGTATTTTCACTGGTGTATAAAAACAGCAGTTCTTTGTATGAAGACATGTATTTGCTTCCATAGCAGGGTATCTCTATGGAAGAAGACTGCTTGGAAAGAATACTACTTGATGTAGAAAGTAGTCACACAAAATGAAGTATGCAACCCGAGCAACTAGTAACAGGCTTTTTCTCTGTCCAGAGCACAACCAGTGCTCAGATCCTACAGAATAATTCATCTGGCTTACCATTTGCTCCTGAATGCCTCTTTTGGGGCAGAAGGAGTAGAGAGAGGGAGTCCCCACAGCTCTTCCCCAGTATGTTGTTTACTGTAATTCAGCTAATTTTCAGCTGCCATCCTCCCCAGGGAGTAGAAAGGGTCTTACCTGTGTTTACCTGGGAAACACCGGGGCAGGAAACCTGTGAGATGTACGCTAGTTCTATAGCAGGGGAGGGACCATGGCAGTCTTCTTCCCTTAGCACTAGCAATGAGCTTTATGACCTGCCCAGCCACATAGGCTGAGCATAACTAGTTACAAGCACAGTTCGTAAGTATCCCTGGGTTAAAAAATGTCTAAACTTTAGATAGATACCACTAAATAACAAGCACATTTGCACAGATCAAGACCAATTAGCATATCATTAAGTAACTTAGTTTTTTTGCATTCAAGTTGGGCTCTATACACCAATTTACCTCACAAAGAAAAAAAATTCATGTCCACTAGGGTTAGGTCTGGCATTTCTTTTTGTGAGGTTTTATGTGTTCCCGGTATTTTTTCTGTGTAGTCAAGCTAATGGAAATACATTTCTCCAGAAAGAGATATTTTAGAGAATGACAGCAAGCAGGTTGAGGATATCTGTCACGATTTTTAACTTGTGCAAAATTACCAGATCATAGTAAGTGAAATTCTCCATGCCTCTATGGCTTGCGCAGCAGAAACGCAGTCCATGATCTTCTTGTTCAACCCCATGACTGTTTTAAAGGCTTCAGAGTAATTTGCATGTTTTTGGCTAGGTCTAAACTACCTATAGAAGAATATCTCTGTCAGAAACAATAGGTTATAGTTTCAAAAGAGTAGTCATTGCTCAGTAAGGGACAACAAAAATAACGTGAAATTTACACCATATTCTTAATCTCCATCTTGGTTCCTGTGGTAAGGAAGGCCTTTATGGACCAACTACTTAAAAACTGTGATGGGCTACATCCATTAAAAGCATTCTTTATTGATAGTTTTTCAAAAGAAACCTCTGTGCATTGCTCTAGTAAAAAATCAGTCCTTCACAATTAAAGTGGTCAGCCAGTAAAACACTGACATTTAACAATTTCAAGAAGTTAAAGTTGCGGACTGCATTTGCACTTTGCTGTTCATTGGCATATAGCTAAATCCAAGGCTCAATTTATGGCAGTCTCGTTACTGCTCTAATTTTAGAGCTGGAGGTCAGCAGTGCTCTGAGCTTTCATCCCTTTTCTTTCCTGTTACTCTCGCAGAATCCTTGAGTACCTGGGTAAACAGGCCTGTAAGTTGATTTTCCATGACACTTATTTACACAAAGTATCACTGATGGAACGTCAACACCTGACTGAGCATTATACTTTTTATTTCAGTATAACTTCTTGTATTTCTCATTCAGAAATATTTCAACTATCATGCCTTCTTGGTCTTGTAATAATACCCAGAATACTCTCCTGAGGCTCTCTTTGCAATTAAAAGCATATTTTTAAGTATTTCTAATTGTGTTTTTAATTGTACCCATGCAAAAAAAAAAAAAAAAAATATCTTTCTGGGAATGGGTATTTTACTTGATCAGTCTCTTTTAATAACATTTGCAATGTTTTATTTCCAATTAGTTAATCTTCTGCAGTTACATGTAATCTCCATGTTGTATTGTGTCAAAAAGAGATAAAATGAATTCCAAAATAAGATTAATTAAAATATCTGAAAACCTGTGTTACATATTAGTGTGCAAAAAGGCATAATTCTTAACAACTAGTGTTTTGACCTGAAAAAAAAATAGAATAAATGGATTACTATTAAATTAATGGCATATTTAGCTGTTCTATCACACTTTTCTGTCCACAGATTTCAAAGGACATGAATAGCACTTTCTTTATTTGCAGATGGAAGAAATGAACCATAGAAACTCGTGGGTGTCTAGCACGTTAACCTGAAGATTCAGTACTACTTGTTTTTCTGAGGTTGCCCACATTGGCCTACAATGACTTGTGGTAGTAGGATGATTCTGTTTATCCCATGGAATGCCACCTGCAAGGTGCTGAGCATAAATCACTTCTAGGTAAAGGAGGTAATTATGGCCATGAATTCCACCACGACAACTCTCATGCATAAATTTAAGTCCAAACTGAAATGTGTGTAGACCCAGACCTTGATGAGCCGTGTTTTCTTTTATTCAGAGGACCAGCAAAACATCAATGTACTTCTGAGATGCCATGTAAGTTCTTGGAACAGATTTTAATGGTGTATTGATTCTCTGTCTGGGATGAAATTCAGTCTGTACAGTTCTCAGCCACAGATAAATGCCTTTACCATTAATATATGTTACCATTAAATAAATATCAGTTTATTACCCAGTTCCTTCACTGTTATTTCAAATTTTAATGTTTCATTATTATCTGACTAATAATAAAACTGTACTCTGGAAACTAGTAGACATTTTAAATCAGCTTCATTATTATCAAATCCAAAGTCATAAGCACATGGATGTATTATATTTGTATTTATACCTGCCCTAAAGTTTCATTTAACGGAATTCATTAATGAAATTCATATTTTTGTGTACCACCATGTCTTTCTGCTGCATCACTTTGATTTTATAACCCATTTTGCATTCATAAGTTTTAATACCAGGCACTATATAAAGAGTTGTGTTACAGATATGTTAAAGAACTATATTCAACTTCAGTGCTATGGTATCTTTAGGATTAATTTCCATTGATTTAAGCCTTCTTAGATGGGGAAAGTTTGCTTAGGAACAGTTTTCTTCCTTTCTAAATAATTAGTGGTGGTCATAAAAACAAGTGATTTTCCAAAGTCCAGACAAGCATGAGGAATATTGTCCTCCTAAAGCTGAATTACCAGTTCTCACAGAACTTAATAGGATTTTTTATCATGCACATTCAAGGACAGTATTTGGTCCTTGCTGAGGATAAACATGTGACGTAAGTTCTGCCAGTGTAATATACTTCTGACCTGCAATATCCCAGCTGTTCCAGATGTGTGCCTCTCTCAGACAAAGCCTTTCAATTGTAGCAAATTATATGGTGGTTTTGCAAAGCAGATAGATAAAACATCCACAACGAATTAGTCTATGATGAGAACTAGATCTGAAATAGCTGATACCTCACCTTTTCTTAGCTGTGCTTTTCTTTTTTTACCTGTGTTAAAATTAATTACATTCTCTGTAGCATTACCACTACAAAACAGAGAAGCTTTTGCACAAAAGAAAAGAGACAGTTGGGTTTTTATTTCTGAAAATGGTCCTTTTAGGATGGGGGGCGAGAGAGATCTGTTCCACATCTCATGCTTTAAAGCAATATCAATAAATGAGACAGGGGATCTGGTGACAATTGGCATGGAGAAGGCTGAGGATCTCAGCAACATTTTTGCCTCAGTTTTCACTGGTAATTGTTCTTCACACATCTCTCTAGTCCCTGAATCTCAAGGCAGGGACTGGGGGAATGAAGTCCAACCCATTGTAGGAGAAGATCATATTCAATACCACCTGAGGAACCTGAACATACACAAGTCCATGAGACCTGATGAGATGCATCCCAGGGTCCTGAAGGAACTGGCAGATGTAGTTGTTAAGCCACTCTCCATGATATCTGAAAAGTCACGGCAGTCAGGCGAAGTCCCCAGTGACTGGAAAAAAAGAAACATCACACCCATTTTTACAGAAGATATAAAGTAGGACACTGAGAACTGAGAACTGTGTGGCAAGGTTTTGGTAGCGGGGGGGGCTGCAGGGGTGGCTTCTATGAGGAGATGCCAGAAGCTTTCCCCATGTCCAATAAAGCCAATGCCAGCCACCTTCAAGACAAACCTGCCGCTGGCCAAGGCTGAGCCAATCAGCAACGGTGGTAGTGCCTCTGGGATAACATATTAAAGAAGGGGGAAAAAACTGCTGTGCAACAGTAGCCGGAAAGTAGGAGTGAGAATATGAGAGAGAAACAACTCTGCAGACACCAAGGTCAGTGAAGAAGGAGGGGGAGGAGGTACTCCAGCCGCGGGAGCAGAGATTCCCCTGCAGCCCATGGTGAAGACCATGGTGAGGCAGGCTGTCCCCCTGCAGCCCATGGTGGTTAATGTTGGAGCAGATATCCACCTGCAGCCCATGGAGGACCCTGCGCCAGAGCAGGTGGATGCACCTGAAGGAGGTTGTGACCCCCTGGATAGCCCACGCTGGAGCCACCTGTGGCCCTGTGGAGAGGAGTCCACACTGGAGCAGGTTTGCTGGCAGGACTTGTGACCCTATGGGGGACCCATGCTGGAGCAGTCTGTTCCTCAAGGACTGCACCCTGTGGAAAGGCCCCGTGCTGGAGCAGTTTGTGAAGAGCTGCAGCCCATGGGAAGGACCCACGTTGGAGAAGTTCATGGAGTACTGTCTCCTATGGGAGGGACCCCACGCTGGAGCAGGGGAAGAGAGTGAGGAGGAGGGATCGGGAGAGACAACATGTGATGAACTGACTGCAACCCTCATTCCCTGTCCCCCTGTGCCACTGGCGGGGAGAAGGTAGAGAAATTGGGAGTGGATTTGAGCCTGGGAAGAAGGGATGGGTGTGGAAGGTGTTTTAAGATTTGGTTTTATTTCTCATTATCCTACTCTGATTTGATTGTCAATAAACTAAATTAATTTCCCCAAGTCAAGTCTGTTTTGCCCGTGACGGTAAAATTGCCGAGCAATCTCCCTGTCTTTATCTTGACCCATGAGTCTTTCACTGTACTTTTCTCTCCCCTGTCCAGTTGAGGAGGGGGAGTGATAGAGCAGCTTGGTGGGCACCTGGCATCCAGCCACAGTCAACCCACCACAGTGAGACCAGTCAGTCTCACCTCTGTGCCCAGTAACATAATGGAACACATCCTCCTGGAAGCTATGTCAAGGCATATGGATGGCAGGGTGCTTAGAGGCAGACAACATGACCTCACAAAGGGCAAATCATGCCTGACTAATCTGGTGACCTACAATTGAGTGACTGCGTTGGTGGATAAGGGAGGAGCAGTTGATGTTGTCTATCTTGACTTCTGTAAGGCCTTTGACATGGTCCCACCCAACATCCTTGTCACTAAATTGTAGAGATATGTGTTTGATGGATGGACTTTTCAATGGATAAGGAATTCGCTGGATGGCTGCATCCAAAGAGTTGCAGTCAACAGCCAAATGCAGATCAGTAACAAGTGGTAACAAGGCGTTTGCATTGGGATGGGTGCTGTTCAATATCTTTATTAATGATACTGACAGTGAAATTGAGTGCACCCTCAGCAAGTTTGCGGGTGACACCAAGCTGAGTGGTGCAGTTGATACGTTTGAGGGAAGGGATATCATCCAAAGGGACCTTGATAGACTTGAGAAGTGGGCCAATGTGAACCTCATGAAGTTCAACAAGGCCAAGTGCAAGGTCCTTCACCCGGGTCAAGCAAACCCCAATATCAATACAGACTGGGGATGAACAGATTGAGAGCAGCCCTGCAGAGAATGACTTCGGGATATTAGTACATGAAAAATTAGATATGAGCTAGTAATGTGTGCTTGCAGCTGAGATACCCAATCTTATCCTGGGCTGCATAAATAGAAGCGCGGCCAGCAGGTCGAAGGAGGTGATTCCCTCCTTCTGCTCTGTTCTCATGAGTCCCCACCTGGAATATTGCATCCAGCTCTGGAGTCCCCAACACAAGAAAGATATGGACCTGTTAGAGTAGGTCCTGAGGAGGGCCATGAAAATGATCTGAGGGCTGGAACACCTGTCCTATGAAGAAAGGCTGAGAGAGTTGCAATAGTTTAGTCTGGAGAAAAGAAGGTTCCGGGGAGACCTTATTGTGGTCTTTCAATACTGAAAGGGGGCTTATAAGATGGAGAGAGGCTTTTTACCAAGGCCTGTAGTGATAAGACAAGGTGTAATGGTTTTAAACTAGAAGATAGTAGATTTAGATTAGATATAAGGAAGAAATTCTTTATGATGAGGGTGGTGAGACACTGGAACAGATTGCCCAGAGAAGCTGTGGATGCCCTATCCTGGAAATGTTCGAGGTCAGGTTGGATGGGCAACTTGATCTAGTGAAAGAGAATAGAATAGAATAGAACAGAACAGAATGGTTCAGTTGGAAGGGACCTACAATGATCACCTACTCCAACTGCCTGACCACTTCAGGGCTGACCAAAAGTTAAATCATTTTATTAAGGACACTGTCCAAATGCCTCTTAAGCACTGACAGATATCCCTGTCCATGGCAGGGGTGTTGGACTAGATGACTTTAAGGGTCCCTTCCAACCCAAACCGTTCTATGAGTCTATGATTCAATAACTTTATCAATTTATAAGTTAACATAGTTAAAAAAATCAGCAAGAAACTCTTTAGCGGTGGGTTGCCCTGGTGTTTTGTTTAAAAAAATCTCTCTTAAGGCAACCTTTCTTTTAAAATTATAGTTGGGGGCAATTTAAGTTCTTGGAAATGAGTAAGGGATTTTCACAATAAAATTATCAAATAAAATACTGCTCATGTTGCCAGTAAGTGAAAGTTCACCGCAGTTCGCCACCATCTGAGTTGTGTTATGGTTAGAATTATCAGCGTATCAAGCACACATCACAATAATAGAATAGCTAAACTTCTACACTTCCAGTGTATCCAAAGCACATGTGATGTAAAAAGTGGCTGAGCATCTATATAGCTTAAATGGGGAAAAGGATAGATTCTCTATTCTTTAGAGCAGATGCTCAAATTCTAAGACAACATAGAGTGAAAGTCTTTACTATTTCAATGCTGTCTCATAGCCCATGTGAAAACAAGAAACTAGTCTCATTCCAGGCCAGCTACAACATACTACCACAAATGACACTAACAGTGTCCTATACTAAGAAAAAACCCTCAAGATTAAAAGCATGCAGATCCTATTTTACTTTCATGATGGGTTTGAGGCACACCAGTAATTACATGGAGAGAAGTTTGGACTCCTGTTATCTGTTTTAAATCTATATTGTTGATAAATGAAAAGACTTCAACCTCCAGGGCTTTCTGGCCAGAACCTATCACCACAAAATTAGTTCACTTACAGAATGTTTACCAAAACCCTTGACTACCTCTAGATAGTTTCAGTCCCTGATTTATCATAGATTGACTGGTTACAGAGGATTTTCATGCAGTTACGATCTCCATGAACACAGATAAGCAAGTCCTTTTTAAAACAAGTCAGAACTGCCTGATAAATTAGTCTGCCATGGACACAGGAAGTAGTTTGTACATAAACTACAATTTTTTCATCCATAATAGAAGCTATAACAAACATTACCAAGATTTCCAAACATAGAGTTATTTTCTTGCAGTAGCATCTTTATAGAAATAATGGGTTTTACACTGGTAAATCAATTATTTGTTGTAAAGATAGGTCCATATAGTGAATGCCTTATATACATATTTACGTCCGGTTCTTTTTTAAGCTCTTTTACAACCTCTGCAGTGTATCTGTGAATATAGTGCATAATGACTACTTTTTTTTTTTTTTAAATGGAGGACATTAACATTGTATTTATTGCATTACAGTGCTTCTGAAAACACTGCAGGAATGTGTTCATGACTGCAGGGTATGTCTTCTGTTACTTCTTTAAATGAAAGTGATACACCAATTTGCAGGTGATGCAAAACTCTAGAGCAGAAAGCTACAGTACTGCACACAGACATTCTTGGTTAGCGTTAGTCTGTGTCATCACAGTAGTTTGACATACTGAGAAGCAAAACACATATGAACAGAGCCCCACTGTTCTTATGCCACAGACACTTTTTCTGTTTCAGATGACTGATATACTCTTCACTATTGCAACAGCTGAAGCAAATCTTTCTATATATCCACCTATTTCATTTCACATATAGTAAATGCAGCAGGCATTTTATAGTATAAATTTCTGAGTTTTAACATAACTAAACCTTAATTAGCTTGCTTGCATGAGAAGCAGCACACTGTTCATTCCACCAGCTAGCTCAGGCAAACAACCCCCTTAGGTTTTCAGCTAATTGCTTGATGGGCTTCTTTTGTCTAGCAAACCTGAATTCATCCTCTATATTTGCTATTAAACATGAGACAGAAAAAAAGGAATATTTGGGCCTTGAGGAGAAAAGGAAAGTGGAACACTGCATCCAAAAGAGTGGCTGAAATGAAACACAAGTGAGATCACTAAAGCCCTTTGAAGAGAAAATGTGCTATGGCCCAAAAAGATGAAGATGTTAGGAAATAAAACTTGACTTTTAAATGCTCTAGAAAGAAACACATCCAGACCCTGTGCTAATGGTTTTCTCTGTATCACAGTATTGCCTTATAGGATAGGTTAATCCTGCTGTTTCTACTGCTGCACAAAGAGAGTAACAACCTCTCTTCATCTTGAGACAGCACATGTGCTGCTTCTCCCTTGTCATACACTTGCCCCATGGACAAAGGCAAAGAGAGCTGGCAAAGCTGCTGCCTTAAACACAGTCCCTTGGGATGCTGCATTATCAATATCTGTTCTGTACTCCAGAATGTCCCAGGAGTACAGTAGTTCTTTTAAACCCATATTGTTTGGGGCTACTAACTTTTCTTATTTTCTAATTATGTGGTTTCTTAGAAAGCCTTCACTGCTGTGCTGCCTGAATTCTCTTCAGTGGAGCCCAGCTTAAACCTTCAATTGTTTCATGGAAGTCATGAGTTTAGTCCATTGTGACTCTAAAAGCAAGGCACTTCCCATGCCACTTTTCTCATGAGAGGATGAATCATTATTTTTTTTTTTTTATCATTGACAGCACTGTAAAATAACTCAAATTCCTAATTTTGATGTCTCAGTGAAGTGCTTACAGCTCACTGAGATTAAGCTGGGCATTCGTAATAGCTTCAAATTTAGTCATATGGCTTGTTCTTTCTCTTTTTTCTGTAATGGGGAAAAGAACTGTACATGTATTAGTGTTAAATGGAAGTAATTTGTTTTCAATTTAAGCTGTAAATTGTTTACATTACAGGGAACAAAATCAGAGAATTGCCACTGGAGTTTGAAGCAGAAAATGCCATGTTTGCCATGAGTTTTAGTTTCTGTGAAACCTGGACCAACCAGAAAAACACTGTATTGTCTGAACAAGCAAGCCTTACCCTTCTAAATCAGCATCTAGACTATCTTTAAAAGAGTCAGCTTTGTCTCGTGCCCCTTGAAATTGAATTCGCCTTGATGTTCTTGAAGCTGAAGAGAATGTACATATTGCTGTTTACACAGTTGCTTTTGCAGGTAGGGAGGTACCTGGCAGCAATCTGTGCTGGTTACATTATCAAACTGTGTAGAAGTTTTAGGCTAGACAAGATGCACAGTCTGGTAAAAAAAAAAAAAAATCTAACATGAAATATTAAAGATCTTTGCCTTATTTAAAAACAAATGAAAAATCATAACTCTTGTTTTGCTCATCAATGCACTACTACAAAACATTTGATAAAATGCTCATTCACTTGCTAACAGCAAAATGGGTACCCTTTGTCCCTTCCTAAGGAACCCAATGAGAATCGTGGAGATTGATTTATAATAATGCTTCCCACTTGTGAGTTGGGTTTCATAAGTGCAGTACAAGCAAATCACAGGACACAAAATAATAAACCCTACTTGTGCTAGAGGTAGTGGTGAACAGGCAGCAGCAGCAATCCCCAAGAACAAGTGGTAAAGCTGAACAACTGCATGCACAGCACTGACAATTTTCTTAGTGAGACTTTCCTATGAAAAGGTTGGAATCTCTGTCTATGATTCACAGCTTTACAGTAACTCTTTTTGGAAGTCTGCAAAGACCTGAAGATGGGATCTTCTGCATTTTAGTGGTCAGGAACCACTTTAATAAAGCATCATTTAGACCTTCAAAGAAGTCTAGGATTTTGCAGGAGTAAACTTACTTTACAAAGCTGTACTTTCTGGGCTGTGTCCTGTGGAATCACAGTGCAGAATCAGACTTTGAATCACGACCTTAGCCTGCAATTGATGTAGAAGTATTTGATTAGTATTTGGGCATCAGCCAGCAATGTTCGTTTGATACGAAAGCCTTGTTAAGTCAAAAAGAAAGGTTTTTGGCACTCTAGTGAGGAA
Organism: Fregata magnificens; assembly: GCA_013389945.1. Classification (NCBI taxonomy): domain Eukaryota; kingdom Metazoa; phylum Chordata; class Aves; order Suliformes; family Fregatidae; genus Fregata; species Fregata magnificens. The sequence continues at coordinate 14,973 of WAAD01025045.1, forward strand.
GTGATGTTTTCACAGAATAGCATGTATTATTTCTTCAGAGCTACAGGCACTTTCACAAACAGGAAAAGTAGCTCCCTGTTCTACATTAGAAATAAGAAGAAAAGAATATGAATAGATGATTATGGAGACTTAAGAGTAAGAAGGAGAAATCATGAAATCATCTATTGTACAATCACAATCTGTTAATACCGTATTCTCTGCAGTGTAAAGGGGGTTTTATTTTATTAGGTTTTAAATTAATGTATTATATTATTTGCTTAATAAAGTAAAATAGTAGGAAAAGTACAGTGGAGAGGAGAAATAGGAATTAACTGGAAGTGACTTTTGAAAAAGGATTCTAAAAAACAAGTGACCGAATCACAGAATCATTTAGGTCAGAAGGGACTTCTTGAGACCATCTAGTCCAAACCCCCTGCTGAAGTAGGGTAAGCTAGAGCAGGTTGCCCAGGGTATTTTAAGTGCTCTAGAAAGAAACACATGGAGATCCTGTGCTAGTGGTTTACTCCATATCAGATTGTTGCTCCTGCCCTTTCTGCTGTCACACATAGAGACTGACAACCTGCATTTTTTGCTTGAGAGAGCACACAAGCTGCTTCTCCCTATCACACACTTGCTCCATGGAGAAACGTAGAGAGCTGGCAAAGCTGCTGCCTTAAACACTGCGCCTTGGGACATTTCAGTGTCTGTATCGCTGCACTCCAGACCACCCAAGTTGCATGGCCGATGCCCAGGTTGCATGACATAGAAAGGAGATCAGCATGAGGGAAGAAGTCAAGTTACTAACAGCATAGAAATGATTCATGTTATGTTGACAGAAGACAGAGCACAACCAGGAAAACTGTAACTGGAATGTAGGTAGGTCCCTAATTTTGAAAGTGAAACAGAGTTGAAATAAATGAGAAAAAAGCTCAATGTAACACAAGGATGTAAGGACAGGGATGGGAAACAATCGGTCAGAAAGGTCATGGTGGCAGAGACATAGTGGATGAATTTGTTTTGTGCAATACAAGTGCTAAAGAGGCTACGGAAGAAAACAAACAGCAGTGACAGAAATGAATAGACTTCTGCAGTGATTGAGATATGAATAGACTTCTATCAGTAGGACTTTTTTCAATGAAAGCAGTGAATACTAGGGAGGTCATAAAGGATGAGGTAGGTAGATTTAATGAATTAATATAGCCTTAGAAAGAGAGAGCTGAAACAAAAGTAAAGTTGAAAGCCTTCCCACCTTCAATGAAAATGGAAGTATGAGTGGTCAGGGAGTGAAATGAAAGATGGAGAAAATATTTCTTTAGGGGTTTTTTTAATTTGTTTTCTTTTGGGTCAGTTTAATTTGAGGAGACCTATGAATCAGTCATNGAGAATAAGAGAGGTGAATACACCAGATGAAAGGAGACTGTTATGGTACATTAACCATCAAAGTCAGTATATATGACCCTGTGATTTGAGATCTTCTGTCACCTCTATGTCTTCAGCATAAAACAAAACAGTGTCATGTCCTCTGCTTTGGTGTAATTTCTAGTAGAGACAATCAATTTTTTAGCAGTTCTGTCCCATCATTCAGAAGCCTGAAAAAGGAAAAGAAAAACTTAGAAAAGGAAGCAGGTATGAGTAGATGATAGTGGCTTCAGGAAGAAGTGGTTTTAGAAGTGAAGACATACAGATCACAGAGATTCATGAGAGATCTAAGAGAGAAACAGCTTCAAAAGAAGGAGCAAACAACAGGTTTTTTTCAGTAAGAGCTTCAGAAAAGTCTAACTAACTTTAGGGAACAACAACAACAAAAAAAATCCTGAGAACAAATTGCCTAAAAGATAGAAACCAAAGATATGAATAAATGAACAATTTGGTCAGTTCACAAGTTAAAAGTGGCAAGTATGTGTTCTGTACAAGGACTGTACAATTGCTGACTGCTGTAGAATATTTGCTAATGATCTGGAACAAAATCTGCAGATGATTCAAAATTATTCAAGTTAGTCTGTCAATAAGAGTGTGATGATTTCAAGTAAATCTAGTAGAGTAAAGGAAGAGTTTATGAAAAATAAACTTCCCTGGTCATGGGTACAAGGCAGTATACCTTAGAAAGCATATTTTGAACTACCAGCTGTAATTTAACTGTAGAACTTAGGGGAGGAGGAGGTGGAAAGAGAAAACTGTGTTGTTTTAGAGATCAACTAAGAAAAAAAATGTTTTTAAAAACCATGACTGAAAATAGTACTAGAGATATCTTAGTGATATTATGTAAACCAACAGTACAGCTTCACCTTGAATGCCAATGATTGCTGGTCACTCTGCCCGTAAATTATATAAAAACTGAAATGTTTAGAGAAGTGACAAAAAGGATAAGCAGAAAGAGGGTCCATGGAAAGTGCATTGAAAAGATGAATAGCAGGTAGTGTGACAAAGGCACAGAAAAACCATGCTTCTATTCATGTGCTCTCAGAGAATAACAAGATTTCTGCTAAAATGAAATGTTTTTTTATGCTGAAGTTTCCATAAGATGTGATGTTTTTCTACTCTTAAACCAAAGGGTTAGAAAGGCTACTCATTATGCAGGTTATGACATTATTTTCTGGCATGGATTTTTTTACAACTGTTTCTGAAACAGCTGACACAGGCCGCCATCACAGACAAGTTCCAGAGTACTGGAAGCCAGACAGATAGTACAGGAAAAAGAAAAAATATGATCTTAAATCTATTTTTACTTTTGCTGAAGTTTATTAAAGTATAATTTAATAAGTCTACTTGATACATTTTTGCTGGCACATTAAGGCTTTACAGATTTCTAGTCCATGTCACTTTGATATACTTCCTTCAAATTACTCTTAATTTTCAGATTCTGTTCATATTTTCCTGCCTTTTTGATATCTGTATTTTCTTGGATCCTTCTGTGAATTCCATTCAGAATAATTGAAACTTCCAATACAGCTTGATAAATGGGGTTACTTTCTAATAGAAATCACTGTACATTTGTGCTTCTTTATGTATTCTAATTTGTGCATACTGACCATTCATGAATAAAAATATTATTTCAATAAGACACACAGAGAGAGGGAGAATAGGAGGAAAAAAGAAAGAGATAAAGGAAGAAAGGAAAGGAAAGGGAAAGAGGAAGGGAGGGAGAGTTACTCTAGAAGAAATCTGAATATATATTATAATCTGGTAAGCTTTTAGGAATGCCTGAATTCTGCTTACTTTCTATAATAAATCCTATCAAACTGCTACTTCAATGTTTTTTACACAGTAATTCTCTAAACTACTCTCTTTGTCCCGTTTAATATGGCAGCTTTTATTGTATTAGAAATTATTCCTTATTTCGTTGTTTTTCTCTTCCAGTGATTCCACACCAAGACCCATTTGACAGATATAATATCTGTATTTTTTTCTTTTTTTTCCATTTAGATGGTTAACCAGAGTTGTCCTCAAATACAAAGGAATATTTCCTTACCAGAACATACCAAAATAGTCTTTCTAGATGGGAACTTTCAATGTTGTATATTGTTATGTTCCCACACTTTTCCATTTCTTTGACAAATTTATAGAATGTCAGATGCCAAACAGTAGCAGCCTTCTTAATTATGTTTATACTTTTCTTAGTGCTGCATTCTTTGCATTATTTTACTCCTTAAAGTCAATTTTTTAATTTACAAAACGTATGACAAATTCTTCCTCTTCCCTTCCTAAAGGTTTTTATTGTTCTAAGAAATGTCAGGGTATTTCAAAGATGGTGGCATACACAGAATTTTTGGCATGACTAAGGGCACAATGGAGACAAGCTGAGTAAGAGTAAAAATCCGGTAGTAAAGAGAATTGGAGTATTTCATAGTTCTCATTCATGCTTTTCTGCACAACTACAACAGCCAGCATGGGATTGCAGTAATCAGAACATGCAGAGTTATATTCTGAAGGAAATATTACTTGCAATTATTTTTCCAGTTCTTAAAGTCTATATAAAACAATTTAAATGTATTGCTTCAGTACTGGACACAGCTGATGATTAGTATACATAGACAGTGATACTTTATTTTTCAGAAATGAAATTCAGACAAGATATACAGTGTTTGTGTCTCCATAATGACTGAGCTTTTTTACTGAGTCCAGTCTAGCATGTTGTCTCTACCAGTGGCCGGTGGGCATGTTATCCTCCAGAATGCTTTTTTTTATTATGACAACAGAATTAGAAATCTCTTTCTGCTATTAGTGAGTTTATTCAGCATGCCCCTTGCCCAAACTGTAATCCTTGAAACACTGATATCAAATTAGTATTGATCACCACAGCAACTCATCACTGAGTTAGTGGAGAGTTTCCCACAGACTTCAAGAAAACTTGGATCAAATCTTTAAGGAACTATCTTAATTATTACCAGAAGCAGCTTTCATGATTACTTATCAAACTTTGCTACACTGGTCTCAATTTTGACCTCCTTTAAAAAAAAAAAAAAATTAAACAGCTTTCCTCTGTTTCTTTGAAGGAAAGGGTCATCAAGAAGATTGAAAGCTGTTACTGCTTTTCACTGAATGAACATCCACAGTAATTAAATACAAATGTAAAAAAAGGAAAGCAGAGAAAGAATGTTTGTATGACTAATTCTTTCCTGAAATAGCATACTTCACACATCATTATAGCCTTCTGTCTTTTACTGAGAACTATATGTACCAAATATTTTTCATTCTTCACCTTTCTAGTCACCATGAAGATATAAACATAGCGTCATTGATTCTTGCAGTAGTTATTTGTAGTGTTTGTCTCTTGCTGCTTGCGCTCCTTTCTTTTTTCGCTTCTTTCTGTGGGAGCTAGAATTCCTCTAATGAAATTGAGGGAACACAGCAAGTCATTTCAAGGGGTGAAAATTTGTAAAGGAGCTTATTGAGAAAGTAAGTGCTAAAAAAGGTAATGTGTTAATAAAAATATTTTCACATTTTCAATATTATGCAACTTATTAACTGTAATAAAATTACCTGTGACAGGTAAGATGAGGGGTTTTCGTATTTCTTTTTGGTAGTTTACTTAGCATACCTTATACCTTTTAATAAAGAAAACAATAATTACACAGGTGAAAATATATGACATTGGATCATTTTTTAATGACTTACTTAAAAAATCCATAGGTAGAGGCAAAGTCCAATGAGGTCAGTGCATTGATTTCCAGAGAGCCTCACAAAAAGGATTTGATACAAAAATGTTAGACCAAGGGATTAGATAGTTGTGGGATTTTTGTTACTGTTGCGTTTTGGGGTTTTTTTGCCCCCCCCCAAACAGATCTCAGTGCCAAAAATCAAGCTTAGAAAATAATTTATCAATATTTATTGGAATATTTTCAATCGTCTCAGATAAAAGGATGGCTAATTTCTATTAATTTTCAACTATTTCTATCTTTGAAAATATCTCCTTATTAGTAAAATAATATCTCTTTTTCAATTCGTCTCTTGTCAAAGAAGATTTTTAAATTCCCTGATCTATTTTATTCTCTTTTTTCCCACTAAAATAATTCTTCAATATGAAGAATATATCAGTTCTTCAGTATAAATAGTCACCAAAGCTGAATCAAAAATTTTAAAATCCAGTGGTTTTGGCTAGCTATGTGTGAATTGCTATATTTAATTCCATTTTCAGATCAAATTAATTGGATCTCTTACACAGGCCTTCATATTTTACTCCACAGTCTTTTATAAAATGGTACTTTTTATTTTTCTGAAATCAGTAAGTCTACTTATATATATGTATATAGTACTTTAAGAGTGATTAACAGAAACTGGTCCTTTTAATCTCCTTAAGTTTAACGTTTGAGTGTTGTAGACTTTTTTTTCAAGTCATCTTCACTATTACTCATATTTGATTTCAGAAGTAGAAAAATTGGAAGAAAATAAAAATTATTAAAATAAAAAGTAAGCAAAATACTGTCTATTAGACTATGCCTTTAAATTAAAATATTCAGATGTTTTCCTTTGTTTTTACTTTTACAGTTAGAGCACTTCTTCAGATGTTACTCATTTTGTCATCAGGGCACACATCCATTCAGGGCTTACACATGCCTAAAGAATATAGGACTGAGTAAAAAAGGAATTAGGGATTTATTTACTTAAGGATTTTCTAGCACCTACTCTGGCAAACTCTACTCACTCTGTAAAAGTCAAACTGCTTTAACCTTATCTCAGGAAATAAAGAAATGGCAATCTCTTTGCTGATATCTGAAGAACAATAGAATTCAGCTGGCTCTACTGTATAAATAGAAAACTGAAATATTTCCAGTCATTTAGAATGGTTTCAGCCCAATGTCCCTGTTTTCCTTTTTTTTCCCCTTGCATTCCAGAATAACCAAACTCACTAGATAAATATCAGTGCTCTTCAAAACAAACTTGCAACGCCCTCATATGAGCTTTGATTTGTGATGTTGACTTACACTAGATGAGCTGCCCCTTCATAATTCATATCTTTTGTCTTGCCACTATGGTCAATAAAGCTATTATGTAAAAAGGCCAAAATGTCACTCTTATTTGTTGTATACGCTGCTAGCATTTCTCCCTGTGTGTCATATTTGTCTACTTCACTGTCAAAACATGTTTTTACTGTTAGCAGTAAAAAGTAAGGGAATGCCAGCCAGATTCCATTGTCTCACATATTAGCAGCAAAATTGTCAGATTTTAGTAGCAATGATTGCATGAGTCATTGAAGGTTTTGATTTTTCAGAAAAGT
>WAAD01025047.1:20457-31667 GCA_013389945.1 Fregata magnificens
TATTAGACATGTTTCTTTAGAGCTGATCTATACTCTAAGAAAGTCCACACATTTTGCTTTATTGTATATTTTCATAGAAAGAATGAGATACAAGAGCTTTATCTGCTTTTAGGTTTTTCTTTACACTTAATTCCTTACAACTAAACACCTCCATTAATGACTTATAATCACTTTCAAATGTGAAATACATCCAATGCAGTGTCAGATACGCTCAATTTAAAATTTGCTAAAAATCAAGCAGAGCTAGAGCTCATTTTTGCCCTGGATTAGGTTTGGAGGTGTGCCTTATTATATACATCATTGCTAGTAAACTGTATGTCTTCCTGAACAGTACATCCGCATTGCAATAAGTTTGTAATCTGTACACGCTTGGCTATATATACCATCAAATCCTACTCTGATTTAGCATCTCAAGATAATGCTAACTTGCTGTGTAAGTGAAGAGTGCTGTTGCTGTCCATTGCTGCTAGCACTGATAAGAGCTACTCCTGAAATAAAGCAAGTGATACTTTTTTCTAGCATCAATACCACCAATGAACACACAGGCTATTTCAAGTAACTCCAGAAGAAAAAAAGCTTCCTCCCTTTATCTAAATGAGTTTAGTTTGTACTTGTCATTCAAAAAGTAACTTGTAACATGGTATTTTATACACTCGCTCTGCTGAAACAGCATTATTTCTTTTTTAGGGCATGCTATGTACAAGCATAATGAATTGGAAAGTTTATAGTACAAGTAGCATTTGATAAACATTGCAATTGTTTCATAATTTTGACTCAACCATGCAACATTTCTAGTCATATGTGACTCCATTAACCAGTTTTTGTCTCTAGCACTGGAAACATTTTGTCCCATATGCAACAGGCTTTGCACTTCTGAGTTATTCTTAGAGGAGAGAACTCTGAGCTAGGGGAAAGCTGCTCAGTACACCAGCTTTGCAGAAAGCAGACTACTCAAGCAGAATGGCAAACAAGTCACAAGAAGAACATTCTTCATTAAAGAATTTACTGCTGCTTCGGAAAGGTCTAGCACATATATGTTTACACACTGAAAGTACAACTGCACAAGCTCCTCTGAAGCTTTGCAACAGTAGTAGACATACAAGCTCAGTCTCACATTAAAACAAACTTTAAGTAGGATGACTATAAATACAAGAGCCCGCCATGAATTTTAAGGGCTTCAAATGTAACAAGTTGAATATTAAAACAACTCCTTAAAAGCCATTTTAAAAGCACTACTCCTTGAATATCTTTATAAACAAACTGTTAGGGCACCTATTTGGGATGGAAAAATGTAGGATTCAGCCAGACTTGGAAATGAGGTCTTAGCTTTGAGATTGCCAGGAACTGTTAGAATTGCTCAAATCTTTTCTGAATTGAAAGATGCTACATTTTATGGAAAATAAAAGTATGACTACAGTAATTAAATAATTTTTCAAATTCAACTACACATCTAGCTACATTATCAATATCATGTAAAGTTTAATTTCCCTCAAAAAGTGAAGGAAACTTCAATGAAAATGTATATTGGCTACAGGCGCAGCAAATACACTGCCTATAGTAAAGCTACAGAACACTTCAAAGTATGAACATTAGTGCTTAGCTTTATCATAAATATTAACTAATTTGGCTATGATATTCATACCAGATTTCTACACAGCTTTCACTTCCAAAAAAGATAGCCTAACACAGATTAGCAGTTTACAAAGCTATCACCGATAAGTTACACAGTTTAGAAAACTTTTGTGCAGGAACCAAGAGTTCAGTAGGACAGCAATACCACAGTCAGAACATACTTACTGTCCCAGACACACTCTCACACTGGTCAAGCTGTAAAATGTACAACAAAATTAAAATAAAAACCTAGGGACTGCACAGAAGACTACTAAAGGCTTTATTTTTTTCTGATCTTCCACTGCATTTTCAAAATAAACTATAGAAATTTAACATGCCAGTCTACTACTTGAAGTCTGCATATAATTTAGAGAAGCCTACTCATTTATCTGTTATTTCCAATTACACATCCCTGAAACCATAACTCCTGGGCTCTACGATCAATGCCTGCAGAATTTGGCGTTGACATCTTACTGCCTGTTTTAAACGTGTGAAATATGGATAATACTTCCCCGCTTTATTGTACTATGTCAGGACTAATAACTCGTGAGAAGTGACATAAGCCACAGCGTATGAGAAAACTGCCGAACAAAAAAATCTGCATTATACCACAGTATGTAAACAGATTAAAAAAATTGTATTCTTCATTTTAGAGCACTTGACTTTCCAGTTTTACTATTACTCCTAATGATCCAGTCATAAAACTGTTGACATAATGGAATACGTTAACAACAGCAGTACAAGTTGGTATTGAAAGTTTTAAGACACTCATAAGAATACAAATTCAGAGCAAACCAATGCTGAGACGTCACTGTGGCCACCACACAACTGATTTCATGAGCAACTGTTTTTTTTGAAAGCTTGGACAACTTTTGGGACTGCACAAAAGCAAGCAAATAATCTCAGATGAGCAGAGCATCAGTAGCAGCATCTATGAGCAGAGATGTTGAAAGCATTTCTTGTGGGTCTTCAGCTGGGTATTTGGAACAGTTATTCCCAACATAGACCACTCAGACAAAAAAGCCCTCTTGATAAAGTAGTTCAAAGTCAGCTGCTACATCTGTCAGCTCTTGGCTTACATGTTACCTCAGGGACCCAAATTATCAGTCATCAACATGTTTTATACTACCCACCCTTGTTACAGAGTGGAAGCATCCTATCCTGGCAGTACCTACAATGAAGTTTCTCATCCTTCTCCCTCCTCCACTCATTTTAAAGTTTCCTTATTCCTCAAGATACAGTTATATAGCAGAAATATATCTTTTGCTGTGAATGTACCAGTTGTTAACCAGATCCTGAGCAAGTCCACTTACCAGATTTCCCCTCCTGGAATTTTCTCAGAGACGCTACTTTCTAAAACTTGAACTGAGTCAGTATGAACTGGCCTTGGTCGATCTTACAGAGTTATTTCTTCTAAAAGTGTAGGGAGATTCCTAGTGGAACTAGTGTTTTTCACTTCCTTACATAATCCACCAATAGTTCACAGAGGGCATCTAACTACAAAAACAGTTGCAACTTGCTTTAAGTTTCTTTAGCTTTCCACATCAAAGAGGGAAAAATGCCTTATTTCCTGAAAGGGTTAAAGAAAGATCTTCACTGGAGACAGCCTACCTTCCTGTGTAGACAGTCTTACACCTTTTTTTGAGACTGTTGTTTCTGATGTTTCTTCCAGCCAGACATTTTCTCTCATCCAGTATTTCCTCACAGTCTCCATGTTTTTAGTTACTCAGAAAAAGGGCACATGTGCACTAATGTCGAGCTTCAACGGAATCAACCAACGCACCTGCAACACAATCGACGCAAACCTTGATGTTGGCTAATTGAAGATCTTCACTCTTTGGATTTTTCTCTCATGGATATAGAGACCAGCATGTACGGGGAACCAAAGAGTATTTCTGAATATTGCTCAAGTACAAAAAACTTTTTTGGGGGAGGTGGGGGTAACATTTCAAGATCCCTCTCTTGTGAGGAACAGTAATAAATAAGGCTGTTCACAATTATTTCTGATACCTCTGGACAGCAGCTTACAGAACGTGAAAATTACTATATCCCATGCAATTGCTTATACTTCAGGTGACTAGCTTCCAGCAGAAACATTCTACCAAGAGCCACAGGTACATCCACCCTGAACAGTAACTTCGCTTGAACAACAAAACTCATAATAATGCAGTGGCACTCCTAAACACAAGTTTTTGCTTCTTGAACATGCCAAAAAGACTACAGCTTCTTCCCGACAGAGTATGTATTGTGCCAACTATGCGAATTTTATTCAAGTACAAAGATAACAAGATAAGCGTAGTTTAAATAGCCAAGTATACTTGCTATTTAGAAACTAAAAGAAGCCTGATAAAATTAATAGGCCTCTGTGCTATATAGCAGGCTTTTTAAATTAAAGGTTTAGCATTATAGAAAACTCAAGGAGAATGGCTACTTTGCTGATAACCATTTTTTAATGGTAACAAACTTCAGAAATTAAAGCACTAAGCAAAGAATAAAAACTATAAACCCCACTTGTAGCATAAAAGAGCCCAGTTGCTAGACAGTAAGTCTCCTACACCAGAGAAAAGGATTAAGACACCCATATCGAAGTATTTCATGTACACACAGACTGTAGCATTGAGACATTTTCCTTGTAAATGTTCCATCTTTCTTATCATGTAAATAGAAGATATATATATATAGTCACATTTCAAAAGCTTTAATTCACATAGCAGTACTTTAAGTGATTATTCCAAAAGGCTCCACAAATCATGATACTTCTCATACTATTTTAGAAGTATCAACCATAAGTAAAAAAATTCGACTATATTAACATTTTTTTAAAGCCATATTTTGTTTAGATAACATTTCAAAGTTCTAAAGGAAAGCAGGATATCTTGTTAGTAAAAAACCCCCCAAAACACAAACCCACAAGTTTCCTTATGTAGGATGAAGCTGCCTTTTTATTACAGCCTCCCCTGCTATCCTCCCATCTCTCTCACTTGCTTAGAATTAACTCATTTTAGTTACTCACCTACAATTCTTACTACTTAGTCCACAGTTAAAAGTGACAAAGACAACAAATTCACTTTAAAATGCAAGTTACCTCCACAGTGTCATAGAATCATAGAATCATTAAGGTTGGAAAAGACCTCTAAGATCATCAAGTCCAACCATCAACTAACACCACCAGGCCTCCTAAACCAGGCCCTGGAGTGCCACATCCACACCTTTTTTTGAACACCTCCAGGGTTGACTACTCCACCACCTCTCCGGGCAGCCTGTTCCAATGCCTAACCACTCTTTCTGTAAAGAAATTCTTCCTCATGTCCAATCTAAACCTCCCCTGACGCAACTTGAGGCCATTCCCTCTCGTCCTATCGCTAGTTTCTTGGGAGAAGAGTCCAACACCCGCTTCACTACAACCTCCTTTCAGGTAGTTGTAGAGAGCGAGAAGGTCTCCCCTCAGCCTCCTCTTCTCCAGACTAAACAGCCCCAGTTCCCTCAGCCGGTCCTCAGAAGACTTGTTTTCTAGACCCTTCACCAGCTTCGTTGCCCTTCTCTGGACACGCTCCAGCACCTCANGCCTGTAGCGTTGCATGGGGTTGTTGTGACCAAACAGCAGGACCCGGCACTTGGCCTTGTTGAACCTCATACAACTGGCCTCGGCCTGTCGATCCAGCCTATCCAGATCCCTCTGCAGGGCCTTCCTTCCCTCGAGCAGATCGACACTCCCGCCCAGCTTGGCGTCATCTGCAAACTTGCCGAGGGTGCACTCAATCCCTTCATCCAGATCATTGATGAAGACGTTGAACAAAACTGGCCCCAGAACTGAGCCCTGGGGAACACCGCTCGTGTCCTTTATTTTATGGCAAGATCAAGAAAATAATGTGAATAAATTTCCAAAAGCAATATGAGAAGTACGTTTTAAATAATGTTCTTAAGTAAGAGAGACTACTTCTTCCAGAAGTAACCACAGTTCTTCGAAACACACTATCAACATTGGCCCCACTACACACAAGCACCTCTCTTGTAGCATGTGAATTTCTTCTAAATCATGCAGGTGGATTTTTCAAATGAGGACAGCTAGTGGGTTTTATTTTCACATGTCCAATCCAACCACCTTTTAGAGATGGCCACTGCAGAAAGGGGTTTGTTGAGCAGCTGCACTTTTAGCTAAATAGCAAAAAATATTAAGAAAACAAAAAAATGACTACAAATGTAAAGCTGTACAGATTCAGAAACTGGTACTCAAACACCTGTGCTGGTCCTTCAGCAAAAGTGGCAACTGAAGGACAAGAGTGGAATGGACAACTGGAAATGTGAACCACTCTGTCCATGAGTCCAGGCCCTTAGATAATCCATTTTGAATTGCATGACACACACTCATGAATCAGTTCCGAGTGGCATCATCTGCTGGAGTCCTACAAATTCTGTGCCTGTTATTCTCACCTTCAACCCACAGAGTATACAAAGATCATGAACTTTTCTGGCACAGAATTTATATAAATTAAAACTCCAGTATGAAGATGACAGATCATGGGACTTGTGTTATCACCTCTCAGAGCAGGCTATTTTATGGTAAAAGGCCATTTTCTCTTTAAATGTATGCCATTGTAGTTGTCACTGTAGAGTACTGGAAGGCAATAGGTACCTGGGAAAGTGAGTATAAGTAACAGTCATTAAGAATTGAAGTACTGATCTCCAAAATACAGCATCTCATTTAAAGCCTACCATACGGCATTTGTCAAGCATTAAAGACAACAGCTCCACTGAACACCTTCCAACAGCTGTGCTTTAACACAGGAAGTCAAGAGCAGGAGCACAGCACACACTGACCTCACCAGTGTCACACCAATAGTCCCTGCTGTATAACATCACAAATATCAGCAGGTTTGCTGGAACAAACTGTCTCCATCAGCAGGTGAAGGTGAACATGAGCTCTCTGACCTGAGAAATAACCTGGATGCAATTTACTAGAATTTTATCAGTATCTCTTCCTCCACTTTTCCTTCACCAACTCGATGAGGGCAAACTCAACTTCAGTGAACATCTGTATCAGCAGCTTGGCTAAGTGACAGCTGATTTCTAAGAAGTTGAAAGTATTCTTTACACAGCTCTTTCTCTTTACTTGAGACTACAAGCAGATGATGGCTGACAAAACACCAAATGCAAAACAATTACATTGCCTATTAGAATTTGCACTGTAGAACATCACAGAAATAGAGAGAGATGCCAGATGTGCCACTTTGAGAGCTCCAAAATCAAGAACAACAGATGGAGGACTGTACTGAAATAATAATTAGATCCCTTCACACATATAGATAGCAGCATCAGCCTAACCCCATTTCACTCTTGACTACACCACCTGCTCTTTCGGCAAGTGCCTACCCTGAAGCAGCAGTTATAGATGCTTCCCTTGACACATGGTGAACTCACATTTAATCTAAGGCAACTCTGCAGTTACTCACCTGCGTTTTGAAGTTAATCCATTTCTAAAAGGCAGATTCTGTGACAAGTGCCTGTTTTTCCCTTTGTGAGTGGTCTGAGAAGGGAGAAGCGAGAAATTCTAGGAGTTGATTAGGAGGCCTATGATGGCAAATGGATATAAAAATCACAACTGAAGATTCCAAGTCACAGTATCCAGATTAGGGATCTCAGGGCTTCTGAATATAGGTACTCATATATAAGCATGTCCATCTTTGTTGTGCCTTTCTGCACTGTTTGCTATAGCATCTTACTGTTGTCAGACTTGCATAAAATGCACTTGTCCCAGTACCGAAGCACCAGATGCAGACTAGCTTGCTGACTAGCAAGTCAATGGCTACAAGCTGATCCTAGACTTGAAACTAGTAAGAAGATACTATCACAGAATCATTAAGGTTGGAAGACACCTCTACAGACTGCCTATTCCAACCCCCCTTTACAGAACAGGGTCAGCTAAAGCAGGTTACTCCTGGCCATGTCCAGTCACATTTTGACTATCTCCAAGGATGACAACTCTACTACCTCTCTGAACAACCTGTTCCCATGTTTGACAGCCCCCATGACAGAAGTATCTTTTCTTTTGTTCAAATATGCTTTTGTATTTTAAATTGCGCACATAATGCCTTGTCTGTTCACTGGGCACCAATGAGAAGTATCTGGCTTTTTTTCACTCTTGCCTTCAGATATTTTTACATTTAAGATCCCACCTGATCCTTTTCTTCTACAAGCTAAACAATCCTAGCTCTCAGCCTCTCCTTATATGCCAGATACTCCCGTCCCTTCATCAACTTCATGGCCTCTTTCCAGTATGTCCATGTGGCTCTCGTCCAGGGGAGCCCAGAACTAGACCCGGCACTCCAGATGTGTCCCACTAGGGCCAAGGAGAGGAGAAAGATCACCTCCCTTGACCTCACAGTGGTGCTTTTACTAATGCAGCCCAAGATGCTGTTGATCATCTTTGCCACAAGGCACATTGCTGGATCATGTTGAGCTTGCTGTCTACCAGAACCCCCAGATCCTTTCCTGCAAAGCTGCTTTCCAGCTGGTCAGTCCCCAGCCTATACTACAGCATGGGGTTACTCCTCTTAAGGTGCAGGACCTAGTATTTCGCTTAGTTAAACTTCCTTTCAGCCCATTTCTCCCGCCCATCAAGGTCTCTCTGAATGACAGCACTCATGCATCAGCTACTCCTCCCGGTTTTGTATCATCTGTGAGGGGTACACTCTGCCCCATCAACCAAATCATGAATGAAGGTGTTACATACTACTGGCCCCAGTGTTAACAGCCTGGGGACACTAGTGGACTTCATGCTGCTGATGACAACACTGAGCCTGGCAGTTCAGCCAGTTTGCAGTCCACCTTACTGTCTACTAAGCTGTACTTCCACAGTTTGTCTGTGTTATGGGAGACAGTGTGAAAAGCTTTGCTGAAGTCAAGATAAGCAGTATCAACTGCTCTCCCCTTGTCCACTGAGGTAGTCATTTTGTCATAGAAGGCTACCAAGTTAGTCAGACATGACTTACCCTTCATAAATCCATCCTACCTACTCCCAGCCACACTTTGACCTCTGTGTGTTTGGTAATGGTTTCCAAGATTATTTGCTCCATCAGCTTCACAAGGATTGAGATAAAGCTCACTGGCCCACAGCTCCTCAGATCCTCCTTTTTGTACTTCTTGAAAACAGGAGTGACATTTGCTTTCCTCCAGTCCTCAGGAAACTCCATCCATCACGATGACCTTTCAATGATTGAGTGGCAGTGCAGTGACATTGTCCAGCTCCCTCAGCAGTTGTGGATGCATCCCCTCAGGTCCAATGGGCATGTGCACATCCAATCTGTTTAAAAGCTCTGTAACCTGATCCTCCCCTACTGAGATGTATGTATTTAAGAAAGCAATGAAAGTGACACCTGTAGGCCCTCAAAAAAAAAATCATGGAAGTTGTGTACATTCTCTATTATCTTAGTATACCAAACTTGCTACCTTTATCAGCAACTCTCAGAAGGCTTTAGGAAGATTTACCACAAGTGTTGAGCTTGAAATGCGAATCTCACTAGGAAAGATGACAGAAAGCATTATCATGAAAGGTGCTTTGAATTTCTCTGGATTCTATCTCATGAAGATGTTTGGGGCTTTTTTTTTTTTTAGCACAAAAGTGGAAGTTGCCAATGAAGTCACTGACAATTGGTATCTTCTGCTTTTCCTTGATATGCAAGAGGAATCCACTCTTGGACATCTAAGAGACTAGACACAAGTATCGCCAAGACAGCACTAAGGGCACCGACTAGGCGCCAGTTCGGCAATCCACTGCCATTTTGTTGCACAGTCAGTTACAGAATACATGCAGATGCCTTAGAGTCTCCTCCTGATCTAAGAAGTGTCCTATCAGAGGGCTGAATGATACTTAGAAGATCAGAATAAAAGTATCACCGTATCCAATGTTTGTCTTGGTGCTAGTGGATGTGGGAAGATGCAGGTTGAGAAAGAAAAAAACCTACTGAGTACCTGCTTGGGACATGTCTTCCTCCCAAGAAGACTAGGCATCTGTGTATCTGCCAATTAAACACACAGTGATGAACATTATTCTTACTAAATATTTTTTTTTAAATAAGAACAAAGCCATCACAACACTATTTCATCAAATGATTTCTCTAATATGTTTTAAGTGATCTATGACTGAGTATCAGCAATGATGTACCACTGAACATAGTCTATAGAGTATTACAAATTTGTTTTGAACGAGACACTCTGGAAAATACAGTAAGACTGAGTCTGACAGTCTCTATCACCCTCTAATTGATCTTTTCTTCAGTTGGAAAGACATAGAATATTGCTGTGTACCAATGTAGCAAGTTAGGAAGTGATTAGTGCATGCCTTTGGTATCTGCAAACAGGGAGCAGAATAACAGCTATCACTGGAGAAGGAACTTGAACTCTACGTAACATACCCTTACTCATCCACATTACCTGTGGAAAAATCAGTTGCCAATATTATGGAAAATGATAAAACAAACATCTCCTTTTCAGCTGGCCTTTGTCCAACATTTCCGCCTGCAATTCAATGCCCCCCTCTTTTCTCATTTCAATACTAGAGTAATTTTATGCTACAGCATGGTAGAGAAGTGCACTCAGGATATCAAACAATTGGCATGATTTTTGTAATTATACAGTATTTTAATAATCAAAAGCTCTATCCACAGCACAATACATTTGATCAAGTTTAAATGGCAGTACAGTTTCTAGGCAAAAGACAATTGTTAGCTCCATTTCTTCAAGCTTCTCACCCTTCAGCCTCTACTACTTATATCTCCTCCAGTCTAGGTGGCTTGACAAAGAGGAAGAAACGGTCAAAAACCAGTTCACATGCTACTTAGACTAGCATAACAGCACAAAACCTTAAGAATCACAGCGTCATTTGAAGAATTTTGAAGGATTAAACAATTTACCAAGTAACTCCCCACTAAAACTAGGGAGAAAAACATTAGTCAGATCACTGCTTTGCAAGCAGTGAAGGACCATAAAATCTGCAATTGGATCTTGTTGCAGAAGCATGTACAGTAATTTAAAGCAAAGCTAGCTTAACACTTTCTCCCCCTCCCCATCACCTTCCAGAGTTATTTTAAAGTCTGCCTTAAGTATCTGTGAAACATAATTACCTCAAATCTCAGTGGGTTAACAACTCACTCCTAGAAGGTAACAAACAATATTGCCAAGACTGTCATGAAACATCCAGCTTATCTGCTTATCCCAGGTTTCACCACACCATCTCTGTTACCTTCTCAAGTGTCCAAGTTTCAAGCAGTTAGCAAATCTTGAACAGTTTCCTTTTCAAGCCAGTTGTGCAGTCAACTGTAAACCTCTGCACATCACAAACTGAACACAAGGCCAACACATATATGATTTTTTTCTGCTCCAGGATTTTTGGGAAGACAGATTGCATAATATAAAGTACACTTTAACTCATTAGAGACTTTATTAGGGAAGATTTTACTTCAGAGGAAGTATTTGAGAATGCCAAAAAGCAACAAAGCTATACGTAATCTTTCTTTACTGAACAGATTTCAGATCCTCATGCCTTTGGTTACTCAAAGAAAGTCTCCACCAGCAATAACCTTAAGATTTTTTTTTTTTTCCCC
>WAAD01025048.1:956-12702 GCA_013389945.1 Fregata magnificens
TGGCTGTTAGTCTTTTATGTAAGCCATAAAAAGCGGGGGAGAATTTATAAAGGAAACAGAACAAAAGTAAGGGGAACAGTCCATGCATGAGACTTCAGGTAAAAGAAAAATAATAGCTATTGAGTTTCTTTCAGCAAGTGATTTTTTTTTTTCCAGTGGTTTAGCTTAATTGCACACATTCAGCATCAAAAGTGTAGCTTACTAAGTAGAGATAGAAGTTGGCTGCTTTGCCAGTTGTCACTAATATTGAGCAAAAGCTTCTGGTTATTTTTTTTCCCCCTTAGGATGAACTGATGACAACAAAGAGAAGTTATGAGGATCAGTTAAGTATGATGAGTGACCATCTCTGCAGTATGAATGAAACATTAACTAAACAAAGGGAAGAAATTGATACACTAAAGATGACTAGTAAGGTAAGTTGTCAGATGTTGACATTAGGCACTGGCTGCAGTTTGGAGGTCTGTGGGTTGCATTTGGCATTCCTGCAGTACTACCCTTTAACAGACCAATTCACAAGCTATAGTTCTTATTCTTGGCCAATTGGAAAGAAAACTCCAAACCTGGTCCTGCATGCTTCAGTGAAGAAAAAACTCTTGCAAAACATACATGTGGGAAAGAAGAAACACTTTATGTCACTGCTTCAAAGTAGGCTTTCAAAGTGTTCCCTCTGATGGATGATCAGCACCTTTCTTTGTTGATATCTGGTGAAAATAGAACTATTTGCAAATCCATCTAGTGATATCGTGTGTTTATGACTAACTTATTGGTAGGAGCGTCCTTCCTGCACTCCTCTCTTGGTTGCAGCATACTCTGTTCTTGGCAGCTATTCTTTTTCTCTGTTTTATTTCCATATTCTAGCTTTTCTGTGTCTCGTATGTAGGAATGAAAAATTTGCCACTTATGTTCTTCTGTGAACTTAAAACGCACACTTAAATTTTCTTCCAAGCAAGGAGGCTATCCATTTACCAGAAACAAGTTTTTGACTTATCTTAATGTTAATGATGAAAAATGCAGGAGTTTGCTGTTTCAAGCATTCAGTGCTTAAACCATGGTATATCTTATTCTGACAGTTCTGGGGAGAAACAGATCTTGGGAAGGCCTTTACCCTTTGCTAGTCTAGCTGGGAAACTAGTAAGCTAGCATTATTCTCCTTAATTGTGGAATGCACAGAAGCAGGTTTCACTGAAAGGTTAAAAAAATGTAAAAAAAAAAAAAAATCTGTTTTGATTAAAGGTCCCCTGACAGCAATTTTTATTTTTTAGAGTAGACTCTTCCCCTGATGCACAGAACTATTTCTCGAGATGTCTGAGTGTTTTGACTTGGCATTGCAATCTTTAAAACTACTTTTTGGTGATTAAGCTCTTGTGTTTTCAGAGGGCAGCTCTTGGGTGCATACTGACCATAGCACTTCATGTTTTTATAAAATGTTTTCTGGAATTTTTCACTTGTCATACTTCTAAGACTTGAAGTGGTACTCTGTCTGTAAGGAGGTAGTTCAGAATCTCACAACACTAGACACGGATTTTTCAAATGTTACCAAATGTAGAAGGCGATTCAGTTGAAATCAAAATGATGCAGTTAAAGCTGTTATCACTTGGGGAGAGTTGTTGGTTAGATTAAAAACAAATGTTATCTTAAGGAAATAGGAAGACCGAGAATTGCCAGGAAGTAACTATTGCACAAAAGTTTATTTTAAGCTACACGTTTGCTTTGTGGAATCGTTGCAAGTCAAACGTGAGTCAGTTAACTGTAGAACAAATTCTTTTCTAAACTAGGAATATTCTATATAGACCAAGTTAAAGTTAAATTTGTTTTGGAACAAAATGATAGGGTGGGGGATCGATTTTTTTAATTTGAGGCAATTATCCTGTAAGGTTTATATTTGAAATATCACTTGAGGGTGAATTATGATTTGACGTGCCTTCACTGCCCTTACAATATTAGTGGTGTTAATACAATTCAGTGCCTTGGGACAGAACTCAAATATCTTTTTTCCATGTTTCAACTGGAGTAAGGTACTGTCATGCTTATTTGAAATATCTGGTACTTCATTATGCCTGTAAAGAGAGAGGGATTTTCAGAGCAAGCAGTTACAAGCTTCCATTATTAAAAGCCTATGGACTGTTTATTTTCAGTTTGACTGTTCTTTGTTTGCTGTAGGCATAAATTCTTGGATGTCAGGTTTTATGTCATCTGTATAGATTTTTTTCTTATCTGAATTATATGTTCTGTTCACTTGCTTCTTGTTGCAGGGAAATTCTAAAAAGAACAAAAATCGATAGCTTACAGCTAATCAACTGTCTTCGGAAGCTGCTGCTGCACAGGATGCAGTTAGTGGATGTTAATTGTCCAATTCCTGTTTGTTACAGGAAGCAGAGGTGGTATTGGGTCTAGTAAAAACTGATTTGGTGCTGTAAATGGCTTTAAAATATTTAGAACTTGTGATAGATAAACCAGAACTTAATGTTGGCTCTAAACCAGGAAATACACACTCTGTGGATAATTTATATAGTAATCACCTTCAGTTTTTACTGTGCACTTTTTAAAACTAGGTTTTAATTTCATGTAATAACTTCAGATTTTGTATATTTTCAAATATGGTTATGGATTAACAAATTTGGATCAGTGCAGTAGTTGTCTATTTTTGAGTTTATATGTTAAATTGTCAACATGTGTACATTCCTTTACTTGTTATCAACAGTTTAAAAATTAATTTTGAGACTTTTGGCCATGCAAGCTGTGCAGTTACTGTAAATGTCTTATTCCTATTTTCAGCCCTTTTGAATTAATTGGAATTGTGGCTTTAAATGATTTCTATAAATTCACACAAGTAAATGGGATCACTATTTTATTTTAGACTGCAGTAGTGGGAACTTTTGCTGCTTGTATTTGGCACTTTGGATTTTGAAATAAAGAGCACAAATAGCTGATTTGGGATACTTCTATGAAATTGCTTTAAGCCCTTACTTAGGCATTTTGTTTACACATGTGTATATATATATTGTTTGAAATAGCTGTTTAAAGCTAGAGGAAATTGTTATCCTAATTTGTCCCGAAAGAGTGAAGCAATATATGTGTGTAGACTAGATCGACTTACTGTGTTCTCTTACAGTAAAGAAGAATATGAACTATGTAGAAGATTTAAACACTGAATTTGCAAAAAGTCTTAATGGAATTAAGTCCTGATGGATTCACTGGGGGGATGCACGTGGCTTTTCCTGTGTTTTGGAAAGTTTGTGAACTTTAGGCCTCTCCTAAGATATATTTTTTTTTAAGTGAAGTCTAATACCATGAGATTTCACAGCATTGATTTTTTTTTTAATTTTATTAATCAGATGCTGTGCTGCTCCACACTTTACACTGATCTTCTGTTCCATAATTGGCATTATGGCACTTATTTGTCCCATAAGGGTTTACTCTGATAACAGCTGTGTTGATATGTATTATTAGTATGTAATAATAAAATCAACTACATGAAACCAGCTTGACTTTTTTCTTGATTCTGGTTATACCCAGGTTGCACAATGTGGTGTTCTGGTAAGGTGTTAACAGCTATTCCCGGTGAGGTGAGCTTAAGTAATTAAACCAGTCTAGTTACTCTTAGTAGTGCTTCTTTGTTTGAGCCAGGCTGCATTTCTGTACCTAATGCTCCAGTGTGCAAAGTACACAGGGTCCACGTTAGCATATCTCACCTTCTTATCTGCTGAAAGGCAAACAAGCATCGTATCTGTATTGATTGCAACTGTGGAA
The DNA here is from genome assembly GCA_013389945.1 of Fregata magnificens. NCBI lineage: Eukaryota > Metazoa > Chordata > Aves > Suliformes > Fregatidae > Fregata > Fregata magnificens. The sequence continues at coordinate 4,707 of WAAD01025048.1, forward strand.
CTGTTCTGACAGTTTCTCCTTCTAAAGACAAAATGGATGTGGTCATGAAACTAGAGAGGAGATGGGGAGAGCCTGCATGGCTTCTTACTAGCATCATGTTGAATTAAAAACTATGTGGTGGTGCTAATGAAGGTTGGGAAGCGTTTACATTCTCTGTTTTATTGAAGCAGATACAGCTTCAACTGTTTCAGTTAGGGTTGGAAGCTAATTGCTTTCTTCCAATTCTTTTGAAGCTGCCTTTTCTGAGGACTTTCATCTTGAAGTGAAGGTACTAATTTATATTATTTTAATTCTCTGGATCAAATTGCTGAACTTCTTACTGATGCTACTTCTCATAGGTAGCTGCATTCAGAAAAAGGTTTTGCTTATGCCATTTTTGAAAAGCCTAAGTAAAAATATGCTTTGAAGATAAAGAGTTTAAAAATGTGCATTAAAAAAGTTAAATGTATCTTATCTCAAACTGTTTTTACAACAGAGCATACCCCGAACATCAAAACTGGAATTAATATAGAATGTATAGGCATCTAGGTACAATTCCAATGTATGTTAGTTTATCAGCAGTTTTTCCTTGCAGTATCTGTTTGGAAATGTATTTCGGTGTCCCCCTCACCAATCAGCAGTAAGCGTGCTCAGGAAGAGACAATTTTCATCACTCAAGCTCCCTTCAGTTTTTCAGGGAAATGTTTTCAAGTGAGTTCCAGACAATTGTAAACTATCAATATGCAAAAATAGAATATTGGAAAAAAATTTAAAACAGTATTTTGGATACTATTGTAGTAATGCTGTGAAGGGGCATAGTATATTACATTTAATTCAGTGGCATTAGAAACTGGAATGAGTGGAAAGGCCCAGCTAGCTTGTGCTTATCCACTAATCAGGTGGTTCTGAATCAGTTTCTGAATATCTCAAATGCTCCTAAATATCTAAACTTACTGAACAATGCTATGCTATTAAAAAGCCAAAAGCTGGCTTCAACATTGCAGTGAGGAATTCATCTTTGAGACAGAGTCTTCCAGAAGTATGAATTTGAACTATTTTTGTCTATACAAAATGGTCTGTGCAAATTATTATGGAATGCACAAAATTTGGGCAAAGAAATTGTACTAATACTGGAATTAATATTCAAAAACTTACAATGTGAATACTTGACTTCCTAGCTGATTAATCAGGAAACTAATGACAAACTGTTATAAATTAGGAAAATCTTTAGAACAATACAGTGTAAAACCAGGGTTAAGAAAAAACCCCTAATGCTGGTTAATTTTTTTTAACGGACAGTTCATTGTAACACAAGTTTTTGAAGCATCTTTAGATTGCTTAATTCATTTCTCCATAATGCTGGGCACCTCATGAATAATCTGTCATACTCATGTAAGTGACCAATTCAGATAACAGCACTATTTCCTATTAATGGTTTTAATAACTAGATCTTCAAAAATTCTTGCTGTTTTAAACCTATACCAACACTTTCAAAGACTTCAAAATGTTTAGCTATCCTAGATTTCTGAAAATACATCCCTAGTAACTATTCTGTGTGTACAAAATAAATATTTGCTATGACCAAGAATGAATTTAACTTCGAGATTGCCCTCTTAAGAACTGCTGCTTCAAGAGTTTTGAAAGTACCCAAGAAGCACCAAAACCACTGGCTATTTTAAAAGGCCTTAAGCTCTTATAGGTAAGAGGTTTCCCTGCCTGAAAGATTGACTTCTAAAACAGGACTCTTGTGCAGCTTATGATGATGTCAGCCTAAGGGTGTTATCTCATTGCTGTTTAAATAATGATGTGATTATTTTAAATTGTTACATACATAACTGATTTAAATACTGATCATCTTAAGTGTTGATTTAAAAATGGTGGTGTTTGTAATGTCTTGTGTGAATTCCTTCAGATTAAGTCTTAACCAGTTCAACATTTCATTAATAGTGGTGCCAGAATCTTCACACTAGATGTGATCTAGTAGCACTCCAAGCAGCGTCAGTATCAACACTGAAACACTTTGCTTTCCCATCTTTTTGAAATGCATTAGCTATTTATACAGAGTATTATCTCTTTTTAACCAAGCCAGCTTCACTTCTAATTTGTACTTGTAATTCTGTTGCTCTTTCTACTCTAGCTTCCATCACTGACAGATGAGTTGAATTTTTGGTGGGGAAAGGTCTCTGGCCCAGCATGTTTCCTTGGTGCTGATTTTGGGCATAGCAGGGGCCCGTCGCCCTTCAACAGTGCTCACTACAACTCCAAAGAACACATTTGTTCAGACATCCAAGGCATCAGTTGCAAACAGGAAAGGAAATAAACTTTTTGTGCACATATCACCTATCATGAGGCTAGAGAAGTTACTTACTGGCTTGGTTGAGCAATGTGAACACTGCTTTTTTTATATAAATCCAATGATATATTAACCTTTGGAGAGCCATCTGGCCCTGTAAGCTGGGCAAACCTGTTGTTCTTTAATACACTATGTATGTAAGGTAATTTGAGAGCACTATCTTAGCAACAACAGGGTCATAATAAAAATAAAGCTTAGTGCAGTAAACAATGGTAATTGTTACCAGAGGTCTGATTACTTCCTCCCACAAAAGCTAGATGCCACTCTATTAAGAATGCTTGTTTTGTCTTCTGTGTTTTCTGCTTCTGTTACTGCTTGCAGTATTACTCAGCAGTGAATTAAAACCATGTTTGTTTAGAAGAGGCCATGTTTGCCCTAATTCCTGAATATTTCTTTTAATTGCAGAGTTAAAAACTTGCTTTAACTACACTTGTGTCTGCAGAGCTGCTAGCTTGGTTACGGAGGTGGGGGAGGAGAGGTTTTGGGGACCTTTATAAACAAGGCCTGACTGGGGCTATGAAATCCACCACATGGAAACTTGCCTGAGGGCAGTTCTCACTGTCTGCCTCTGCTGTGTGTGCAGGCAGCTTTAGACATGTCAATGCTAATTGAGAATCACTCTGCTTCTTACAGAAGCTTTGAGTGCCAATAATTGCATCGCTGCAATACCGAGGTTACATAGTTGAGCTGCAAAATAAGCGTATAATTCTTGTTGGGCTTAACTTGCATGGCAAGCTAGCATGCTAACAGCCCTGTTAAGAATTTTAGTTTTAAACTTTTCATATGTGAAATTGCAGAGATAAAAGCAGACATCATACTTTATTTGTACTGGTTTTAACTCTAATTCGCCCTGTAAGTCCCAGACTTTATAAACTGATGAGGTCTCACCTAAGGAAGTAGCCTTTGAAATCCAGGCCTGGTGTCAAAATTGTATTTATGGTCTTCCATAGACAACACAGCTTGATCCTGAGAAGAGTTAAAATCACAAAATTAAAGAGTCCAGGTAATTTCCAGTCACTTTAAGCACTCTGGACTCTTTCATGAATTGACTTGGAAGCTACTCTGTGGTGGCATGTAGCTTCTTGCAAACTTTCTCTGTATAAAGTTTGTTGCTTCTGAAATGAGTATGGAAGGACCTTAAATCTCCAGACATACCACTCTGTACTACAAAAACTCTTCAACCTTGTCTGCCCTCCCACTAAAGCTTCAAGTTTCCTTCCTCTCGGACTTAGAAGGCTTCAATTTGTGCTTGAATAGTAAATGCAGAACACTTCATTAAAATATTTTTTTCTTTAATAAAGTTATTTTCTTGAAAAAGTCTGAACTGAGAACTTCAGTGCGGTTTCATAAACTGCAGCCTTTTTCATAAGGAACAGCTGTAGTACTGGAATTGGTGCTGCACCCCTTACGTGCCTTCTACTTTATCGACTTTCGAATTGCGTATCGTATGTGCAGTGTCAGACACAGCAAATATTCGCCTTGGGAGGGGGGAATCAAGTTTACCAGAAGTTTCTTTTGAGATCTGGAAAGTCCGGTTTATTTTCAGTCCAAGCAAGTAGACAAGAACAAGTTTCTCTTAGATTATCGGTCTAGCCCAGGAGGTCAAGACCATTTGAAGCCAACAAGCACTCAATCTCTCACAAAAGAAACCGGAGTACGCTAAATTTCTGTAACCAAGTTATATGTAGTGAATATACTAGACTTGTGAGGTTTTTTTACTAGCAATGGTACTAAGTGAAAAATGAAGCTATTAAATGAGAGGGAGAGAAGAGTTTGACTCGTACTTTTGCATTTTGGTTTGAATTCTCAGTTAAGATGGACTTTTGCAGAAATGTGTTGCTAAAATAAAAGGAAAAGTAGTAGAGCAAAGAGTCAGAAAGAGTCTAGAAACTGAGTGCTCTTCTGTCTCCAGTTAAGAATATTTGGTTCTAGCAAGATCTGAACTGACAGGTTTCACTTTTGACAAAACAGTCATAAACAGTAAACATTTTATAAAAAGGGTAATATACTGTAAATCATGTTAAGGTCAGCAAAATCAGCAATGTAAACTGACTTTGTTAGCATTGCAAAATGTTGAATGAGTTTAATAACTGCCTGTAGCAATATATAACACTATCTGTGAAATACTCTTCAAGCTGTACTTACAGTAGAAATAATTTTAATAGTTCTAATTTGTTTTGCATGTACTATTCATTACAGTTAAGTTATATTAAGGACTTTAAAATCTCAGTATCAGTTAGATTCCCCCCCCCACCCCCCTGCTGCTTGAGTTTATATTGCACTGAATTATTTTGGAGGAAGAGAAAATGATAGCAGAATTTACTGGAGAGAACAATCTTGTATTGAAAATGTATACACTTGTCTCAGCAAATGAAAAATCTGATCTATTTTTAGACAAATGCTGACCTTGATAAAGAGATAAGAAAAATTTATACCCTTCCCACTTCAGTTGAAAAACATTAGAAAGGATTAACGTGGAAGCTAACAGGCAAAAAGATTCTTTGAATGTTGTGCAGGAGTACATGAGAGTCTGAAGGACTCATTTTGCAGTATGTAGAAAATACTAGAAAGTATTTCTAACTTCCTGGCCTTTTGGCAAAACAGGAGGTATTGATCCTCCGGTTCCCCCTGCCAAGAGGTTGGGTGTGTCCTGGGAGAAGGCAGAAGACTCACTGGGATGGAATTCCAGAGGGAAGAGGTTGGGATCGGGTTCTGGCACCTCCAGGGCTACATGCTGGGATGAGGGTGGCCATGCGTGCTTGCCAGGGCTGCTGCTTTGCGATCTGAGGCTGGAGGCCTCGGGTTGGCAGTACTGAAGAAATACATTTAAAGAGAGAAAAATGGAAATGTAACCGTTCACTGGCTTGCAAGTTACAGATTAAGTTACGGTGAAAAAATTCCGAGCTAGCAGAAGAAAAGACCACTACCCTTTCTTTCCACTCTTCCTGTCCATGTAGGAGATCTCAAATCCTTCTTCTGTAAACCACTGGCGTCCCTTACGCGATATTGAGATGGAAATACGAACAACAGCGAGGTCCTGTCAGAAGCTGGCAGGTAACAAGCCCTCAGGTGGAATTATGTATTATCAATGTAAAATTCATTGGGAGCATAATTTTAACAACCAGTTAATTTTAACAGCCTGGTTTGAAATGATAAACACTCATGAACGAAGACCTGGCTAACTATATTGGGCACTGGATTTTTTTTTTTTTAATTAAGATAATAAAAATGGAATTTTTTTAAACCAAGAATGTCCAATTTTTTTCCTAGTGCAACTTTTGTAATGGCGTTAAGCTTACAGAAGAATTTATTTGTAGGGAAAACTGTATTGAACACTTCTATTGCAAATGCAAACAGCCAGAGCCTGAATAACATTTCCCATGCATAGAGCAAAGAAGTAGGATTGCTTAATTTTCAGAGAAAACGTAAGAAAACTTTTCAGAGAATTTAAGTGGGACAAATGGAAGCAATTTACAAAAGCACATCCCTCCTTATTCTCTTTAAAATACACGGGAAATTTCAACAACACTGAAAAGCAGCACAACTAAAATGGACGGATGATGGTTTACAAAGAATTTTGGATACGTTACACAAGAAACCGGAGCTCACCGCTGCCGGTGAGCTATCGCTGGTATCGGTAGCTTTTCATATGGGCAATTCAAGTATCTGCAGTCCCTGGCAGCTCTCCTCCATGCCCCTGGGAGCGCTCTATAGGGTTTTATAGGTGGTTTCCCCCTCTTTCTCTTCATCCTACCCATTCTATCTATGTTCCGTCCTTTTAGGAGCAGACTTTCTGCGTGGTACCTTGTCACCTCTGGTAGCTGCACTCTAGAGATGCCCAGTGTAACGGATGAGAAGGAATTTCTGTTATTTAAGATAATATGACTCTATTATCCTGTTGGTAATTAAGCCGTTTGCCAAGCCTTGTGCTGTATTTCTTTGAAGGAATTCCTTTCTCCAGAGGAACTCTGAAGCACGAGATAACCTGTCCTCTCTTGGAGCTGGGAGGTGTTTGCTCTGAGAGGGCTCTGCAGAGGGTGAACAGAGGGTGTGACCTGACCTGGGTTTGGTCTTCCCACATTGCAGCTTGGTCTTTCCATAGCTCTGCTGGTTTTTAGGAAGGCTTGGCAATTTTGATGGCCTACCTTGAAGAAAAAGAAGTGATGCTTGACCGAGATCTGTAGGGTGTTGTTGGAAGTGCTGTCCTTCAGCATTGACAGAAATCTTTGCTGCCTCGTGCTTTTCAGAGCCGCTACTCATCCCACCTCATGCCATTGAATTTACTGGAGCCTGCCTCAACTCAGTTTCCAGAAAAGCCTGTCTGCTTTGGCATGACTTTCCGACAATATAAGAACTTGTAAAATGGTCTCACCAGCTTCACACCCTGTGGAAAATCAGCCTCGGCTCACCTCTGTCACACAGCAGCGTCTTGTATCCTCACCGGAGGCTGCCAATGTGCTTCCTCCAAGCCTGTTCCCCAAGAGGCCCCCATCTTCTTAAAACAGTGGTAGTTCACCTTTGAATCTCCCAGTTGTTCAGCAGCTTGCCCTTCCTCACCCCTCTTTGACTGCAACTCATATTCTCTTACTCTTGAGAACAATAGTAACAGATTTTTCTGGCTGGTCCTCCACCCGTAAAGTTCTTTCCAGGGTTGAGTCTCATCTGCATTAAAGCACAGGTACTTTTTTTTTTTTCTGTCTTTGAGGTGTCCCTTTCCTGGACATGAACATTTGGACAGCAAGAAGTCCTTTGCCCTTTTTTGGACAGTGCTTGCCCTTTTGGAGATAGGAAGATTGACACTGCAGAGAAGGAAACGGCTATTCTTACACAACTTGGAAAATCACCCTGGCTTAAGATCTTCTAAGAAACCAGCAAGTTTATATATCTGATATAAGCTAAATGGCTGCAGAGCTCTGCCCAGACTTTCCAGCCAGCACAGCAGTACCAGAGAGACATCTAGGAAGGGTGCACAACGGAAGAGAGTGATCCTGGAGTCCTTGTCCTCATTAGAGGCGTGAGGCTCCTCCAGAAGAAGCTTTTTTTGGAGGAGGAGTTAGCTTAGGAAGGAACGGATTGAAGCTCTTCCCAGGAAGTGCTGTCCTTTGAGCTCTGTCCTTTGGGCCATCGAAGACATTGTCTATCCCCATTCTTGTCCATCTTTGTTTCCTCACCTCTTGGCTGGTTGAGGGATGAGCTCTGCCCTTTCCTAACTTCAGGAAAGGCAGGACAGGCCTATTGATACCCCATGGACAGAGTTATGACCAAATGCACGCACAAAGTTGCCTTAACTGTACTTACGAGTGAGAAAGTTTCCTCTGCTGCTGTAGCTCCCGTTACCACCCAAATGAAATCTTGTTTTCATCAGGCGTTTTCTTCCCTGCTCTCTGCGTTTCATAGGCTTCGTAGCTGCTTGGGTAACTTCCTTACTTCTCATTTACTTGAAAATTAAATTAATATACTGGAAGCGCTCCTCAGCACTGTTTTAAATGAAGACTGCGAAGCGGTTCAAAAGAGCTCAGTAGTATTTACGGCATATATCAGGATCTGTACGTGTGTCACGTATTATTAAAAGTTGGTGAAAATCAGACCTGGAGGCGCTGTGTCGGATGATGCTCCCCGGCGGCGGCCGGGCGGGGAGAGGGGCGGTGGCGGGGCGGGGCGGCG
>WAAD01025048.1:21833-48267 GCA_013389945.1 Fregata magnificens
GAAAAACACATTTCTGGAAAAATAATGAAAGGTGAAAGCTACAGCCTCTGACAGGTATGTGAAGGGTATTGCAACTGCAGATGAGAGCTCCATCTGCCAAAGTGGTTTCATAGACATTTATTGACTGAAGTTAAATATTTGGCAGCTGAATTTCAAGCATCTTTTTGTTTTGTAACAGGAAAAAAACCTGCCTAATAATCTGTAACATCACGTTTTAAAAAATGAAGAGCAACAGACGTTGGGGGGCGGAAATCAACATCTGGAAATAATAAAGGACGCTGAAAAACTTCATTTCTAACGAGAAAGGGAAACAGGCTGCAGAATGTGTTCTTTACTGTAAACAACATTTGTATTTACTTACATTCCCGTTTTATGTTTTCTTTTTCACTCGCACATCTCAGGGTTTTGTGATTTGCCCCTTCAGCGTGGCTGCGGTCATACCGAATAGCTGTGCCTTGTCAGGTTGCTGAACTCGCCGTCATTTCCGCCGAGCTTCACACTGTACCCCTGCATCATCCCCGGAGCTCTCTGGAGAGAAAGCCTTCCTCTCCCCTCACTCAGCGTCGTTTTTTCTCTCACTGGTGCTCCCTTATCTCTTGTAAACGCTGGAGGAGTTTTTAATGGCAGCCTTTGAGGCTGCTTCCTAATGCTCTCTATTTACCAGCATGCCCTGCAGTCCTGGCTGTTAGAGAAAAAAGCCATGCTCCGAGTTAGCGTCGTGTAGGCTGTTGCTAACAAACGAGGTTTGTTAAGATGAAGGAAGGTCTGAAAACTTTGAAACTTCCCAATCTAGAAATGATCAATATATACTGCAGAAGGAGCCGTGCCGGCAACCAGAGGGAAAGGAGAAGGGTGTGGAATGGGAGGAAAAAATGATGACCAGGTCAGAGACCACATAGCTGTGATTCTTCTTTCCATTGCTACACTGTATTTTGATGAAGTGATTGTGTGGGTGAAGGATACACTGGTAGTTGTGTGTGTCTGAGCTATGACAGTCATTTGTAACTTGTTTGCTCCTTCTCTCTCTCTCTCTCTCCCTGTAGGTGGAGAGGAGAGTGCTTATAAAATAACTAGCATAGTGCAAATATTTTTACTGAACAAAAAGGTCGAGACTTCAAAAAATAATAAAGGACCAGAGTCCTTCTCCATTGCGAGCTCTTGTTTGCGGGGCAGCAGAGTGAGCGGGCTGCGCCATGGTTTGTGGTACTTTCTTAAAGGCTATAAACTGGCCAAGAAATAATGGGGAAATGGTAAAAATAATGACTCGTAGTGTAAGATCTCACTTGGCCAACTTTGGCATCTCTAGAAATGAACTGTTCTCTAAATGCTACAGGTAAAGAATGGCTTTTGTGGTTACGTGATTATATGCTGTAGTGCCGTGCAATTAATAACCGGCCTAACTATGAATATGGATAATGGGATCAAGTGTAGCCTGATGAAGTTTGCCAATGATACCAAACTGAGTGGGGAAGTAGACGCTCTGGAAGGGAGAGCCACCCTGCAGGAAGATCTCGATAGGCTGGAAGAGTGGGCTAACAGGAACCTTATGAAGTTTAACAAGGACAAGTGTAAGGTCTTGCACCTGGGAAAACATAATCCAGGAGTGCAGCACAGACTGGGATCCACCTGGCTGGAGAGCAGCTCTGTGGAAAGGGACCTGGGGGTCCTGGTGGACAGGAAGCTTAATATGAGTGAACAGTGTGCTGCTGCGGCCAAGAAGGCCAATAGGATGCTGGGTTGCATCAAAAAGGGCATCACCAGCAGAGATAGAGAAGTCATTGTCCCACTCTACTCAGCGCTTGTCAGGCCGCACCTGGAGTACTGTGCGCAGTTCTGGTCCCCGCTATATAAAAAAAGAGATGTGGACAGGCTGGAGGGGGTCCAGAGAAGGGCCACCAAGATAATCAAAGGTCTGGGAAGCCTGCCATATGACGATAGGCTGAGGGAACTGGGTTTGTTGAGCCTTGAGAAAAGGAGACTTAGAGGTGATCTCATCACCGTGTACCAGTACTTAAAGGGAAGTGACAAAGAAGATGGAGACTCCCTTTTTACAAGGAGTCACATGGAGAGGACAAGGGGTGATGGATATAAGTTACTCTTAGGGAGATTCCGATTGGACGCGAGAGGAAAATTTTTCACAATGAGAACAGTCAACCATTGGAATAATCTCCCAAGGGAAGTAGTTGACTCTGCTACGCTGGATACTTTTAAGACTCAGCTGGACAGGGTGCTGGGCCATCTCGGCTAGACTGTGCTCTTGTCTAGAAAGGTTGGACCAGGTGATCCTTGAGGTCCCTTCCAACCTGGTGTTCTATGAATCTATGGATAACTATGGCTGGCTGTGCACAAAGGGGAATAGCTTTAAGTCATTGTTATCTAACCTTAATTAATGGAGTAAAGTACGTGCAGGTGGTTTTGTCTATATGAACTCTGCCTGCCTTGTGCTTTCAGGCAAACATGAATATGTTCTGACATAACAAGAATAACTTTTTTTCAAATGAACGGTGTTTATCTGTACCCTTCATTGTACTCGATTCCTCCTCAGTCATTAGCAATTTATTGCTCGCTTCTTCATCAGGCAGGAGCAGTGGGGAGGAAAACCTTTGGGGATGGCATATATACAGTGAGCATTTACATGTCAGTGCATGATTGAAAACCGGGAAGGCAAGATTAATTATTTACTGGTTGCAGTCCTGCTCCGAGGACATCTAGCTGAGCCCTTTACCAAAGATACTTTGTTTGATGAAGTGTAGTTTATTAATTGGTCTAAAGACCTGTACTTTTTCCAGGCCGCCAGCCAATTCAGTGCTTAGCAGGTGTGTGTGTTGTTACTTGGCCTTGACTTGTGTTTCACCAGCATTTTATCTCCGGTGGATGCTTGTAGTCTACCCTTCAGCAGGGATGTATCACTCATCCTTAGGGCTAACTCTTTCTTGTTTATAAGTCTAATGCCTTTCCACCGCACCTCTGACTTTATTCTGACGTGTCCAGTCCCTAAGAGCGTAAGTCAGGGTTGAAGGAACTGACGTGAAGCGATTCCTGCCAAGGTCTGGAAGGCGTCTGGGACCAATCTGCACATCCTGCTTCTGGCAGGAGGCACCTTGGGTAGCAGCATGGAGCAGGTGATTAGTCGCAGGCTGATTCTGGTGACTACAATACGCTCCTTGCTGCCTGTCACCTGGGGATGCTCATGCAACTGCCCTGTTGCCTGTGCCCATCGCACGAGGGGAATGTCTGCCTTTGGAGAGACCTCAGAACTGGCCGTTCATTGCACATGTTATCTTGGTGGGCTGGTTTTGCCCTGATAGCTGTAGTATGTGTACCTTTGCCATCAGCACTGAGTTGCTACAGCTTTTCAACAACAAAAAAAATATCCCCCCTCGTCCTCCTAATTTTGTTCTTGGAAACAGCTGCACCATTCTTAGTAAAACACTGTTTCTTAATGGTGGGATGAAGGGGAAACCTCACCTGGAGCAGAGGCCTAGTGTGGAAAATCTCCATCCATATTACAAGCTACAGATAAGCAGTATAGTAGAAAGTATTATGCAAGCGGTCCTGTACAGCTGCGGGACTTTCTGCTCTCTCTGACCTAGAGGCTGCAAACATCAGATACTCTGCAGAGCCCATGAAGCTTAGATCTCCCTTAGATCCCCAACCTGGGAGAGCAGTGGAGATTCATGGAGAGTTTATCTGTCTCTACACGGCTGTCTCAGATTATACATGTAAAACACAAAGTACTTTGGATTTGTGAACTGCATGTATATTTTAAGCTTTATGTGGTTTGAATCTTGTAAGGGTTGGGTTTCTTTGTTTTGTCTTTCAAGAGAATTTACTTCTGTTCCTGTCTATTGTTTCTTTGTAGATGGTTTGCGGATGATAGGTGTGCAAGAGCCTCAAGTTTCTCCTACAAGATGTATTCCACAAATCCAGCAAATTGGGTTACCTTCGATGACGAGCCGCTCTTCCAGTCACCTCAGAAATCAGTTGATAGTCAGAGCAGTTGTAAAGCAAATGGCCTTAAACTGAATCTGTCTAGTGTGCATGAGTCTTCAAGTAGATCATCCTCTACAGGCAGCACTCCACTCTCGTCTCCTGTAGTTGACTTCTACCTAAGTCCTGGACCCCCCAGCAACTCTCCACTTACTACACCTACCAGAGACTACCCAGGAAGTCCATGCATCCCAAAGCCTGGGATTCACATCCTTTATCCCATCCCTGAATGGCCATCAAACGTTAACCTTGTTCCATCACCTGGGATTTGCTCATCCCTGACTTCGCAGAAACTGAGCAGCCTTCCTTTGAACACCTCGCCTAATGACCATCCAGTTAAGATTTCGGTCTCCAAATCAACAGACGAAGGAAGCCCTAATCCGCCAGGAAGCTGCGAGGAGTTAGGAGAGTTGTCGTCGGCACCGGAGCGCTTCCCATACTTTCAGAGCAACTGTGCTTTTTCCAGTCCCTTTTGGAAGGAAGGATGCTCGCTCAGCGCGTCACCAGCTAATGTTAACACGCACAGGAAGGACAAAGCACTTGACAGGAGCGTCTGTCATCCTAAAGACAAAGAAACTTGCCACGATCAGAAAAGCCTTAACCAGGGCTCCTTCAGCTACATCTGCGAGAGGCTTGAACTCCTGCAAGCTGATAGCTGTGATGCCGTGGGGAGCCCGCCCATCTCCAGTGCTCATGCATGGCACAAGCTCTCCCCTGCCGTCCCACGCAGCCTTTTCAGGAGCCGGAAAGCGGACGGGTGGCCGTTCATGCTGAGGATTCCCGAAAAGAAGAACATGATGTCGTCTCGGCAATGGGGCCCTATTTACCTTAGTGTCCTAGCCGGAGGTGTACTGCAGATGTATTATGAAAAGGGCCTGGAGAAACCTTTCAGGGAATTCCAGCTGCAGCCACACTGTAAACTGTCCGAACCCAAATTAGAGAGCTATAATGTCTCAGGAAAAATCCATACTGTGAAGATCGAGTGCGTGTCTTACACAGAGAAAAGGAGGTATCATCCCAAAGTAGAAGTGATCCATGAGCCGGAGGTTGAGCAGATGTTAAAGCTGGGCACCACAGATTATAATGACTTCACCGATTTCCTCGTAACGGTCGAGGAAGAGCTTATGAAACTTCCTACCATTTCTAGACAAAAGAGGAATTATGAAGAGCAAGAAATGACTCTGGAAATAGTGGATAACTTTTGGGGGAAAGTTACTAAGGCAGAAGGAAAACTCGTAGAAAGTGCCGTCATCACGCACATTTACTGCTTGTGTTTTGTGAACGGAAGTGCCGACTGCTTTCTAACCCTGAATGACCTGGAGCTCCAGAAGAGGGATGAGCGTTACTTTGAAAAGGAGGAGGAGAAGAAATGGATCGATATTCTCGATTGCCATTTCCATAACTGTGTCAAAGCGCAGGAATTCGAGCAATCGCGAATTATTAAGTTTACGCCCCCGGATGCCTGTAGGCTGGAACTGATGCGTTTCAGGACGCGGTATAATGGGCAAGAACTTCCCTTTTCTGTGAAGGCTGCGGTAGTGGTTCAGGGGGCATATGTTGAACTTCAGGCTTTTATAAACATGTCTTCAACTGCTCTGATCCCAATGCGTTTACCCTCTGTGAAATACTGTGAAAACGTTATGATACGCTTTCCCGTTCCCACGCAGTGGGTCAAAGCACTTTGGACCATGAACCTCCAAAGGCAGAAGTCCCTAAAAGCAAAAATGAATAGGAGAGCGTGCCTTGGTGCTTTACACGAGGTTGAATCTGATTCCGTAATACAAGTCTCGGTTGGAACAGCAAAATACGAGAGTGCCTACAGGGCTGTTCTGTGGAAGATAGACAGGCTTCCAGATAAAAACTCAAGTAAATAATTTGTGCTATAAAATGATGGGCTTGGGTGCGCGTCTTCACTGTTTTTATGCTTGTGTACCTCCATCAGCTTGCGTAGTTTGGGTTTTCATCTGTGTGGTGGTATTGGGAGAAGCTGGAGTAACCTTTTAGGAAAAAGAGAATATAGCCGCTTTTTTTTTTTTAAAGGACATTTTCCTAATTTATTTGATGGAGGCAGATGTATTATTGTCAGTAATCATAAGTGTGCAGTATCATGGAAGTGGATCTCATCACTCTGAGTAAACATCAAGTCTGTAGTAAGAAAGAGGGAAGGGTTTATGCTTCACATATACCAGCTGGGCAATGGTGGGATGGAAAGCAAACACCAGTAGGTAAAATCATTTGCCCACCCAGTATCACACAGTTAATAGAAAAGGTGGTATTGTAACTGTTGGGTCTTGGCTTTCTAGCATCATTTAAGAAACGGTAGGTATGATACATAGCTAGAAGGTACTGTGGTCAAACTTGCTGTAGGAGGTTGACTGTGCTTTTGCAAAGGCTAATATCTATTACCTCTTTTATGGGTTTGTGCATTGAGATTGTACGTTCATGGCAATAACTGCACTGACAAAAAAATGCATCCCACTTTATTCCTGTTTCTCTCTGGTGGTGGTACCTCACTAAAAACTTGCCGCAATAAAATCAGCTAAGTTGATAGTCGTGCATGTGGAAGTTGTTAATTTTCCACTAAGTAAAATAGTTAATTTACCTTAATTTAATGGAGAAAATATGACTTTTTGGAGAAGGAAAATGTAAGTATATGGTTTTAAAATTCCAATTTTTAGTCACATTACCAGATTAATAGCCCTATATAGTACTTTTCTAAAGGCATAAAAGTTCTTGAGGAAAAGAATACAGTATTCTCCTTCAAGTTCTGTAGAGTGAAGGCATTTGATCCTTTGCTTACATATGCATTATGTGTATTTGAGGCTTTGGGAATCTGTCTAAGACAAGGGCATCTATTAAAGCATTTTGCCTAAAATATCTGTAAAATCTGTACTTTTAAGAAGGGGTTAAATGTGTAGTATTAACAAATGGATTGGCCTAGTCTTGCAGTATCCTAACTGTCTGGACTAACTACCTCTTTAAAATGTCCAGAAAAGATTTAATCTTCTTAAGTTCTGGCTTCAGGTATGCTAGTACCAAGTTGACATGTCCACTCTCAGGTTCTGACAACTAGATGTGTGTACAGGTGAGTGTTAACATTCAAAACTATTAGAAAAAAAAAAATAGAGTAAAGGCAAAAATACTCACAAGAATTTTTTTTTTCTCATTTTTAACTAATTGTAAGTTATATTTAATCTGACCTGTTGTTTAGGTAATTATTACTTTTATTTTATTTTATTTTATTTTGATATTTGAATTGTGATTGATATTTCAGCGCCAGAAGTAACAGATCGACAGAAAAACTGAGACAGGAGCAAATGAAAAGGGAATATTATCCTGAGCCTATATATGAATTGGATTGCTTTTGGTGTTAAAACAGCATTTGAAAGCATCCTACATCAACATGCTAATGTGGCAGTTGTGAGAGTATGAATTATTGCATGGCTGCTGGCAGATGAGAGCTAATATTTTTACTAATGATGCTGCATGGAAATACTGGTCCCGTTTGCGTGCAGGCTGGGCCTTGCTTAGGCGATGAGGTCTCTCAAACCTCGAGCAATTGTGCCTTTTGATTTCTATCGATGCGCACCCCAGGAGGAACAGCACAAACGCAGCAGCGGTCAGATTCAGAAATGACGTCGTGTTAACGCCATCTCTGTTTTTCCCCTTCTTTTGCTTTAGAAGAAGCTGTGGTTGGCTTGGACCTGTGGCTAATGCCATATGGTTCATCCCGAATTGGCTGAGCCCTCCCTTTTACCCTCTGCTTGTTACCTGGGTATCTCACGCTCTGCTCGGAGAGGATGCCGGTGGCTGCCAAGCAATGGGCAGCGGGAGAGCTGAGGCGACGCAGCATCGGCAGATGGGCTAACACAAGGCAGGGAGCCAAGCCAGAATTAATGGTGGGGGGAGAGAAATGACAGAGAGAGGGAAGATAAAGGGAGGCAGTAAGGGAGGGGTTGGGGAGACTGGAAAATGGACAGGGAGGGCAGAGGAGATGTAGAAGAACCAGTGGGCAGAGGAAGATTCTTCAGGTCTTCAAAATCTGTAGATATGGGTGTCTTGCACTCCAGGCTTCAAGGATTTGCACCATGCTGCTGTGGCCCGTGTGTCTTCCCAACGCTTACGTGGGACTGACTGTTCGGGTAGCTGTTAGGTTTTTTTGCTATTTAATGTAGATTTGCTTCTGCAAAATCAAGTCAGCAATTTAGTCAGGCAATTTTAAAGAAGATTATAAGTCTTCCAATTCCCTGCAGTTCATTCACCTTAAGAGTTGATGTGCACAATTAACTTCAGATTTATATTATTTGAAAGGAAGAACTGTTTTGTGTGGGATTCTACAGCTTTACATTATTTTCTACCAGTAGCTTAAACTTCTGACATTTGAATAATTCCTCTGGCTGAGGTCTGCAAAATCATTTGTATCCTTGAAATGTTCATGAGTTTGAAAGAACATTGTGGTAGTAATACTGCCTGGTCAAATTTTAAACCTCTCTATCAAGTTTTCTGTACACAGTTAAGATTTTAAAAATAGAGTTGTCGCAAGGCATGCCAAAAATCTGGAGGCAGTCAAACCAATAGAAATATGTAAACTTTCCTAATACGTTTACTGCAGGGAGAAAAATATGCCGAGGCTTTTGCTTTCAAAAAGCCTTTGTCCAAGGCTGCTTAAAAAAAAAAAAAAGGAAAGGTTGCCTACAGTTATATTGTGACTCCATTTATAGACATTGAAATGTTACTATCCATTGGATTCTACAAAAGTGCTTCCTTGGAAGAGTGCTGGCCAAGCGAGGTCGATGTGAGTTGTGAGATACCCCAGATTTTCAGTTATATAAATGGAGAGTTTGGAGCCTGAGTGTTAGCAATATTTAAAAAAAAAAAACAAAACCAAAAAAAAACAACTTAAAAAGCTGTAGACTTTGAAGCGTTGATCCAATGAAATTTCTGCAAATTGAGTCTACATTTGTGAAATTGGGGCATTGTATAAGGAAATGTAGAACATTTTATGATTTCAGCACAGTACTGGGGCCAGGCTTTGCACTGGAGAAGCTGTATGCACCTGTGTTGCCCAGGGAGCTGGGGAGAGAGTAGGCTTTGAAACGCTGTGTTTTCATCTCTTGCTGTGTAAACTTGTGCCCTGCGGTGTTTCCCACTAGGACACCTCAATCCTTGGGCCGTTGTGTAATGCAACAGTTCTTCAGCTGATTATTTCTCCTTTTCTTCTGCATCATGGAGCCATACTGAGGAAGCACTGATTGAGCACACAGAGAAATGGAGCCAGGGGAGCTTGTGGCTGCTGGCAGCCTTTAGCATCTGAGCATGGACTCAAGTGTGGGAGGTGATGTGGCTCCCAGCAACCTTCAGCTGCCGCTTTTTTGATTTCTAAACTGCCTAGGTGGAAACTCCAAGCCATGACTTTGTTAGGTGGGCTCCATCCCTGCTCAGCCACCTCCTTCTGGCACCAGCATCGTTGCTAACTTCTTAGCAGTGGTACCTTCCCGCTCCCCTATATCCTATGCATTTCTCCCAGAAGGCCAGATAAATGGACCCATTGAGACATAGCTGCAGGAGCTGTTAACTTCTAACAATCCTAATGTAAATCTGTTGTTAGCAATTGTTGATGTTTTCATGTTCAAAATAAGACTTTTAGAACTGGACCTATTTCGGCAAAAATAGAATTACTACTCAAAAAAAAATAACTAGCCCATTTTTTTGGCCTAAATTGCTTGGTTTCATATGCCTTTCTCAGATCAAGGTTGCTTGAATGCTACTCATACAGGTTAATAAGGGATAAAATTGTGTGAGTAAATGCAGCAAAGTTAGATTATTAATTGTTTGTGAAGTGCTATATGAATGCTAAATGATGGTTTGAATCTAGTTTCATAGTTTTACTGATGTGTGTGTTTGTTTTGGCTTTTTTGTTATTCTTCAGAGAGAGCGAGCAAGAATTTGGAACATTTTTAGGAAATAAGAGCCAAATTTTCAGATGTAAGACAGGAAAGACTTAGGTCTCTGAATTCAAAGAAGTCTGTTAAGACTTGTTAAAGTTGCCTAGACACCTAAGCCCCAGGGCTTCTGTCTCCTAAGTTAGCTAGTAAAAGTTATCTCCCCAAATGATCTGGTTGCCTTTCAGGAGTGATTCAATTCCATCAGGCCAGATGGTCATGTTTCCACGATGCCTGATGGGCCATATTTTGGATAGCTGGGCTTGCATCTGAATATGTCATCTTAGCTTCCACTGGGCAACTGTACAGACTTACACCATGCCTGCTTCATCCAACTTGTCTTTCCACACCACTACCTTTTCTCTTTTCTGGCTGACATCTTGCCTGTTCAGCATTACAGGTTTTTTTGCAAAAGGATCTTGTACATGTAGCCTCTCTTCTTCTAACTCCAGTGTAATACAAGGCCTGGGAAACAATAGTTTCATGGAGCAGAGATGAAAAGGACTGGTCTGTTCTAGGTGAAAACTAAGGCAATGCTCACAGTCTTCCAAAGTGTTGGTTGATCACTTTGTTGTCTGACAGCTGATGGGAAGAAGTTGCTCCACGCTCCTACCACAGCCCAGCAGTGGGCAGAGGAACTTCTCTGCAAGTGAAGTGGTGAGTACCACCTCCTGACACTGATGTTGGTACAGGAGACAGATGGGCTGGGGGGAACCCTGTGTTTTGGGAGTAGGCAAAAGGGTCCAGTGGAGGCTGCTCCAGAGGACCCAGGGCAGTAGCCTTACCCAGATCCCAAAACTATCATCTCTGCCTTTGCAGGTTATCACCTAGGAGAAAGAAAGGATCCCAGAACTCATCGGATCCCAACACCGAAACCACCTCATGGGTGTGGGTTAGCTGGAATATAAGACCAGAGATTTTTTTAAAGTGCTATATGGTACTGAACCACAGCCGTACCACGTCTAATACAGGAGCCTTTAGCAGCAGGCCAAGAGGAATGGCCCATTTATGCCTGGGCTCCAGTGGACATCTGCCATCTGCCATTTGCCATACCTGTCCAGGAAAATTCCAAGCAGTGGTTATTTCTGGATTCCCTTTCTCAGAAGACAAAATAATTTTCCAGACAATTCCCATTGCTACTTGTTCCTCCATAGGCCTCCCTCCCACAAGAGGAAGGTGCTGAATTTGATTTCCAAAAGCCCTTAGATCTACACCCTTTTCCTACTACCATTATTCCAAACAAGATGCTACTGCTCTTGGACAAACCCTTTCTCCTCAGATCCTTGGTCAACCATAGCCCCAGAGGCAGAGCGTGCCGCCTTCCTGGCCAGGGCATGATGTGCCATCTTAGTGTTGCAACTGCTGCTACGAAGGACCCTTCACTTGTGGCTGTCGTGCAGTCTGCGCATCCCAACCCAGCAAATAGCAGAAAGACCAGGTCAAGTAAGTGTGTTGCCAAGCTGCATCCCAGCACCACCACTGGAGAGCGGAGCAGGTCCTGGGAGCCAGGAGGAGCACAGCTTGGGTGGGTTGCAGTACCACAGATGGGATGACGTCTCACAGTTTGGCTGTGGAATGGGGCGCTGCTTCTGGTCTCCTTCACTGCTGGTGTCGCTGTCACCACGGCTGTTGCTGGGATGATGGCAGAGTCAAGGATGGAGAGGCCCACCCCAACAGGGGGCTCATTCCACTATGTCCAGGCAATCTGGAAGAGGGACCGTGGACCAAGAGAGTGTTAGTGCAGGAGAAATGGGCTTGGACACAGCAAGAGATGACCAGCAGCAGATCGTGGACAAGGCCCGCGTCACAGAGGCATACAGATCTGCCTGTCACTGTATGCATGAGTGATGAAGCACCATCTTCTCCTCACGCTTGTTTAGTCCTCCTCCAACTTCCTTCTCAAGGAGCTGGCAGGTGGTTGTAATATTTCTGACTTGGTTCCCTCCTGTATTTCAATAATAAAGTCCTTAATGTTATAGTTTTACTTGTCTCTGTGTATTGTGTTATTGTCCTGAGATTTTAGCCACACGCTGCATGCCCCTGGCATTGCACTCCTTTGCTTAAGACCTTTATGAGCTTGCAAGCTGGGTATCTGTGCTTTAGTGCCTTGAAGGACCCTGTCCTGTAGTGTGCTCCGAGGTGTGAGTAATGTCTCGCACATGCCGGTAGCACTGATTTAGCACAAATTGCAGTCAGTACCTCCTACTCCACCCCCATACCAGCCTTGGCATATAGCTGCGTGGATGACTCTGAGCGCGATTCATGCACAAGTGAACTAAGCAGTAGGCTTTTGCATAAAAAGGAGGTGACAGTACTGCTGCTTTGGGTCATGGGCCATGGTTTTGGTGGTGGTTGTAATATTTTTTTTAACTGTGTGTGGGTTGTAAAGCGTTGTGCCTTGACTGGTGTGGCAGGTTGGTTGCAAAGTCTACAAGGAGGGGTGAGGTTTTTTCCATCTAATCTCTCCAACCTGTCCTGCTCCGTTAGGTTTCCTTCCCTCTGTGCTGGCTTTGGTGATGGCCACCGCTGGGCACCTACTTCTCCCTGCTCACCTTAAAGGTGCCATTGTACTGGACATATTTAGGGGAGCTTCATTCCCAAAACTCAGGACCTACGCATTTTTTGTTGCAGTGATCCCTACCAGTCCCTTTTATGGATCTGCCCTGGCATTTATGAATGCAAGTTGTATTGCCTCTTCCTACGATTTCTGTAACCAGTTCCTTATGAGCATGTACTAGAGCCGTGCTTTGGTAGAAAGAAGCGGCTAGTCCCATTTGGGGAATGGTTGCTGGCTGTCCATCCTGATACATCTTTCTTTAAAGACACCTGGGAGACTTCCTGGTCAGTGGCTGATACTCTTCCATGGTGCAGGACTCTAGGTGGTCTGTATATAGCATTATTTTCTGAAATCCAGTTCAGGTTTTCTTTGAACATTACAAGTAGTTATGTAAAAAAAGCAGCATTTAGGGTAAGGGTTGAATGCGATGTACTGCTGGAAGCAAGCCTGCAGTGGATGCTTGTAACTCAGCCACGTACAGAGTCCAGATGGTGAAGGACTGCACTTGTCCAGCGACATGTCCCCTGTCCAAAGTGGTGGCTGTAAATGCTGCTGTGTTTCTGTGTGCGTGCCTTTGGGGTCAACTGAACAGAGGGAGGAACACTTGCAGTCAGTAAACAGCTTTTTAAGCTACTGATTATTGTTATTAAACATGGAAAACAGGAAGGGGGAGAAAAAGAGTTGGAGACCTCCCTCATCTGGAGTTTAGGGGCTGATAATCCAAAGGATACTTCCTATTCCTTGCTCCTCTTCCCTCACCTTTTCTCCCAGGCAGTCAAGATTTAACTGTGCTGTTGAGTGTAACAGCAAGGAAGAGGGAGAGAATTATTAATTATACTAATTACAGAATTAGTCAAAAGGAAAACAAAATGTGAAATGTTTTAGTGAGTATGATTAAGACACGCATGAATTTCATGCTCTTTAAGCCTCGATTTTTGGGGACCCACTGACTTTATGCTGGACTTGGAATGAAATCTGAAGGACTGTTTATTGAATTAGACTTTGTTCTGGTGAAGTCAGAGACAAGTGGGTTTGACAGAACTCTGCCCATCAAACTGCTCAATCGTAAATTATCTCCTGAAGTCGGAACTG
Organism: Fregata magnificens; assembly: GCA_013389945.1. Classification (NCBI taxonomy): domain Eukaryota; kingdom Metazoa; phylum Chordata; class Aves; order Suliformes; family Fregatidae; genus Fregata; species Fregata magnificens. The sequence continues at coordinate 35,415 of WAAD01025048.1, forward strand.
GCTTGGGCAGGCTCTGAGGCAGGTTGCAGGGAAAACCTGCAGCACAGACCAGAGGATGCACCCAGCCCAAGGCTCCCAGGAGCAATGGAGATGTAGCTTTTTTAATTTATTTTTGCTTTATGAAATGCCCATGAGCCTGTGGATATGGAGTGTTATAGCGATTTTTCCCACGGGATGGATAAAGCTCAGTGTATGTTAACTCCATCTTCAGTATTTCCTTTATTCTGATATGAAATTGATTCCTGCCACCAGAGAAAGCGAGTGCATAAAGAATGGGACACTTTTGCCTGAACTTTGAGATGCTGTTCAGTATAATGGATGAAAACCAAATATCTACTGCCAAGCTTGCCTTTGACAAAATATGGCCAGTCCTTTCTCTGCTTTTTTTTTTTTTTTTTTTTTTGTCTGCAGCCAAATGGTAGTTAGTTGTCTATGCTGATGCTTAAAATCCTGGACAGGAGGGGAAATGGAGAATTAGTGCTTTTTGCCTTGAAGAATTTGGAGAGGCAGCTGCGACATAAACGATTCTTTTCATTATATTATAGTATACTACTTTCATGCACACAGTGAGCCTGCTGACCTCAGTTTCTTTGGAAAGCAGGCTTTCTACCTCGGTGTTCCTGTGTGCCAGGAGGAGGAGAAATGCTTTCCCTTACTATTGCCACATATAAAAAATGCTGAAGCAAGTGACCCCTAGGATCTAAGGCTGGATTAAAGTAATTCAGGATATGCTGCAGTACACGGGCAGTCCTTCAGGACTCTGCTTTATAACGTGACAGTTACTTCAGTAATACTTTTGTTTGGAAGAAACAGAGTATGTTCTTTTCCCATAACAAATCAAGCTGGAAAGGGAGCCCAGGTAGCCCTTATCCTGGCAGCTGGGATATATCTTGTTTGAGCAGCGCTCTGTGCTGCGCCTTTATCTTCCCGCCATAGATGTACCGTAATAAGTGGTGTTACACAATATAGCTGTAGTACTTGAAATAAACACTCTAGTAAAATTCCTACAGCAGAGAGCTCTGGAAAGGGTGGTCATGGGACACAGGGAGGCATCCCTGCCTTGGCTAAGCTGGTTTTTATTTTTCTATGAGAGTAAGAAATGTATTTTTAAGTGAAAACTGAGACTCTTCCCTAATAGTCTGATTTTAGCAACCTATCCCTAAGTTTGGAATACTCTTTTCCTAATCAGAAGCTGGGAGGATCTGGTAAATCTTGTGCAAATTAATTTGTAAAACTGCAATGATTGTGAAAAGTGTGCTGAAGCAGAGAAAAAATGAGTAAGGGACCACCTTATGCCCAAGTAGCAAAAGATTATCCATAGAATAATCTTGTCTCATAACAACAGCTATGCATTAATAAAAGACAGAGCTGTGCTCTCTTGCTAGCGGATTCACCTTGTACCGTAAACAAAGAAAAGATAATTAACTGATGGTGGGTTTTTTTTTTTTTTTCTTTTCCAAGGTTCAGATCATCCACACAGCTTGTCTTACAAACTGGAACTCGGATCAGACCAGGAAATTCCGTCTGACTGGTATCCATTTGCTACTGTCCAGTTTGTGGTTCATGATACCTGTGCCTCAGGAACAGAAGTCAAGTCACTGGGCATAGAGAGCGATGTGCAGCCGCAGAAACATGTGGTTCAGAAAGCTTTTTACAATTGCCAGGTATTTTCAGGGCTATGTTTTCAGTGTTTTCGTCCTCTTCTTCCTCCCCACTCCTCCATACAGTATTTGCAAGGTGAATGTGCTTTGTATTCTAAACATATCTTGCATGCACTTGTGATAATGACTTTGAGCAAAAGAATAATTAAAAAATAATTCGTTGTCTGATCAAAGATGATGCTGAAAAACAGAACTGCAAATGCAGCGTTGTTTTTCCTCAGCTGAGCTATTTTTGGGAGTAGTGGTTTTGAAATCTGTTGGGTCTGGAAATGTTTTGATTCTGTGTCAAACCTTTTATTTGTGCCGCTGCTGCAGTTCACACTTTCAGTGCCCAATTATTTGCTAATTCTACCTGTTTTTTTTGTTTTCTAACTACAGGTTGAAATTGAAAAGAAGTGGATTAGGCTTGATGGAGAAGATCCAGATAAGGCTGGCAACTGCCTAACACAGTAAAAGAGGATAGACGGCACCATCATAGGATATTAGTAGGCATCAATTTACATAGGAAATTCTATTGTTAGAAGAAGCGCAGTGACCTAGTTTAGGATAAACACGGTCATTGAATTTTTCTTTTTTTTTTTAGTGCTTTTGAGTTTGATTCTGCAAATCAGTACTGGTTTGAGTGGCCTGCATTCAAGTAAGCTTCCTGTCATGGGAATAGTGGTATGAGTAAGGTCTCCTTGTAAAGAGTTGCAGGATGTGAGCCCTTAATTGACTGATTGTAATATATTATTTTCCTGTTGCCTATCTATGATTTGGGAATGATCTCATACTCCATATTGAAACCTGATGGTACTACTCAAAGAGTTCATGTCACTTGGACATATAATATTGAGCAATAAAACCTGCTGGAGCGCTTATGTGCAGACCAGCATCTGTGTAAGGTCCAGCAGGAGCAATTACATTTTTTAGTGGTGTTTGAAAACCGAAGTCCCCCATGTTTCTGCTCCCCTCGATATATGTGAACAGAACAAGTTGTAATATTATTCTCGACAAGAGCCTCAATTAATGAGTTGGAAACTGGGTGATTTCATTGGTAAAATGGGAAAAGTTCCTCTGCAATAATATTCTTCATTCTTCTGTGGCTGCGAGCATTTCCTCCCCAGCACTTTATAGGTTCACTCCAAGTAATCTCTTGGGCAAAAAACCATATGGCAGATGTGATTGAACTTTCTGTGCCAGCATTAGACAAATCTTTTTCACTACTGCAGCGAGACAAGGGGCGGATCCTCAGCAAGCGTAAATCAGTCCAGGCACATTTCATTTGATGATGCTTTGAGGATTTACACCAGCGGAGGGTTTTCCCCACAAACTGAAGAAATGGGTGGTTGCTGCTGTTTGCTGTGGGTCTCCTTTAGGATGCAAGTTCCAGATGTTCGTTTGGAAACTGCAGGAGCTGTTGCTTTGAGTAACTTTTAAGACAGAGAGCATGTCTTTCCATGTATGCGAAGAGAGATGTTTTCATGCTGCTGGCTCTAAAGGTGTTTTCTGTGAGGAAACAATGCAGGAACGGACTATCGCAAGAGAACTGAAGCTGTGATCCTTCAGCAGGCAGCTTGAGCTACTAACCCCATATCAATGTGTTAACTGTGTTTTGGACAAATTATTGGCATTTAGGGAAATGTTTATTGCTTTCCCTCAGCCATTATCCCCTTTGTCATTTTTTGCAGGCTGTAATTCCAGGTCTGAAAAAATCCGATAAATTAAAAAAATACTCCTGATAATTTTTTTTTTCCCCTTGCTGCAGTTTTCCTAAAATTATCCTTACTTCAAACTGAAATTAGTGGAGAACGAAAATATAGTAATGCACTAAGTCTCACTTTATATTTTGTCACAGCTTGTAACTGTTTATATGAACACTGTGTAAAAATACAGATAAATGTTATTCCCCAAAAGTAGAAATATGTGGGATATGCACTGAGAAAATTACCAGCCTGAGAAAACAGCAGGCCATGCTACAAACCTAGTTCATCACAATAAACTTTTCGCCCCATTTGGAAGCTGAGAATGAAATGGGTAATAGATTCTATAGTAAGTCCTGAGGGCAGCTTTTTTATGGGTATTGCATTGCCAATGCCCCAAATAGACTATTATGGTATTTTGGCTTCTCTATATATCCCTTTTTATTAGCAGATTATATTATTATAAATCTAAGCAAGCATTTGAGTGTAGTAGTGATCCAAATATGTCTCAGCTGTTGTATCCTCCATCCGTGTTTTGACTTGAGAAGCCATTAGCACCTTCAAGTCATGTTTGGTTTGTTTTATTCATATTTAATTTTTATTTATATGCTTCTCAGCTGAATTAAGGGGCACGGTGTGCACTGGGGCAAAGTGTTTATACTTAGCATCACGGCAGAGCTCTGCAGTTCACAGAAGTCCATGGTTATACTAGAGGTACAGTATCTATTAACCTCTTTGCTCGGTAAGGTAGAGGAAGCAAAATACTTTTTGCAGATACCTGCACTAACCTCTCTCTGAGGCTGACTTGTTTTGATTGGCATTAATAAAGCTAATTCAGTAAATCTGTTAGCAGTGGTTATTGTCCAAAGCCTGTCTTGCCCAGCTGGCCCCTACTTTTCTGTTTTTAAGGAGGGACAGCCAGGCTGTTCTGGGACTCTTTCACCTTAGGATCCCCATTTGCAGCACTCATCTCCTGGGCATTCGGTACCTGGTGGTGTTACGGGTCCTGCAGAAGCAACAGCTGCTTTTCTTCTGTCAGGTGTCTGCTGTACCTCGGGATGTGTTTAAGAAGCCCATGTAGCATTGACCCCTCAAAATATGAGCTAGTGTTTTGAATGGCCTAAGTGATGAACAGCCACATTACAAGTTATCTTTCCTGCTAGTGAGTCTGTATTATATCTGGTATGGTGCAAATGATCATTCAGCCTTACTGAACTCGTTAACATAAAAAGGTCAAGCTACAGCTTTATCTATGTTACAGACTCTTGGATTTCCATCTGAGGCCTGCAAGACTCGCCGTTAACTTTAATCGGAATTGGATCAGGATCACAGGGAATTAATTCCACGGAAATATTGCCACACTGAAAGTTACTCTGCTTAATGCATGACTCTCAGTTTAAACCTGACAATTAGTGCAGCCTAAGGCTGAATAATTACCCTGTTCAGTCTCAAACTGATGTTTGTATGCCTTGCTGTCAGAATATTTAAAAATAAGCTGCAGTTTAATGAAAGAAAGTTTGGGTTGTATGACTTTCCCCCCCCCCCAATCAAATTCTAGCTTCCTATTCTACTGCAGCATGCCAAAGCAGAAACACCCTGGCTTCCCCTTTCTAATATTTCTTCTGCATTGTCTGATGTCCTTTGAGTATAACCTACTGAACAAATATTCTCAATGTTTAAGACTCATTTGCTAACATTTTCTATGAAGGTTACAGCAGGCGATAGCAAGTAAGCATACTGGTTTTGATTCTTTAGAAATCTGGGCCATAAGTAGTCAAACTGTATTTTGGGAGCGGAATGGAGATGAGGAACAGTTGCTATAAGCTGCTGTGATGCTCAGTGTCCAGCTAGCAGAAGGATTGGAGCTTTAAATAACCCATGAGGTGCATTGGCATCGTGCAAGGAACCAGGTTTCACATGTATCTGATCTCTGCTTGCCCACAGCTAGCACCTGCAGTCACTGAAATGCTTCCAACTGTTTGGGTCACTCAAGATGCTGACACTTCACTAACATTTACTACAGGGCAGTATTTAGATATTATCTGTGTTTCCTTCACAAAGGACAAGCAGGGTTTGGGATATTTTATATTTTAAACAGAAATCAATGAGAACAGCTATTTTTATAGTGTGTTTGCCGTATTTACAAAGTGTCGTATTTGCTGAAACCGACAAACTTTTTGCATTTGTCTTTCTCATATAATTGTATTACTGTAGGTAAATGGTACTTGATGTAATTTTGGATTCAAACACCCATTGAAGTCAATGGAAGTCTTTTAACTGACAAAATGGGATCTGCATCAAAGTCTCTAAGAATAAAGGAGAGGCAAAAAAAAAAGAAGAAAGGAATAGGGGTAATGGGCAGAAAAAAACCCCTACTGTAGAAGATTCTTAATGCTAATAAGTAAGCAAACTGCAATGCTTGCTTATTCCAACCAGAAAAGAGCACAAAAGAGAGGAAAAGAGGTGTTATTGAGCTGAAGCTTTGCAGTGATTGGGAACCATGGTCTGGCTGCCCCTGTGTAGCAGCTCTCGAGAATTGAGGATGATGGTGCACTCCATTGAACATGATGCCAAGCCGCTGTCATCCTTATGCTCCTTGCTTTTTTTTCTCCAGATTCCGTATTAATTGTCCAAAAGTACTTTACATCTGAAAACATGTTTCACATGTTGCTTTTAGTTGCAATTATTTTACTTGACGGACTTCTTAGAGGTGTGGACACCAATACTGCAGCTACTTTACATTTATTTGTCTTTTTGTTGACTAAACACAGTAACTAACTGCTGCAGTTAGTAGTTCTTAGCTATAATTTTGATAACTCTGAAGGAGTGCTGTTATTCTTAATGGAAAATATAATTTTATTTGGGTCTTTTGTCAGTATAAGTATAAACAGATCATGCTGATAATCTTGTAATAACATTTTGTAGATTGCATATTGATTAAAAAAATAAAGTTGTATTTCAAACTAGCAATTTTTTGTCCCCTCACTACAAATTTATCAAGCTTGTTTTACATTTACTATAATTAACTGGTTGATCTCCTGTCATCAGGTATTGCAGTTTATTAGAAGGAGCAGTTCTACTCTGTGTGTGAGTGGGGGACATCACACTTCATCTTAGATAAAGCTAGTTGCAGGAAGCTGAACGATGCACTATATTCCATTAATGATCATTTTTGGCAGGCCCTTTTCCTGCCTTATTTGCATAACAATAGTAAGCCAAAGAATGCCATGGTTTTTTCCTATTGAGTACTTCCTCCAATCTCTCTGGGATATTTGAATGTAATGTAGCGACAACTGTTTAAGGCTTTCACAAATTTCAAAGTCTGTTCTTGAAATGAGCTGTTACTAGGGAAATAGTGAAACCTCTGTGGGAAATATGGGAATAAGGCAGAGGTTTATGGGGCAGCATTCAAAGAATGGGCTTGAAGTATAAAATAACCATGCCACTTGTCCTATACTGCTGTCTCTGTAGCAAACCAGTCGGCTATTCTGGGAAACACTGGGAAATACAGTTAACATCCATTTTCACTCCATTGGTGTTCTATCCTTCAGTGAGCACCTGCAAATGGAAAGCAGGTGTCTAGCAAGTCCCCTTCCAGAGCTTAAACAGTTTGCCATGTTTAAAAGTATCAGTGAACAATATGATTCAGGTACATGAAAAAGTGAGATGGTTAATTGCTAGAACACAAGTAAAGACATGAAAACATTTATTTTTGGGACAGTTTCCTAGTATGTGCTGTGCCTACTATGTGCTATTTTATAGCCCTGTTCTTTCCTTAGTAAAAACAACCTGTAATTTTTTACAATAACAATCATAACACGTTGTAAGTGAAGTTCATGCTCCCTGCTGAAGCCTTACTGATAGAAATAAAAGAAAAAGCATCGGCTCAAATTTTGCTTTGCCATCCCACAAAACCCAATGTGATTAGGTATTGCTGGTTGTGGGTAGGTACAGTCTAGCATTACATTGCATTGTGATGGCCTTTTCAGTTTAATATAGAATAACTTTCACTTCCGTTTCCATATTCAACAATAAAAGTCCAAGGGGAAAAAATCAGAAGTGGGGATGTGCTGGGAGCAGAAAAGACCCATGATGAGTGACCGGTGGTGGAGGTAAGAGGGAGGAGGTAAGAGGGAGGAGGCAAGGAGTGAGCAGGGAGTTGGCAAAAGGGCAGGGCAGTGGGCAGACCTTGTTTGCAGGGGCTAAGGTGAACTGCTGCCTCTCTAAGTCAAGGGGAAAAGTTTACCTATAAAAGGGACTGAAACAGAAAAGCGGTGAGAAACCCATGCAGAGAAGTGTCTTCAATGGAAGATACTGAGAAAAAAGTTGCGAGTAGCTGTGGGGGGGAAATTGAACTGAATGCTCTCCTTGCGTGGGGAGGAGGAGGAGTTGGGAGCAGCTGAACAAGGGGGAACACGGGCAGAGCCACTGGAGACACAGCAAGGCGGCCGAGACTGATGGGGCACAGTGAGAGGTGCCCTACCCAAACAAGCCAAGCTGGTGCCTGCTTGTGGCATGCCACAGCTCAGGGCAGCGCCACGCTGTGCAGCTGGCCCTGCTTTCATATAGCACATGCTGCCATTACATGTCAAGCGGAACTCCTCACTCCATCTGTCTTGAGCATCCCTGCATCACATCTGTACAGCTGTTGGTAATGGTAACCTATCTTCCTGGACAGGAAGATCTTGCTCATGTAAGGGACTAATGACACAGTCATGCTATAGGAGATGCAATGAAAATATCAAATAAAACCCAGCAGGGGAACAGGGAGGATTTAAAGCAGGAACGTAGGTATTACCCTGATGATACCCAGAGGTATGCTACCACTGTAACCTTGTTGGACTGCTCTCTAGGGAGGGACCTTCGTCTGTGAAGTCATCTGTAATGTTGAGTAGATTTTACTGTCTAAATGTAAGTACTGACACCAGGATTTAGATGACGGTTCGTTTGAAATTGAGGGAGCCATCCACTGCCTGGAGAGAAAAGGTCAAAGGCTTTTTAGTCCCCTTCATGGAAAGCCACAGCTTGCTAATTGAAACTGTTTCCACAGAGCTGTGGGAATAAGTTACTGAGTATTTTTGCTGCTAGTTGTGTGGTTAATATTGTCAAAAGGGGTGTGCAGTAGATCTACTCAAAAGTAGAGTTGGGAGAAAAAAAAAAGAGAAGAGCGGAAAGGTGTGTACAGTCAAGTATTAGGACAGTGGGAGCCCAACCACATTTGCTCTGAAAGGGAAGCTCAGGAAGATGACCTTGAACCTTGTCCTCACACAAATGCTTCCAAGACCCAATATGGCACGGCAGGTTAGTCTCCATACGTCCAAATCATTCTTTAGTAGAGTTAAACTGGTATCTATTATGCAGTAAAAAGGACAACCTGACTGCTAAGCTATGCTTCAGCCTGTCTCTGAGTGTCACTTGCTGGATGATTTTAGTGGTATGGTTGGTGCTGCAAAACCCACTGTGGGTGAAAGGAGCTACTGTGGTTGCTCAGCTTTACTCCTCTCCAAATTGTCAAATGCAAAGTTAGACAGAGCAAATTGGCCTTGGCCAAACCATGCTGCTCTGCTCTTATTTAACTTTGCACTAAAACTGCTGGATTTCTGCAATCGTCTACTCAACTATGAACTTCCAGCAGCTAATTCAACTAAGGAGGAATGATGTTTCTGGCATTTACCCTCCCACTGCACCCTGTCTCTGTGTGGTTCTGCACGCCCCTGTAACTAGTCCCTCTCCACTGGAGCTGGGGAGCCCAGGAGCAGGTAAGTGGCAATTACAGACAGGCGAGGAGGGGGTGGAATTTCAACCACTGACGAAGGGGCTAAAACAAGATGGCAGGGAAGGGACTTACAGAGTGATGAAGGCAAAGGCAGTAGACAAAATAGGAGGGAGCTGGACTGGGGCTTTTCTTGGGGACACAGAGCGGGAAGTTGGGGTGTCTCTGGGGAAAGAGGGTGCTATAAACATCTGTATGTCATACCCAGGGAAACAAGGCAGACAGCAAAGGAGATGATGGAACAGGAGACGAGTGCTGAGCTGGGCACCAGCAGGAGTGTGGTAGAAAGCAGGGACAAGAATAAGGACAGTGAAGTGGCTGGTGGCTGCTATTTCCCTTTGAGGCTTTCTCTCCACATAAGGCATATGTATCAGGGTGAGTATTTAGGAGAGGCAAGCCTTATTTCATCCTTAATTAGGCTTCCTCACATTACACAAGTCTCTGGGCTTACCAAGGAGCTGAGATACACAGTACTATTCAGTGTACTCAATCCCTCAGGACTGCCATTTTTATACAGCAGTTTGTACAGGTCAAAGTCCTTCTTATGCCACCCAATGTCCTGAAAATTTGTCAATAAATTGAATTAAGGGACAGCTTTTTCTACAGTTCCTCTGATAAAGTGGTTTAAATCAGGTAAAAAAGGAGAGGCCCTTGAAAAAACAGGAGTCTCACATGATAAATGAAAGAGGAACAAATCACAGGTCCCAGCGTTATCTGTCTCAGAACGCTGACAGAAATGATGGAGCTTATAAAAAAATCACGCTGTTAATAAAATTGGTTATGAGACTAGAGTGCTGTATATCTATGAGTCAACAGCTGAAAACAAAGGGAGCATGTTAAAGATTTAATTTAAGATTAAATTACAGTTCTGCCCGTGTCAAGGCATCTCCATGAGGACTGCCTGGATTCTGCAACCGGTTCCTCCTAAGAATGATTACTTTTACCTGGAAAGAAGGGCAAGATGGTATTTGTAAAATATGTCTTGAGAAAGAATTCTGCAGTCCTGCGGTTGAGTAGCCGTGTTCCTCTACAGCGGCAATACTGGATTTAAACAGAAGAGGGCATTCGTTACCAAGCATCTGAATTTGCTGAGGGCTCTCCGTTTCTAGAGGGAAGGCATTTGAAAACGGTAATTTTTTTTCTTAATGACTAATAAAGGTTCATCATCCAAAAATAAATCTTCTCTAGACATCATGTACCAAGAGGAGTATAAATAATTACAAATTAAAACCTGTCCAGTAAACGAAAGTTTGAGGTGCCCTTAAGCAGCACTATCCCAAATGCTGACAAAACCCTGAAAAATCAGGAGGGTTTGAACAGCATGCTAATTTTTTGATAGCCTGACTTCTAAAACTCTTGTGAGCTGTTAAAGAGACTGCAACGGGGAGAACTGGATCGGAAGCTGAACCAAGACTGATGGAACCTGGATGCTGTTCCCGACTGCCATTTGTGAGCTTGGGCAAGATATTTGGTGTGTCTGTGCCTCTGTTTCTTCTCTTAAAAGTGGGGTTAAATGTTAACAAAATCCATAAGCATGAAAATCAGGACAGGGTTGTACTTTATACTGCAGGACACTGATACTAGGTTAAGATCACCAATATCAAAGCTAGCCAGTCAGTATGAGTAATGCTATTCACACACATTTTTATATTTTTTTCTTACTCATACATGATTTAATTTTTTCAGTGTATACCAGGCTTTCTCGCGCTGTTTAGTGGACACACTGCTCACGGTGCTTGGATGAAAAGACATCTTCTCTAGGAATTTGTAAAAGACCTCAGATGAAAGTCTAAGAAGTGCCCTGGTTAGCAGGAAGCACCCGCTGCAACCTCCCTGTGCAGGTTGGAAAGTTGTATTCCCATTCCCAGTTTTAACCTTCTCCCCAGCGATAGCTGATGTAGGCTTAGTCTGCTGTCCCCTGCATGAAGGGAGCTGACACGTTGACCTTGCTGACGGAGCTTTGGTATTCACTGGCAATACAAAGGGTAAAATTTACAACACAGGGGGTATGCCCACAGTGCCTTGTGCTGGTGCGATGTGCTAGCTGCATGCAAATACGGAGACACGCTGTCAACCTGAAGCACAGGTGAAGTCATTTGCTTTGGTCTGCAAATTTTCAGGTGGACATAGCCAAAGTAACCCGACCACTGTCTGAGACAGCTGAGAAGTCCTTCAGTATCAAGCTCCCCAGCTTCTCTTTCTTTTTGAAGAAAGCTTCTCTTTCTTTCTGAAGTTAGGCATACAAATTGTTCCAATTTCAAGGCACTTTGTAATCCCTAGATAAACAAAGGGTGGTAGAAAGCAGGGAAATAATTTATAAATCTTCTTTCTGCACTTCCACCTTTCTAAAGCTGCTGTACAGCATGCTGGCAGGTAGATGGCTCTGCATCAGGTTTATCTGTCTCATGAACAAGGCACAGCCAGCTGCAGGATCGCCATCTGCAACCTTCAGGGCCCAGTGAGATTCTAAAGGCTGCAACTTCTTCCCGCTATCTCTGCTAACACGACAGGACTAACCAGGCAGGAGAAGAATAATGATGCTGTTGGTATGCACTATCTCAGTCAGTTTCAAATGAGCACTGTGCTTTAAAAAAAAATGTTTTATTATTTGAATTATTCTATAAGCAATGCAACATGGCTCGCCTTTTCCTCATGATGATGCAGGGCATACAGAACAGCTGAATATGCAACTGATCTTTAATTCAAGACCCAGACAGTGTCGTAAAACATATTTTGTTGCAGAGCAAAATTACTTCAATAGCAAATTGCATTTGTCTTACTCGTGAAAATGCAACTTACAATATTATTATGGATGTTGCTTCTTTTTTGTTGTAGGTGTTAGTCTAGCTATATAATTAAGGGTCTGTCAGTATTTTCATTAAAATCTTTTCATTTTTCAGGATGTGTAAGTCAGCCTTAAAAATTAAAGCTTAACGGGTGAGTCTCCTCTTCACAAGCCAAATAGCACTGTAACTACATAGCTACCTAAAAATGGAAAAAGAAAGGATAATGAAAGGAAGAAGAGAAGATGATGTTTCTAGGTTCTCAGAATCATCAGGGTAACACCGATCCGTGTATGGACAGAAGGTGTATAAAGACCAAAGTATATATTCTCCTACATATATGAGATTAATGAACATTGGTAAATCTCTGTATTAACATATGAACAGATTGCTGCAAGTGTAAGCAGTAATTTGGGTAGTTGTACCAGATTGCTGCTACTTAACTGGTAGCTTCAGCTATCTCCCTGTTTATGAGGCAATAATGACTTTAGAGTTTATTAGAGCAAAATAATACGCTTTTCTAGCCAGCTTTCCTAGGTATATTTTCGCACTCGGGGCAACTGTGGTTCTCCAGATGAAGCCTCCTCTCCCCCATGCTCACAAGCTGAAGTTTCAGGCTAGAGCTCAGGGTCCGAACCGCAAAGCGGGCCCCTTGGCGGCCTTGCGCTTTGTGCCGCGGCTGGTCCCTCTTTTTGGTCCCAGGAGCTGAAAGAAGAAACCCGGGTTGAGTAACCAGCGCTCCGTTACACCCCAGTGTGTGGCACTGCACGAGGTGTTTCAGCGATAGGGAGGAAGGCAGGGAGCCCACCTGAGGAAGGCAGGGTAGGGCCCGGGCGGGGCCGGCGGCGGGCAGGCCGCGTCGCCATGGCAACGGCGCCTTAAGGCGGGAGAGCGGGCTAATGGCGGCCGCCGCCATGGCTTGCGCTAACCCCGTGGTGAGGGGCTGCGGCGAGG
>WAAD01025048.1:48309-59848 GCA_013389945.1 Fregata magnificens
TTTTTTTTGGGGGGGGGTGTGGGGGGTGTTTAAAAAAAGTGTTTTGTGGGGAAAAGCATCGTGGCAGGGATTGGTGTGAGCCACTGGGTAGCGCCAGGGTGCGGAGGACGCAGGGCAAGCTTAGTGGTGCCAGGAAGAAAGGTGGCTGCTTTTAGTCCCCTCCGGGTTTCGTCTGCTGCTGCCTCTCCTTACCTGGGAATTCAGATGGTCCTTCGGATGACAGTAATCCCAGGGAAGCCCTGGAGGCTTCGCTTTAAGACGTGCTTTTGGCTTTGCTGGAATGGGGTGTTGATCAGTCCCTCCCTGCCACCCCACTGTATACAAAGAAAACCGGCGTTTCTTCCTTCGTGGCGCTGGGTGTTCCGATATGGATGGCCTGGTTCTGGCAAAGGAGTGCCTGTGTGCTAAGGGATAAAAGTGGAGTACAGTAAAGTCTGTACTGTAACCGTTTTTCTCTAATTTGGAAACGTAGTGCTTGAATTTTACAGTTGCTATGTACAGCTTTTATATAGCATAATAAATATTTGTACTTACTGTAAAACTCTACTTAATGCAATGTAGCTTGGCAGTCCTGGGGAGAGGAATAGGCCCATTGAAAGGTTTAAATTCAGTTTCTCCTCTGGATTAACAATGAAGGCAAAGCATTTGACATACGGGCTAGACGACATCTTTTAGTGTAGTGGTACAAGAGTAAATTTTTTTTTTTTCTCCTTGTCTTCCTAGTATCGTGAAATATGCTGGGGGAATTCTTGGAGATCTCTAAGCTCCCATAAGAAATCATACATGAGTATGGTTATTTTAAAGTAGTGCTGTGTTGTGCTGATAGTTTTTTGCAAAAAGTGTAACTTGTTACTTAATAACTTCTAGGGTTTTTTTAAAACAAATTGTTTATCGTCTGCAGTTTTGAGCAACTTTAGAGCAGTAAAATATTAATTTGATGTTAAGTTAGAAAAATGTAAATTAATATCCCGGAATCTTAACTTCTGAGGTTTCCTAAAAATCTCAACTTCATCTTTCACCTTGTGTAGGCTATTCTGGTGGTAATGGTAGTCAAGATTAATAAGCTTTAAATTGCTAAAAGCTTATTATCTTACATTTGCATCTGAATGGATGCATCTTGAAGTTTATGTGTGTCTGTTGTCCAGGTCTGACTGCAGGATTAGGATTTAATCACTGATGTGGGCAGAAGGAGTAAAATGTTGTGTTGGAGTCCTATTGTAATATAAGATGAGTGATATGTATTGATAACTGTAGTGTTAAAATTTCCATAGCTAAACTACTATATGACATCAGACTATTACCACAAAGGAGAAAAAATAAAAATATCTGTTACTTCTTGCAGGTTACTTGCATTATGCTTCTGATAGAATTTGGCACATTGCATTTTTAGTAGCTTGTATTGTTGGTTGGTCTTTAAGTTAGGGGTGATGACACCAGAATGATACTAAGCGGTAAATGTCAGTTTTAAACTGACATTTTAGATACGCTTGTTTCAAAATACAGCACAGCAATTTTTTTGGTAATGTTTCTAGGATTTTCTTAAGCATTTCTGCAGCCCACAGAAACCAATAATTTGAGGCTCGAATCCAGTATTTTTCCAGGCATGTCCATTCCCAGGGATATCAGATTTAAAAGAATGAGTGGACTTGCGGGCCTTTGCACTTGACAGAGTATTTAGTTTATTACGCTGATCTCTTCATGCTGTTCAGTTTGTTACGGTAGTTCATGCAGCGAGATTAGACTTTGTGCTATCATTTCAAATGACTTAAATGTTCATCTTAACTTGAAAATATTTTGGGTTTTTTTTTAATGTAGCCTAAACTATACAAGTCCATTATTGAAGATGTGATTGAAGGTGTGCGGGAACTCTTTGCAGAAGAGGGTTTAGAGGAACAGGTTCTGAAAGACTTGAAGCAGGTTTGTTGGGTTTCCCCGGCATTAATAGAAGTTTTGTATTTTTCTGCTTTTGAGATGATGTACCTGTCTGTTTTTTTGCCCTCCAAAACATGCAAACTTTTGCTCTAACTTAGAGTTACAAATATCCTGCAAGTGATGTATTGGGCTGCTGGAAGTCAAAATTCAGTAGTGATTGTTACCATGTTTATTGGATAGAATCAGTCAGTTTACTCTTGGAAAAACTAGGAATACTTGATTATAATTTTAGATGTGGTTTATTTTTAAAACTGATATCTGTTGACCTTAATCTTTCGGCAGCTTTGGGAAACCAAGGTGATGCAGTCTAAAGCAACAGAAGGCTTCTTCAGACATAGCCACCATTCTCCACAGTTTACCCTGCAGTTGCCGCACAATTTTCACCGCGTTCTGCAGGCTTCAGCAGGTCAGATGTTGTTGAACGCAACAGATGCAATTTAAGAATAGCTCAGGGATTCAATCTTTTTGGAAGACTTGAAGGTGCTGCAGTAATCTTGGTTTGCAATGCTTATGTATGTATCTAGCATGATGGGGAACAGTAATTATTTGAAAACAGAATTTGTCCAATAAAGGACAAATTAAACTTTGACAAACTAATGCAATTATGCCTGCATGCTCTTGATGCTTATTTCCAGTAGCAAAACATGAAGAGAATTTTAGCCTTCTTGCCTGCAGTCCAGAAGTGTAGCCCTTCAGTTGCAAATTACCACTAGGGTTAAGCTTTCACTTCCCCTTTTAATGTGTGGCATGATGTATGCTGAGGTTACATGGCATGTTTGTGCCATGCAGCTCTGCTGTCACGTTGGAGTTTAATCTGGTTCTGGACTTGTTAAAATGTAAGGCCTTGCTCAAACAGAAGAGTGGGAGTTTTTAGGGAGTTTTTTGGTTTGTCTTTCAGTTAGTTTTCAGCAGTATTCTGTTGCACAGAAGTACTTGACTTTCACACAGACTCTGACATCAGGACCTATTCTTCCTAATTAAATCCAGCTGACCACTGTGGTAATGTTAGAGTGTAATGCTCAGCTGAGGCTTCTCCCAGTGTGAGAGGCCATTAGGGCCTTTCCCCACAAAGGACAAAAACCATATGAGATGATATAATGAAAATCTGTGTCGTAGTGCACTTCAAGGTAGGGCAGGCACTCTTCATCTGTTTGTTTTACAGTCTTCATAGTTGAATGGACTGGTTTTGGAGGCAGATGTTTTATTTATTCCATGTGGTTAAAGGGAATATACTTTTGGGTTTGTTTGCTATTGGAGGCTTTATATTTAATGACCTTTACCTTCTTACTCGTAATTTTTGCAAAGGCAATACTAAGGCAAAACAATCTGTTGAAGCCAGTGATTTTTTTTTTTTTTAAATGGGATTTGAATTGTTCTATGGCTAGAGATTTTCAAAGTACTTAGGGCTACCTCAATTGTTTCCTTCTTGAAGTTTGTGAAAGTTTTCCCTTTGGCTTATCTTCTCCCTCTGAAGTCAGTACTGAGTGCTTTTGAAAATCCCACCCTACTGTTCCTACGATTAGCACCATTGGATTTGCTCTGGTGCAGAAAGATATTTGCACATTTTCTTCATGTTGACAAGGCAGTGAGGTTTACCTGTATGTTCTTGGTCATGTTAAAATGGTAGCATTGCACACCTGTCCTTCTAGTTGGTGTAATAAATAGAAATGGTGTGCTTAATTTTTCCAGTGCAACTTAAACAGATCAAATAGGTAAATAGAAATATTTTTAAAACAAAAAAAGAATCTCCAAGACCAGCTTTTAGCAAAATGTAAGTTTTATAAATTCAGAGTATAACCCCTTCCCCCTGAGTACAGTACATAAACTTGAAGCAACGTAAAGGGAAGTATATTCAAGAGCCTTATCTAGATGTGCTCACTTGTTTGTTTGATCTAATGAGTATGAACTGAAGTTAGATTGCTTTAATTTCAGCAGTGCTTGCTGTAAATTACTGAAAGATCTACTGTGTCCAAGAAATTAATGTTTTTTTTGTAAAGTGGCTTTTTTTTTTTAATAGCTTCTTTAGTCATCCCAGCTGGCAGAGGTTTTCAGCACTTCACGGCAGCAGACCTGGTATGTAGCTGTAGTGACATTTTATTTCCATTTTGATTATTCTGAATTCTAGATGATTAAGTTTGTCAGTTGTTAATAGGCTTAAGGGGAGGCAAGTATTAAATATTTCCATGTATAGATGCTTTAGGACAGCATTTAGGGACCAAAAAAGTAGCATTTCTCATGACAGTTTCATCTGTCCAATATGGTATAGTAGGCAAGGGAGCAGGAGTTCTGCTGAGAGAGAATCAAGAATCAACAGCTGAAGAAACTCAGTGTTGTCACTTCTAGCCTTTTTTTTTTTTTTAATTTATGAAAACCATATAAAAGTTAAGAGTCTGCAGAGGGAGAGCTGTAACTCTGCTGCTTCTGTTTGAGCAGCGAAAAAGGATGGGGATCTACCAGTTGGTTTTACAAGCAGTGCAGCCAGAAGTGTGTTAGAAGACATGACTGCACATATTTAGCACATAGGATGGAAGTGTAGTGGAAATGCACATCTACAGATCTTTTTTTTATTTTTTTTTTTTAATTTTAATTTCTTGGGTTTTAAATTATTACTGGGTGTTAAAGTAATGCATTGTTGGGAAACCTAGCGCTACTGAATCTGGGAGCAGCATTATCTGCAAGGCATAGAAATCATCCCGAAGAAAGTGTTTTTGGAGTTGACAGGTTCTGAACTCCGGGCATAGCAAAATTTGTTTGGTAAGGGGAGGGGGTTTTAATTGTTGGAGCTTGATGAACTTATTGAGTGCCTCCTGAGGCTCAAGCTAACTAGCTTGCCAAGTTGAAATATAATATTGGGAAGGTGTTTGTGTAACATGCAAGTTTTCCAATTTAAAATTTGGATTTCCCCAGAACAACTAGTTTGAAAAGGAGCCTTATATCCAACTCTTTGCTTTCCAGGAGAAAAAGAGAATGTGAAGTGACTTCATAGGCCTAGGCAAGGAGTCTGTGCTGTGTCAAGTTATACACAAGCTTAGGTAAAAGTGGCTCTGAGTGGAAAAATACCTTTCTGGATGGTGTGTATATTGAGGGGGTACAGAAAAGTGTTCTGTTAACGAAAAGGGAATGTGATGACTGGAAAGTAGGAAACACTTAGGGCAAGTCATTATCCTGTCAATACAGAATACTCTTTATCTGTCTAAATCTCAAAAGTCTGAAGCAACTCTTCAGTAAAGATGATCACAAAAAGGCCCTCATTCATGTTTCATCTGGATATGTTACCTGTGACATTTAGGGCTCTAGAAGATAAAGTATGCACTATTTCTTAATAAAGCTCTTGTGTATCTAGGGTGCTTCACGAGCAGGTGCAACTCTTACTCTCCCTTCGGGTATTGCTTATCCTATACATGTACCAGCTGGAGTGACGCTACAGACAGCATCTGGTAAGATTAAAGAGGAGATGTAAAACGTTACAGTGCATTGACTGTATGTGGATATTGAAAGATGGTCCTGAGTACAGTAGATAAAACAAATGTGAAGTTAAAGTATAGGTGGGTAGAGCCAGTAATCCTCCTTTTCCTTTGTAGTTTGTGTTTGTAATTGCTGCATGGGGGAAGTAATTACGTTGATTAGTTAGTGTGTCAGTTGTGTAGCCTGCAAGATCAGTTAACATGGGCTGCCAGGTGATGCCATTTTTTTGTTTTACAACTGCTCGCCAATATGTTCCTTTGTCAGTCCACACGTAGGTATCTCCTTCTCCTATGTGAGGGACAATCTTTCATGTTTTAAAAAGGTAAAGACATTCTGACGCTTCAGAATCAAATTGATTTCTTATTCAAATAAAGTCCAACCATCCATTAACCTTTTTGCTCACACTCTTTTGCTGATAAAAGTGGCTGTACTGCTTGTACAAAAATGTTCTTGTACTGCATAGGGTGTGGTGAGTGGAAGGCTTATTTCAGTCATAGATTGACTCTTTCCTTAAACAGCTGTTCTTCTTTGATGAGAACTAATGTCACTAGATACCTATTTCAAGTATAGTTCCTAAGGTTTTGAGACCTATAGGCTGGTATCAGTGACTCTGTGGGTGTAAGCATGTGTGTGGGGAAAAGAATAATTAAATGAAATTGGGAACTTAGCTCTGGCATCTTAATTCTAACAGTGATAATAATAACTTTAAGGATTCAGTATTTGGAGTGGTTTTCATACAATGAGAGGATAGATGAACTAGGAGGTTTTTTTTTTTAACTAACCTAGGAGATTTCTTTTAGAGGGGATACCTAAATGTCCTTAAAGGAGTGAACTGTCCCCGTAGATACGGAATAGTTTAGTGTTTCATCTTGTATTCCTTAGTTTCTAAAATGACTTGGAAACAAATTTAAAACAGGATTTTCCTTTTTTTTTTTTTTTTTTTAAAAATCCAAAACCAAAAATGGGTATTAAACATGATGGTCTGGATGGAAGCTCTGACTGAAAGCCTCTGAATGCTTCATTTTCAAAGGCTGAAATTGTGCTTGGGGAAAGTACTGCTTTGTAAACAACCTCTTTCTCATAGTTTGCCTGAGTATTTGCTATTGGTTATTAGTGGTAACAGGACGGTGGCCTGGCTGAACCTGTAGTTTAACCTGCTGAAGCAATTTTTAACTCTTCTCTTTGTAGGGCACCTTTATAAGGTGAATGTGCCTGTTATGGTTACACAGGCCTCAGGAGATGCAAGTATTCTCCATCATCCTGTTCAGCAGATATTTCAGCCCCTTGGGCAACCTTCAGTTCTGCAAGCCAACATTGCCAGTGTTGCACAGGTGAATGCATCTTCTGCCCAGGCAGCTGCTGAAACATTGCAACCCCAGGAGACTGCTGTCCCACAGACCATGGTATTTCAACCAAATGTGATGGAAAAAAACCACCTGGAGAACTCTGCCAATACTACATTGGTCCAGCAGCCTTCTGTGAGTCAGCAGCAACTTGCAACTAATGCAGTGTTGAATCAGCATGCAGACTCAACAGAAAAATCCCAGGATGGCAATCTTCACACAGCTGTGTTTACTCCAGAAGCCTCTGAAGGGTTTTCTCCTGCTGAATCCTTGGCAAACAACTCAAGCAGTGTACTGCTGGATGTGGAGGAGCAGTTAGACATTGAGCCTCAGGAGTCGATGCAACAGCAGGTGTCTGATGATATCATTGACCTGATTATCACAGGCAAAAGTTTGGATGATAATGCTGTTCTGAAAGATCAGAACAGTGTTGCTTCCTCTGACAAGGTAAGGCCCTTTATTTCTCAGCTGGTCAAAATACATCAGCTGGAGATGGTTGTTTGAACTATCGTAAGCGATGTGATCAAACACATCCATAAGTGACAAGCAGCACCTCTAAATTATAATAATAAAAATTATCATTTTAGGGTTCATTTTTGAGCTTGTTTTGAACAGCAGAATACGCTAAAAAGGGGAAATTACNTTTTTGAGCTTGTTTTGAATAGCAGTAGCTGACTGCTTATTTTTACATTAAGAATTTGTTACAAATAGTGCTGAAATACTGGGACTGAAGAGAATGTCAATCTAAGAAATGCTAAAAGTGTAATGGATAGATATAATGTATTCTTAGACTTATTGACTATTTTGGGGGATAATAGTTTTTTTTGCGACTGAGCAGACATGAATGACCCTTTGAGGACTTCTGAATCTGCATGTGGATACTGGCCAGTTATGGGCAAATTGCTTTTGCAATGTCAGCTGGGATTAATTTTAACCTGTAATGTGTGAAGAGCATTTAACTTGCATTGAGAATGCATATTGGGTATGAAAGATTTGATAAGTGAAAATCTGCTGGAAGGAAATGTATTTCCTTGGGAAAAAATCCTGAGCAAACTAGAATTCAGCTAGAGCTGTGTGGAAAACTTGAATGATTTTAATTAACAAGCCACTTTCCTGACCTCATCTAATTTTTGTTCCAGAAATTATTTGCAGGTGTTTTAAGTTCAGGCTGGCTTGCTGGCTTTGAGTTGTAGTGCTTATATGTGATTGAGGCAAATTTATTAAATGCAAATTTAATGACAGTAATGACAAATGACTGTAAATAGGAAGCATATTATGTTCCTCATCTGAACTTTGATGGCAGGATGGTGAAGACTGCCTGTAGTAAGAATGGAACGTCAAAATAAAGTGTTATTTTCTTGAACTAGAAAGTGTATGTGGATGTGAATTAAGTGCTACAATAAAGATTTAATGAGAAACCGAAGATGGCTGAAAGCTTAAAGCCTTTTTATGCTCCTGTTTAGGAATTCTAGTGCTTTTATGAACAGTAACTTGAAGTACTGAAATATTTACAATGTCTCTCAGCTTTTTATATCTTATTTAAACAAAGAATTTTGACTGAGTTGAGGGAGAGGGATGAGTTAATCTTGGCTTTTATTTCAAAAATGAAAAATGCTATTTTTGGGGGTGTAGCTTGTTTCCTTTTTTTTCTTTTTTTGGTTGTTTGGGGTCTTTTTTTGAGTTTTCTTTGCAATAGAAATTCTAAAGGCTGAGTCGACCATCTTTTTCTTAAGAAAAAGTTGTTTGAGTACAGTAGTGTTAAAAGAAAAGTCTAAGAGAATGTCTTTCTATATTGCTGAGGACTATTTGGCATGGATTCCAATTAAGGTTAGGTGTAAGAACAAGATTTGCAGAAGTACCCAGGATTTACAAGTAGGCCAGGACTTGAAACTCTCCTTTTAGTGCCCCTATCTTGTTGCTTTATTAAACAAAAATCTCAGGCTTTGTACTGAACAATGAAAGCTCTATGGTGTTAATTCACAAGCTGTCTCTGGTCTCTCTTATTCCTGTCAGATGGAACCTACTGAGCAGATGGAATCTAATTTACGATCAGAGAAGGATATCTGCAGTGACATTGAAGACATAATTCAGCTAGATGGAACTGGTGATATTTCTCCCAAGGAAGAAATACCACATACAAAAGATAGGGAAGAGAATGAATTCATTGGCATTATTGAATCAGAGGATCTAAGAGTTCTGGAGGATGAGGAAGACGATGACGAAGAATGCGACAGTATTTCAAACACGGAGTCTAGCAGCAGTGATGGTGATAATGAAGAGCCCCAAATAGATATAGTTGAGGAGGTAATTTACTTTTAAGCCTTGTGAAGCACATTACAATAGTTTATCTATCTTGATTATTGAATTCTTGGACCCAGAACAGTTCCTGGTAAGCTTAATGCAGAGAATGCATAGTTAAGTTACATATCTCTTGAGATAGGTGGTACTACTGAGAAATTACTCGAGAGCTCATTATGAGGACCATGAACAAATGAAAGAGATGTTGAGAAGTTATTTGTTTATTGGATTAATTAAAATACTTAATTACCAGAATTAAAGTTCTGTGGTGAAACCCTGGCCTCAGTGGAATGGAGTTACGCTTTTTATTTAAGTAAGATCGGGATACAAATCTAGGTTTCTTTTCCTTCTGAAGGACCACAGGGAACTAAACAGAGAAGAGAACAATGTGATACAAGTACATATGTTTCCTAGGAAAAGGCTTTTCTGAAAGATGTGCAATTTTGGGTCTTAGAGATTCACAAGAGAATCAACTCATAGCATCTTGACTTCAAATAAATACCAGTTGATTAGTATTCCAGTTACTGGGGTCAACTTTGTCAGTTAGCAGTCTTGCTTTTTTACCTGTGGTTTTGTTTAGGGTGTTTTTGTTTTTGAGAACGTAAGCATGTAAAGATGCTTATAAATGAGCTTAGTGCAACATGGCCTTCATAGCCTCTAGGTCTTGATTTTTTGCACTGGTAACCTTTATTGTTCTAGGTGTGTTTAATGTCAAGTATATTCAATGCTATTCTGAAAGAATGTATAAAATACAATTTTAATCTCTAGGACCCCTTAAATTCTGGTGATGATGTCAGTGAACAGGACACTCCAGACTTGTTTGACACCGACAATGTGATAGTTTGTCAGTATGACAAGGTACAGTATATCGTTTTATCTTTGTTCCTTAATCATTCTAAATAATACCTTCTGCAAATCCATGTCTGGTCTACTGTCAGTGCCTTTTAAAGAAAATCTAATGCTGTAATGATTGAGTGTTTAAATTACGTGTTTAGCTGGCAATAGTCTGAAGACTTACCTGCTGTTTTCTGAAATGAGGATAATCATTGAGTTCATAATGGCCTATTAAAGGGAAAGGAACCAAATCTTGCAAAATTAAGATTTGTAAAGCTGCAAAAGCTTATGCATTTCCTTAACTTTTAAGTAATGTCAACAGCTCCATGGGTGTATGTATGCATTTTCAGCCATGAAATAGGACTTTTGAAATGCATAACAGAAAGAGGAGCGTATTGTACTTTCTTTTATATTTTTTGTCTTTGAAGTGCTTCCTGAGAGATTTTCCTACCAGAATTCTGTTGTGGCTGAAAAGCCAAACAGTTGTTGAAGGCGATTTTGTCCTCCTTCATTTTAATGTTGAAAATTCAACCTTATTTTGAACTCTTAGAGATCAAATTAAGTACTTCAAACTCTGGTATGGTTTTGGACACTGACATGTCAGTAGTTTAAAAGTTGACAAAACAAAGTGCATATCTCATTTTGAAACAAATATGGAAAAATATGTCTGTAGTTTGCTTAAGAATGTGCTTTGGTGTTTATTCTTTCAAAAGTGACTCATGATAATTGTTCGTGTGTGTTCAACTAGGCCTGCCTTAATGGTGTCTGTGTTTTAGGAAACAGCTTCTAAGAAAATTGTCTTTACTAAAGTGTAACAGGTTGAGTGTTTCTGAAGCTAGTTATTCTGGAAACTGTAGTTACAGGGATATATGTCAAAAATGCATCTGAAATTGAGCCACAGTGTCTGTGTTGTATTGAAAAGGTACACAAAGTTTTGAGACTTCATAACTTAGTTTGACGTTACAGATGCTATAGGTAGTGGATATTGTTACCTATAGCAAGTTTTGTCTGTACTGAGTTGAAAAATTGGTTGAAAGTTTTTAAAAACTGCTATGATGTTCAGCATTGGATATGTCTATAGGAAATTTAAGATCAGATGTTATTAGAAATTAACAGTTACAGAAGGTAGGGGGAGATGTTGGTAACTTCCCCCTTTCCTATAGATTTAATAAAACATAATAGGTCTAATAGAAAGTAGATAGAGACAGTTATCTATTAAATTACCTTGTTACATATAAAAGAATGCTATAGGCAAAATGACTGTCCTGTTTTGGGTTTTCCCTCCTTTTTCTTTCTGGACTTGAAAATAGACTGATGCTTCAAATCCAAGGAATTTTCTATGGATGTTTAAAATTCCTTCTTTTAGTATTAAACACAAACTTTCTGCAGTATAGATTGTTTTGCAGGCCTTTAAAAAGAAACAGAATATGCAAATTCTTTCTTATTGTTTCATATGGCAGTATTTGCTTTTGAGCAAAGCTTTCCTGCTTTTAGCCTTACCCTAACGTCCCTATGCACACAATATTGCTTTGCCATGTGTATGGGAAAAGAAAACCGCTGCATTTCAGTTAATCCATGCTTGTTTGCAAGGTGCAGTATAGTTTGGGACTGATAGACTAATGAAATTGCTCCATTATTGTCTTGTTTTTCGGCCAGTGTTGAGCTTT
>WAAD01025048.1:59916-91208 GCA_013389945.1 Fregata magnificens
GTTCCCTTGAGGGGGCAGGGGATTCATTATAAACAACTGAAATCTACTGCCTCTATTGATTGTTTGTGCTGTGTTCAGTGGAAGTGTTTCACATGTTTTGGGCTAAGGATGTTAAAAGGAAAAATGAGTTTTGTAAACCAAGTTGTGCTTAAAACCTCATTTTTTTTAACGGGTGGTCTAATATATGGGTTTTTTTTGGGGGGGCATTGATTTATTTCTTTTATCAGATACATCGAAGTAAGAACAAATGGAAGTTCTACTTAAAAGATGGAGTGATGTCCTTTGAGGGTAAAGACCATGTTTTTGCAAAAGCCATTGGAGATGCGGAGTGGTGAAACCTCACTGAAGTATGTACTTTAAGACTGTGGCTTTATTCCCTTATGAACTTTCTGTGAAACTACTAGACTTTCTATTTTTTTGCCATAACACCCCCCCAAAACTCAACAACAAAGCTGTGATAAAAATATGCAAAATCTGTGTTGTTAACACATGCAAATTAAAACACTGTATTGTTAGCTACTGAGCTGTCTTTGCTATTCTTTTCTGATTATTTTGTTACTTTTCCATCCAAGAAACATCACTGGAATTAATAGCTTTAAAGACTAAAATGTTGAGTCTGTTAGTAATTCAAGAAAGTAGTGGAATACTAAGTGACTATATTTAAGTAAATTTCAGTTCTGTTGGTTTTCTTTCCACTTTTTAAAATAAGAGCTAAAGTATGACTTGAAATATAAACCTACACAGTTGTTGGTGATACTATTTATTTCTTTTCAAAGGTTGCTGAGTTTAAAACAGAAAAAAAGAAGAAAAGGCAACATCTGTGCAAGTCTGAAACCTGTGGCTCTTTCAGCTGTGTACTTCTCTCTCCCCTTTCCTTCCTCTCCCTTGCTTTTTTGTTGTTGCTTTGTTGGTGGCTTTTTGGCTTCAGCTTAAAGGCAGGCACTTTAGATGCAAGTCAGGAAACATGGGTGGAAGACCCTTGGGCTCTCAATGTATGAGAATTATTATTGTTTATTCTACACCCTCTATGTCTACTGAGATGCAATGAATAGTGTGATTTAACATTAAAATGTGATTTATTTTCATTGTCAATGCAAAGTCATTTAAGTTTGCTTCTGTACATATCCACTACATTCTAGGACTACAGACCAGTAAGCTGTGAATGATACAAATTGTGCATAATAATAAAATGTCACCTCATATACATTTCTAGCAGAGAGTTGTTTTTGTGTTCCCTAAATATAAACTTTGCTTAGAAATGTGTACAAGCCATGCATGTGACAGTAGCTCACCCTGCCATGAGAACTGCATTCCCAGCAGTCCTCAACATTAGCTTTTTTGTTTGTTTCTCTAGAAATAGAGGTAAAAAAATTCTACACTCATAGGTCCGGGCCCTAGCCCATCAGAGCTGCAGCCTTCCCCTGGCTATCTCCCGTTCCTTGTAGGGCAATATTGGAAATTAAATGGTAAAGCCTCAGCCAGGCTGACTCAGAACAGGATAATCCTGCTAGAAGGGCAGTGCTCCACGCAAGGCTATGGCACCTCTCCCTCCCTCCTGGCTGCTTCCTTTACATCTGCTGAAAGAAGACATCATGAGATATTTTGGTTATCTCTACTCCCTGGGAGGATGCAGAGGCCTTGAGAAGAGAAGGAAAATAAGGGGGAAAGGAAAAAACCAACGCTTGTTCATAATGGTACAAACCCCTGTGCTGATGGTATAAACAACAGAGATGCTTCCTTCAGGAGGCAGGTTTCTAACTGCTTCTTGAGTTTCTTGCATGCTCTTTTTGACATATCTGCTGCTGTCCAGTATCTAAGACAGGACACTGAACTAGGAGGCCTGACCTGAGTGTGGCATTTTTGTAGATACTGCTGATGGGATGTGAAGAATTGTGTATTCAGAGACAGTTAAAATATTACAGTGTATGATTTCTTTTTCCCCATTCAGCTGACTTGAAGCTGCACTGATGCTACACTTCAGACCCATAAATCATAGAGGTCTCTTCCAACCTTAATGATTCTAAGACCATCAAGTCCAACCATCAACTAACACCACCATGCCTCCTAAACTAGGCCCTGGAGTGCCATGTCTATACCTTTTTTGAACGCCTCCAGGGTTGATGACTCCACCACCTCTCTGGGCAGCCTGTTCCAATGCCTAACCACTCTCTTGGTAAAGAAATTCTTCCTGATGCAACTTGAGGCTATTTCCCCTTGTCCTATCGCTAGTTTCTTGGGAGAAGAGTCCAGCACCCGCTTCCCTACAACCTCCTTTCAGGTAGTTGTAGAGAGCGATAAGGTCTCCCCTCAGCCTCCTCTTCTCCAAGCTAAACAGCCCCAGTTCTCTCAGCCGCTCCTCATGAGACTTGTTTTCCAGACCCTTCACCAGCTTCATTGCCCTTCTCTGGACACGCTCCAGCACCTCAGTGTCCTTCTTGTACTGAGGGGCCCAAAACTGAACACAGTACTCGAGGTGCGGCCTCACCAGTGCCGAGTACAGGGGCACGATCACTTCCCTACTCCTGCTGGCCACACTATGCCTGATGCAAGCCAGGATGCTGTTGGCCGCCTTGGCCACCTGGGCACACTGCCGGCTCATGTTCAGCCGGCTGTCGACCAGCACCCCTAGGTCCTTTTCTGCCGGGCAGCTCTCCAGCCACTCTTCCCCAAGCCTGTAGCGTTGCATGGGGTTGTTGTGACCAAAGTGCAGGACCCGGCACTTGGCCTTGTTAAACCTCATACAGTTGGCCTCGGCCCATCGATCCAGCCTGTCCAGATCCCTCTGCAGGGCCTTCCTTCCCTCGAGCAGATCGACACTCCCACCCAGCTCGGTATCATCTGCAAACTTGCTGAGGGTGCACTCAGTCCCCTCATCCAGATCATTGATGAAGACGTCGAACAAAACCGGCCCCAGAACTGAGCCCTGGGGAACACCGCTCGTGACCGGCTGCCAACTGGATTTCACTCCATCCACCACCACTCTCTGCGCTCGGCCATCCAGCCAGTTTTTTACCCAGTGCACAGGAAATGCAGCTCTGACCACATGATAGATGCTTTCAGATTTCAGCACTCTCTTGCAGGCTCCGAGGTGTTCATGCTCCAGAAATGCGTATGTTATGAACTGTGGGACCATTTTCAACTTGGGCAGCACAGCGATGCTTCAGAAAAGACTGGAAGCAGAGGTAGCGCGGTACAGGAATCCATTGGATGTGACTGGATATGCACCATTCGCTAAGCACCACGTGGTCTCTGAATGTTGCTTCTGAGAACAGGATCTGGTTTTGCTAGTCACTATAAAATGAAGTGGCTAAAAAGTACCTAATTTTTAGTGAGTTTTAAAGATAGGCAGCTTTTTTCTCTTTGTTGCATCTTTCTGCTTGTGGTGTTAAAGACTCCCTCTACGGGAAGGTGAGGAGTCAGGGCTCTGAGCATCCCTATGACTGCCCACCTCCTCTCTCCCTGTCCCTTTTCAGGGAAAAGACTTGCAGAGACTTAAAGCTTTGAATGAGACATTTACAACTAAAAATATCTGGTCAGGAATTTTCATACTGGAAAAAAAATGTTTCTTATTAAAATGTAAGCTCAGTTAGCTAATTACTGTAGCCTATGACTTGAGCAGCAATCAGATCAGAATGTTTTTGATCTGAATAGTTTACTGTATTAATGCTTTTGATTGCCACTACTTACACATCGCTGCAGGTGTGATGGGAAGAGGTGTGTAATACCAGTTATGGCCACTGAAGATACTTCAGTAAATGGCTGTCTAAAACTTTACGCCAGAAAGAAGGTAAGTTTACAAAAAATAATGAGATAGAATAAAAAGTGTAACTTGTATGAGAAGCTTTAGCATGAATCTAAATCTTTATTGCTTTTACTTATTCGTTCGCTTTTATGTGTAGAAAAATGTGAAGTATATAAATTACTTCTGTTGTTTGTGGGTTGTTTTTTCTTGGTGTGGTGTGTTTTTTGGGGGTGGTTTTTTTTCTTTTTTTTTTTTGAACCAGCAATTATTTTCTAAAAGGTAGATTTCACTCAACTTACAGCAGGTACAAAAAGAAAAATGCCCACAGCTGTCATACTACTTTGCTGTTACCTGAGCAGCGTTGTAAGGCAGGTACTATCAGTTGTCGCTATTTCTAACTCATTTCTCTCGCGTGTAGTTTCCTGATAATGTTATGTGGCAGGTGGACAGGAAAGGTGTGCTTGCAAGCTCTTGTCCCGTTGAAACACAATGTAAGTAGATCAGTTATTGCCCGCTCCAGACGTTGTTTTGCCATGTCTTAAATTGTGTGCAGGACTCTTCCATGGGGCCGTCTGAAGAAAGGAATTTTGAAAATCAGTTTTGAGATAGGTGACAGGGAAGCCTTAGGCCAGGTAGCTTTTTTTCACCCGTGTCTTTAGTTTCTATTATAGTTAAATATCCTATAGTAGTTCCGTTTGCTCATCTCCTAAGCTCAGGAGCTGGTGTGTATAAAGAGGTGCATCATACAGAATTTTTACTGATTGCTAAACCGTGGAGTTTTAACTGTCTCTGTTCTCAGTCCTGCTTTGTTCCCCACATGAGTGTGAAGTGCTTGTGAGTACAGCTGTGTGTACGTACAGAGCTTTTATACTGATTGAAATCATGGCATTAAGCTGAAGGCAAGAAAGGGTCAGAGATGTTCTTTCTAATTACCACAATTATAAGCTAATGATAAACCAGTCACTAGTACAAAGAATCACTTTCCTTAATGTGAAGCAAATTTAATTTGCAGTGCAGTATTTCGGCAACGAGGTGTGCTTTGGAACACAGAGTTTTACTCTGTTGCTGTCACAGACTTGAAAGCAAAGGACTCGGTTGAGAAGGAAAACGTAAGAGGTTTAAAGTGATTGCAATAATACCATTTTCTTATGTATCGGAGTCTGCACTTTTGGTGGCCATCAAGAACTGTTAGGCTGTGACTGTTCTGGAGTAAGCACAGCTCTTACGCAGCTGCACTGCTCCGCTGGCTGCAGGGGGTGTGTGCATTGTATTAGCTGAGGATCTGTCTTCAGATACCGTGAGTATCATCTACAGAATGTGATCTAAGGTGCTAAAACTTTGACTGCAAGCATTTGCTTGACCTTCTGTGAAACATAAACGGCCACGTGTAGGTCTCACGCTACCATATTGGTTGGATGAAATGTAAGCACTCACGTGTTCAGAGGCAATGTAACCAACCTGTCAAGAATAAGCAACCTAAGAGGCTTGATCTGCAGTCTGCAGCTTTTGCATCTGTTTTTGCCCACAGGACCGTGAACTTTCCAATAACTAAGCCCCTCATTTTCAGAAGACCAGACAGTGCAGAACGTGGCCTCCTTAGGACGTGCCTGGGGTGGACTCCCACAGGGATCCTGCCTGGCATTCAATGCGATCTGCGCCCTGTCACCCGGTACAGATTGTCTGGCCCGTATGATGCAGGTAAGAGCTTACGCATCTGGATCTCCACCTTCAGTACAATGTGGTGTTGGCTCATGGCAAATGAACCATGTAAGGGTGACAGCTTATTTTCTGTGGCCAGAGTAAATATGCTGCAGTAACAAAGGAATGCTCAATTCTTACTTAAATTAGGAACACAGCCACAAATCTAGATCTCCTTAGCATTAGGCAATGCATGGTGAAAGAAAAGATAGATTTGCATGGGAAAACACAGTCACTAAAAAGTAACTACTCTGCTTCATCAGCTGGGACTGGAGTTGGACTGTGAGTGCTGAGGAGTCCCCAGTGCATCCTGAATGCCAGTGGCTCTGGTGATGCTGGATAGTGGGCTGATGAAAATAATTCATGAGACTGTCCCTGGAGAGAAAACAAGGCAGCACACGCTTGCCTGTGCAGGCAGCAGCTATCCTGCTGCTGAGAGGGAGCCTTTACAGCTTATGTGATTTGTGTGTGTGCACATATGATATCCAAAATACAGTCCTGTGTGCAGGAGGTAGGGTTTTACAGCTATTGCATCTCTTGTGATTTCCAGATGATACATGGTTGTGTACTGGTTAATTTTTCTTAAGTAAATTACCTACCAGCTCAGACTGAGATCTAATGTAAACTGCGAAATTGCTAGTAACAAAGGTTCAGCAGGTCAACTTTTCTCTTTAGTGACTTCTTTACAACCTACCGCTTGAACGCTGTTCTTTAACTGGGTGTAGTAGGCTGTGTAATTGGACGTTTCTGTTGATGAAAGGAAGGGAGGGATCTAGTTTAGTGCCCCTTTCTTTAACCCAACAATGCCAGCACAGCTGGTAGGAATGGAAAAAGAAGGCATGAAAGGTAGCAGACAGGCTTTAAATATGCCAGGGAAGCAGATCTGGAGAAAAAGGAGCCAGACTGCAGTACCTGTTAACTTCAAGAGCACCTTGACTACTCCTGGGCTCCCCTGGTTCCCCCCAAAGAAGAGTTTTGCCTGATAGTCACCTTCCATGCCTATCGTTATAAAAGAAGAAAAGGGAAAATACCACTTTGAATGTCAGAACAGTTACGTTGCATAAGAATCATCGAATGGCATTTTTATTTATTGTGAAATGTTCAAGATACTATAAAATAATCCCTAGTCACTAGAATAATTACAGCTGGCCTTGCAAAGTGCCGCATCTGTTGGCGCTCTGGTTTAATTTTTGTTACAAGACATCTTGTCTTGTACTGCAGGATACGGCTTCTCTAACACCGAGAAGAGCAGCAGCGCTTGTGAGGCTTTGCTGGGGCCTGGGGCTGAGCTGCCGTTCTTGCAGTTGGAGGTATAAGCAGAGAAATAGTTCATCCTGTAAAGCTCTGCTCGGCTCTTACAGCAGCCGAGCTTGCTCATCAGCAGAAAGAAATCCCTTCGAAATGCTTTGGTGAAAATTGCATACAGAAATGGGTTTGCACAGGAGTTGACAGGGTAAAATAAAACCAGCAAGATCTTTGAGTTTGTCACTGTGATGAGAGGTACTTTAAAGGCAGCAGATAGGGCAAAAAAGGAGATGGGGGCCATGCAGGTAAAATCTGTGAAGATCAGTATCGCCATTCTCTTGGTGACCTTGGTATCTTTATTGGCAGCTACCAGCTCTGGATTCTGAACAGCTATGTAAATCTTAATGTAGCAAGCACAAATGACGATGAAGGCAACAACATTTAGCACTAAGATCAGCAGTATGTAGGCTTGGGAAAGACCCGTTTCAATATCCATGGGTAAACAAATGCTGACCTTCATGTAACTGCTGACCCCTAGGAGAGGCAGCACTGCAATTAAAATGGAGAATATCCAGCCACCGAGCATGATTGGCACGGCATGCCTTAGTCGCAGCTTTCGATCCAGCTGCATGGCGTAAGTGATCGTATGCCACCTTTCTATAGTGATCACTGTTAGCGTGTACACCGAGAGCTCGCTTGCAAATACGGTGAAAAAGCCGGCAGTACTGCAGCCGCTGCCTGTTTGCCAGTCTATTGCATGGTTGTAGTACTGACCGCTTGTCTGGGCATCAACAGAAGCAATGAGCAGCAGATAAAGTCCCATGCAAAAATCAGCAAAGGAGAGGTTGCACATGAGGAAGCGAGGGACAGTGAGTTTGTAATGGCTAGTTATCAGAACGAGGAGTACAGTGAAATTGCCAGCAATGGCAAGGATGTTTATAAACCAGATCAGGACTCTGAGAAAGCTGTATCCCAGGATGTCTTCGCAGGGATTGAACGCATCTGGTTCCGGAGTGCACGTGAGTATCTTAGGCTGACAAAAGTCATACTCAAAGTCGAAGCCGGTCGTTTCGCTGTCATCGAAAATGGCTGAGTAGCTGTAAAGAGAGGTTTCTTCATTGGTCGCGAACAGGTACGTGTTCTTGTCCGCTGACCACAGCGATGTGTTGTAAGAGTCATCTCTGTAACTATTAAAAAACCACTCCCCCGCAAATAGAAGTGAACTATTTGTTACATGCTGCTTGCACTCCTTTGTAAAATACAACAGATAACAGTTGTTTTAAAACAGTTACTTCCTAGATGTGTTTCTACAGAGGGTTTACATATAATGAAGGATGTAAGGATGCCTTTTGTTTGAGTAGCAGCCTTGGAGAGCAGCAGAGGTCACAGTCACATTCACGGGAATGCTTTCTTATACAACTTACTTATTTGTAAGTACTTTATCTTGATCGCTTTGTAAGCGAGCCATCTTTCTCATGCTGCCAGTAGACTGCAGTTCAAATTGCAGTAACACTCGAATTGATGGATTATAGGTTTGATGTGTACAGGTTTATCAGACAGTTATAGAAGCCAAACTAAAATAACCTAAGGATTTTAACTGTGCACCCTTACTTCCCTTAGGAAACGCACTTACTGAACAAAGTCCTGGGACTACGTATGACTTGGGTAGTGCTGAGGAATTTGACATTCGCAGTACTATAAAGTGAGGAGTAGAAGTGCATGGTTAACTAGGTAATGTCGACGGCGAGGAACATATTAAGTTTAGACTGGACCCAATGCCTAATTATAAATGTTTCTAGATGTTTAAAATAGATACCTCTAATCTCCAGGTCATCAATAGTGTGGGGATAAGCCTACCGAAGAAGAAACATTTTAAACACAAGCACTGTCCCTTCTGATTCCCTGCCAGAACAGGTACCTATTGCACAACTATCCAGTCATCCCAACAGTGAGTGTTTGGTGGGCAAACACTCAATCTGCAGTGTGAGACCTGGAGAGCACCTCTGTTGAGGACAACTCTTCAGAAAATTGATAGCTTTGGGATAGCTTAAATATATGCTTAAACTTCCACATCTACTGAAGCATGTACATTATTTTTCTGGAGCAGGGTCTTGACTGGCAAATGAAGCTCAGCTGCTTTTCAGCTATTCCTGTTGGGCAAATAACTTCCCAATCTTGTTATCCTAACTCTTCCCTCCTTACATGAAAAACTGCCCAATGTCTTGCTTTCCTGGCTTAAACTGGAAGAGCAGGGAATATGTTTGACTATCTATTAATAAAAAATGATTGTGATTTTCTGAGAGGCCATGTAAACATGCTGCCATGTGCAAGCTGGTTTTTTTTTCTCATAAGAGCTTGGGACTTTCAGCTGAGTTCTGCTGCAGTTCCCAAACTTTTCAACTTGAAGCCTTTCAGCCCATGAATTACGACCCTACTTCCATTTGCTTAATGTAATGTCTGCTCAGAGAATTGCTGGGATTGGGACTTAGCAAAGCAAAAAGCTTCAGGAGCCAATAGACTGGGCAGACTATTTAATGCACAGTAGGAGTGCAACAGATGCTACTCCAAAGCAGGAGGATTACTCTGACGTAGGCACTGGTGCTTTGCGTGATCATATTCCTCACTGGGGTGTCACTTCACTTGCCTTTATAACGTGATCTAATGCTCTGTGTTTACCTCCTTGCCTCACCGTGCTTCTCCCCACAGCTACCCCTGATGGAGGCAATATATTCTTGGTCTTGTTGACTGCCTGGACTTTGCCTTTTTGAAGTCCTGAAGTGCTTCAGTTTTGCAATTAGGAGTGGAGTGGACAGGACTGAGTAAGCGAGGCACTCAAAGATGCTGCAGGCAGGCAGGAAATGAGAAGTGGTGACAAGAGAATCAAGGCAGCTGTTGCTTTACAAAAGGCCGAATAAAACCACATAGCAAGTGTAGGAGGCCTCACCACCCAGCAAACGAGATAATGTCCAAGGAATTCAGTATGGCAATGAATCAATCACATTTCAGCTGTATTTAGCTGTTGGAATTTTGTGACCATAACCTTGTTTTTTCTAGACTTTACAATGCTCTGACCCCAAGTCAGGGCTGATGAGAAGTCCCAAGGTCTCCCATTTAGCTGTACAGGGATGGATAGTAGCAAATCCTTAAACTTTTCCATTAAATATACTGGTCTAGAGCCTGTGTCATCCAGCACGGCCAACACAACAGTTTTGATGTTAGCTTTTCTCATTGTCTCACTGAACACTGTTGAACAGCACTGCGATGATATGGAAAGACATATTTAGAAGAGGTAAACCAATTGGATGGGGTCATCAAACTTCTAACTCGGGTATTCTATTTTTACCATGGAAAACTACTGACATACAGACTTCTAATTATCCTTTCTACAGGCAAAAAAATATTAACATTAGCAGCTCTTCTTTGAATCACACAAACAACTGCAATTATCTCGGGGCATAAAAAGTCTCCATGTAGGCCATTAACTTTCTTACATATTTAATCACTGTTTTGAAAGTCTTTCAAGAATTCAGAAGAGAAGCTGGAGTGAGTAAAGCTCATAAAATTATGTTTTTTTTCCTTTCCTTTTGAACATCAAAATCACAAATCTTGGTTTAATGATAGTAAAATTACCGCTGTGCAACTTGTAAGGGTGACTGAATCAGCAGCAAAAGACATGCTGTTCTAGAAAAAACCACACGAACAGCAGGAGGGGGAGGTCTGTATTTGCTACTTCCAGCATCTGTATGCAGAGAGGTACTTACAATATTTCATTAGTTGGTTTCCTCATGGTGCTTTCACACTCTTTGGAGAAGTTGTCAAAAATGGAAAGCAAGGAATTTTGTCTGAAAGAAGGATGAAAAGAAAGTTGAGTTTCAGTCTGGATTTGGGCAAAATTCTCATCTTCTCTGCAAGTGATCTTCACAGACACGTAAGGTAAGCTAGAGTTGGCCTCACGGCGGTGTGAACGTTCATGTAGACCTCTGGAAGTGGGGAGGAGAAGGCTTCAAATACTGCCACAGTACCTCACGGGGGTATAAGGATGGTCTTTCCGCTCGGTTATTGTTTATGATGTATTTTTTTTATAGTGAAATAACTTGAGCTGGAATTAAAAGATATGTTTTGCCTCATGAAATATTGTACTGAACTGGGCCAGCTTCTCCACCAGTATGAATGGTAGCAGTTATTCTGGCTTTCAGAGAAGTGCGTGTTAACAAATGCTGGGAAGCTGGCCTGATACTCTATTTTAAAAACTGTTTAGGATCTGGAGGTAGACTTACATGCTGGAAGTAAAGCAATTTGAAAAGCACAAGTTGAAATATGACATATTTGGCAAAATCTCTGTTTTTGAGGCTTTGAAAGTATGGGCCAGGTACTCTACCAGTGTGAACGGCAACAGCTTTGTCTGACCTCATTGCTGCGACAGTAGAAAGAGCTGGCAAAAATACTAAGCTCTTTTGTGTACTCTTAAGAGAATCAGACACCTGGAAGCTTATAGAAAGTTCTACATATAATGAGAGAAATAAGATACCAATCTAAGCACCTACGTGATGCTTATAAATAATGGGATTGCAACAGAAGTTGTTTTTTCTTGTAATTTTTTTGAAGATGTGGTATAACTTGCTTTTTTTTCTCCCCACCACATTCAGGCCAGTGGAAGAAAGACTAGGGAACTGAACGCTACCTTCCACCTCTCCTACTTTCTGGCTCAGGAAACGAGCACACCACAACTATACCTCTGAAATCTCAAGAATATCTGGTCTGAGGACTTTATTTCCCAAATGTCTGTGGTGCTGACTTAAGTGAACCTGCCTGCCCAGTCAGATGTATGTAAGACCTCATCACCTTATCTCACTGATCAGAGAGTGCGGTCCATAGGTGCTAAGGAAGGGGATACGGGGCAGGGGTAGTAAAAACTGGGTGGGATGACTGTATGTAGAGTACAGGGCAACAGAAGGGGGTAGGAGGAGACAGACACAGGCTGCAGCTGCGTGACCATGAGAATTTGTAACCACACAAAGACTCTTCTCTGTGTAACCTGGGAAGGTCCTGGGGAGGTCTCAGTCTCTGTGGTCTTCTGCTGTCATCAGTAGATGACAAGGAAAACAGCCGGAGATCTGTCTCTCATTCCTTTGTAGTAGCTGGTCACATAGAAGATAACAGCCTGTTGCTTGTACACATTTTTCCAGTGGCCAGGGCTGTGCAGATAGGTAATGCATCAGCACTGCTCTGAACCCTGCTGATGCCCCAGGTAGGAGGGCAGTCTACTTTCCTGATTTGCAGGGTTTCTTTTTCCCAGTTTACTAAGAAAACAGTCACTAAATATAAGAAAGTGAATTACTACAGCACCTCTGTTTTTATAGAGCATGATCATGTTGCAAAGTCAAGCACCTGAAAATTAATATATCAGAAACAGTTATCTTTGTCAGAATGAATAAAACTTTTTTTTTTTTTTTTTTTTTGTCCCAGAGTTGCTTCTGCATTTAATACACTCAGGGACTTGATCTGGGACTGAATCAAGAGTTCGGTAGCAATGGAAACCTTTGACTGTAGGATCTTTGCTCTACTCTTGCAGAAGCAGGAACCACTTAGTAAAATGAGGTAGGCAGAGAAAGCATAGCATCACCCCTAATTTTACCCTAAAGAACTGGATTCTACTCCTGCCTTTGCGATGCAGTCCCAGTGTGATGGCAAGCAAGTCACACAAATCAGGCTTTCCACAAATGACTGCTCAGTACATCTTTTCTGTAGCCTTCTTTTGAGACAGATGAGAAGTGTGGCATCCTCACACCTTCAACTAAATTCATTTGGAGTTGCTTTGGCTGCCTAAAGCCAACCGAGAGTTGATTTCTTTGAAAGAAAAATGCTGAAAAATTAGCTCCAGTTGTCTCAGTGACTGCCCCGAATTAGCAGATGTGAATCTCACTCTGCACCACCGTTTCCAATTCTAGGGAGAACAATACTGACTGTTGTTATCTGAAAGCACTGGAACTAAACTGAGTAACCTCCTTCTGTAGGCTTGTGTCAGGTCCTTATTTCGGTGGGTAATTGAAAGCCTGCCTTTTCTACAAGGTTGTCATGTCACCTGCATTAAATAAGCTACATAGCTAAAGGTTACAGGGGGTTCTTTTTTTTTTTTTTTTTTTTTTTTAGGACAATGTACTATTGATGGAGAGATATCTTCCATGTGCCAGCAGGCTTTTTTTATTGAGATACCAAGAAAAATATAAGCTTTAAGCAAACTTAGAATAATGTTCCTGCCGGCAGATCCTGGGCACAGAATGAGATCCATTTCTGTTCTAAAATAAATGGAAATAATTTTCCTGGCTTTAGCAGAGATCTGTTGTTTCATGCGAGGCCTTGCTATGTACCACAGCTTCCTTGTAACCAGAATAATGATAATCAAACCTCGTGAGCTGAATAAAGCAGAATTGCCATTTTGGAGCTTCTGAAGTACTGCAATACAATAATGTGCTATTCAGACTTACTTTTCTGTCCTTAGATTTCGAAAAGCACAGCAGTGGCTGGGATACGTTAGAACAGCTTCCAGAAGACTCCTAAATTTATCCAGCGGTGGCAGTCTCTTTAATGAGTAAGATGATGTTGCACTTAGGATTTGAATGGCCTCGAGCCCGTAACTAGGCAGGGACTCCAGTGCTGTTGAAGAAATGTCCCTGCAAAACAGAGAGCATTCTCTTTTCTTTTCATACATATAAAAATACCACCAAAGCATGACGGTAGGTAACAGCGACTTGGTTTTTCACAAAGGTCTAAATCTGCAAAGCCACTTCAGCACCTGACACCCAGCTCAGAAACGTGGTCTGTGAAACTGAGAGCAGCAGGGTAAGAGCATCCACGTGGCCCAGGAGCCTCAGTGTGGCAAGAAGCTTGCTTTGTCCTGGAGAAATCAAAACCCACCGTGCCAGGGGTTGTGCGCTGACTTCTCTGAAAGCCACCGTGCACGGAGCAAGTGATGGATCTTTAGGTCAGGGAAAGGGAGAGAAAGTGGGTGAACGTGACTCTCCAGCCAGCTTAACAGGTAGGACACCCTCCTGGCTCTCTTCTTGGCCAGGAATCTTTTAATTAATGGTTATTAATTAAAACACGTAAAAGAATCCATCATTCTTGCCAAGACAAACTCAAGCAGTTTGGCTGAGAGTAACTTCAGGGAGGCTGTTTGTGTGAGGAAAGGCCATCGACGTGACTAAGGATTTTCAGACTGAGGCCATTAAACAGCGGGGGAAAAAAGCTACAATTGTGCAAGTGATAGTAGTAATTGTGAAAGTGATAGTAGTAATGCCATGTACTGTAAAGCACCAATAAAAGGAACGAAATGGCACGTGTGGCAGAGTGCTATTTACAGACCCACCCATTGTGTTTTATTGCATGGAGTTAAAGCCAGTGCAGCCCTCCAGTAAGTACTTGATTAATAAAGCATGAGGATGATGATAAAGTGTTTTATTCAGCACAGGCTTATAGCATGCAATCAGCTAGTTCACTTTTATAACAGAATTTGAAAATAATATCTTGTGAAAACATAGTCATCCTACCAAAAGACAAGTTACTTGGTAATGTCAGAATATAAGGCACAGGGGTAGGATCAGGAGGATCTGACACAAATAAAGCAAAGGATGAAATATCTAAGGGGCAGAGGTCAATGCCAACGCTAGAACTGGCTGATAGGCATTTGTCATGGTGCAAACTGAGCCTTCCGCCCTGTAATTTCATGGCATCTCGTGACATGTTTCCATTCTACAAGCAGAGGGTAAGAGATCAAGTCTCCTTCCAGGCTGTTTTCCAGACTTTCCTTTCCGGAACAAAACCTACGTTTGCTGAGATGACGCAGCCCACGTAGCACAGCGCAGTTCCCGTGGGGCACCTATAATCCGAGGTAACAGAGCGGTGGATACTTACAGGACGTCTGGCCCTGTGGCCCCTCTCAGGGCGTCGTTGTGTATCCGCCTGAGGTTCTTATTGTCCTTCAGGATTCTGTGGATTCAAACGTTGACTCTTTACATCTTTACTTTAAAACAACCCTTTTTTGGTTTCTTCTTCCTGCCTATTTCCTCTCGATCCTCTCTCCCATCACAGTGCTTGCTGTTGCAATATCTGGCCTGAGAGTGCTCATACTTCTCATGTGACTTTTCCCTCCACTGATGTCATCAGACGATGATCATCTACGCTTAATTCTGATCATTTCCAATTTCTGACTTAACCAGACTGGTTGGTCCTGTTTTCCTTCACTGCAGTAGCAGTGTACAAAAATGCAGCTGAAGTTTTGCACAAACCAAGAGGCTAGTCCCAGAGCGTGTGAGAGTGATTTAAAAACTATTGACATTTCGAGATGTAAAATGTAGGTTTCCTCAGTTTGGGCTACAGTCTCAAGCTTTCCACTATTGCTGCGAAGCTTAAGAATTTATTAAATTTTATTAAAAATTATGAGCTTTTCTCATGAAAACTGCAGCATTCTAGGGGATGGGTGTTTCAGGAAAAGCAGTAAGTGCTGCAGGATTAACAACTGAGTCGCAATGACACTGAAACACGCAGTTTTCTACTGGGTATCAGGAAATGCAAGACACAGCCAGTTAAGCTGAAGGAAGAGCCTTTGACTGTATCTGAACTATTATTTACTGTTTAAAAAAAACACTAAAGAGGGGAAACATACTCACAATTGATTCAGCTTTGTCCCGTTGAAGGCATGGCTGTGGATATCTTCAAATCCATTTTTATATAATTTGCTGGAGATTAAAAAAATGTGTAGGGGGAAAAAGATTTGGAAAAGACAAGATTATGTTATGTACTACAGGTTTCAAATCTTAATGCTGCATTCATTTTAATGATTAGAGGATCTGGCTTTTAAAGAACATAGGTAACTATTGCATGACTTAGGCTAACTCTAAAATTAAGATAAAATTGCAGCTTAAATTCCCTAAGCACCTTCCTGTTTAGCTGTTGAAGAGAACTTCTGCTTATGTACAGATCCTCCCTCCTCCAAGGGGC
Source organism: Fregata magnificens (assembly GCA_013389945.1). Taxonomy (NCBI): domain Eukaryota; kingdom Metazoa; phylum Chordata; class Aves; order Suliformes; family Fregatidae; genus Fregata; species Fregata magnificens. Next base: position 75,599 of record WAAD01025048.1, read on the forward strand.
TCACTTGTGCCTACCTTGGGCTGAGATCCAGAAACAAGACATTATTCCAGGTAAGCTCCTGGCACGCAGACAACAACCTGGAGGCAGAAGACCTGGATTTTGTGGTGTCAGCACGTGTAAATGGAAGACTGCAAGGGCTAGAGAAGTGTCAGATGGAAAGCAACTCTAAAGCCCAGAGGGTGCTGCCGGATTGCAGATCCTCTGCGCACGGACAAGTCTTCCAGCAGCCCAAGAGTCGGCTTTGCAGAGAGGCAGGGGCGAGTCGTGCGTCATCCAGCTGTCAGTGAGCTATCAGCTCCTCCCAAGTACTGCTGCCAGGCTTGATTTGTGCCATGGAAACCTCGCCATCCCCTGTGCTGCACAGGGACACTTGGTGCCACCCTGGGTTCTTGATTCCCCACCCTGGGGCCAGATACCTAGAGGCTGGGCTCTGCTGCACCTGAATTCCAGCTCTTTTCCTTCATGACGAGATCTAACCTATGGGTCTGATTTCACTGAGAAAAATCCATTTGTGATATTAAGTTCGTGCTTCCAATATCATTTCAGTATAATAATTTGTATATGGTATTTTTTCTTTAATATTAAGCCCTAATAGAAAATTTGGTGCAGTTTATAAATTAAACAAAATTTCTGATGTTGATTTTCCACTTGTTTTTGGGAGAGCAGAAACTGGGGCTACGGAACCTGCTCCCAAGAAAAGCTGGAAGCGTGAGGAGCGCCTGTCTACAATTGATACGAGAAGCAGTCTATCTCAGCACAATGCTGAAATCAGTGATTTCCCTAAAAACCACAACGATACGTAGGATCGATTTCCCCATCCACATGAAACACTAACTGTTGGAAAGTGAATTAGCTATTTGTAGTGCCAAACATTACTGCAGGCTGACTTTTCACCTTCATAGATTACTTGTGTTTCACCATGCTGCAGCAATTTGAATTACTTCAGCTAATTACAGTTAACCGCATGGGGTGGAGTTAATGTATAGCTCTACAATTAGGAAGCTGCCGATAAGGTAATTCTTTTCTTCTTGTGGTGAGCTCCCTATCACAAAAGGACGGGCGAAAAATGATCATTGGCTGTTTCCTGACTGAGTTAGACTCCTTCCCATTTAATACACTTTGGGGTTGCAGTAAAAATTGTAAGCACCTTTTGCCATCTCTTGTATGTTCATTTTCTTGCACCATTAACAGAATCATAATTTTGCTGAAGTTATTTTGAGAACTTGCTGGTAGGAGAGAGGCTCATAAGGTGAAATGATGCCCTAATCTGAGCAATTGCTCCTCTTTAACATCGCATAGGAGCAGTCTTCAGTCACATTTATGCTCAGGTCCTCTAATGGTTTCAGAAGGTATTGGTCAATACATAAAATCTGTGTCAAAATTACTGTCATGCCGGCACATCAGCCTGGTGAAGGGCCCAATCCAGTCAACTGCAGTACTTGCTTGTGGGCGCAGTTCATTTGTGGGTGCAAATATGCATGGGGTTTTGTGTGGGAGTTTTGGTACACACTTGTCTCAAGACAAGGCTACCCCTTTGGACATGTACTGCCTTTTAAATATCAGTCTGGTCCATAAAGGCCGGCTTTACTGGTGTCCAGATTGGTGTTTGCGGCTACAACACGAAGTAGGTGGCCTGCTGCTGCACTCTGTTGCTTAACTGGTCCTTTCCTTGGGAGACCTCAAGTTCAGCCACGTCCTGCAGAAAGGCTCAGTCTGTGATTTTTTCCTATTTCAGCACTTCTTTGTGGAAGTTTTTGTGAGGGCAAGGGTGCTGCAAAATCCATACGTGGTTCTTGCTATGCTGGCAGATGATGCCTCGCCTTGGCTTTCTGCTGCTTTTTGCGTTCCTTGGGCGGGGCATCTCATTTAGCATCAAGCCCACCCGTCTCACAGGTGGCTGTAGCAATGAATCCACAGTTTGCTAAAGGCAAAGTCTTGGTGTGGAGACTTGTGGGAATCAACGTAAGTTGAGTCAAGAGAAATCGGGGTAAGAACAAGCATCGGTACTTCGTACCAATGTGTTCTCTCCCTTCTTACTCTTCAGAGGGACCCTGTGCAGCTGAAGCTCAGCAGCGTTAGATCAGTAGTATCAGCCTGGTCGGTCCCTGAAAGCACTAGCGCAAGAAACCTCATCCCTGAGGGAAAGAGAGAGACTCTGGCCTCCAGCGCAGCTTTTGGAGTTTATGTCCTGTTGATGGTATTTTTAAAAACAACATTGCATGGAAGATGGGGATTTGGATTCCTCCTCCTATTTTCTTTCCTAAGTGAAGTTAGCTTTTGGATAAAACCTTGCTCTTCAGCTTGAAGAACACCCCTCTATTTCCTAAGCATTTCAAATTTAACTCACAATACAGACATATATGGTATGGGGCTTAATTTCAAGATTTTTATAAAGTCAGCCTGCTTTCCTCAAGCAGAGGTGTTATCCTCGCAGAAGGAACTGGAACTAGGATTATTTTACTCACAGTGTCAGCGATTCATTGTTCATCCCCTGGAAAGCGTTTTGTGGTATAGTTGTCATACGCAAGTTATCACAGAGCTCCCTTTGGGAGGGAAAAAAAAAAAAAAAGGGTATTTTTGTCAGTGATCCAGGAACAAGATGGAAAAGACTCACAGCTGGGTTAGGTTGGGTCTCTACTTACAAAATAAAATGAGCTTCTAATGAGAAGATCTGTGTCAGATCTGGAAATTGTCTTATTCCAGTGTTACAAATGCTCCTAGAGAAAAGCATAATTCCTATTTACAGGAGAAAAGATTACCAGAGTGGATGCAACAAGAAGCCAACTCAGTAGGTAGGAGTTTAACGATGTACTAAAAGGTGAGTGACAAATATAATAATTTTTAATTAGGCTCCAATTGTGTTTGTAAGACCTGTAAAAATTAAGTTTTGTAGCATCCTCAAGCAGTGTCCCAGAGAAGCAGCATACGTTCTCTCTATATTAAGCACAAGGAAGAGATTTTAGTTACCCTTTTTGCACAGTACCTTGTCTATCTGAAAGCTTTATTCTAGAAATAAGCACTTAGCCAAACTAATTTGCAGACTTTACTGTTTTGTCCATTACTGCCCTGCCCTGGGTTACTTTATTTTCTTGCCTACTGAAAGACCTCACTATCGGTTAACTGCATATTAAAGCTATCGTAAATGATGTATGTACTTTTAGTGTACCGTAATGCATGAAAAACAACTTTTTTTCTTTATACTCCTTTCTGTAATTTGTCCACCCCTTTAGAGGCACCATAAAAAAAAAAAGGGGGGGGGGGCAAACAGAAAAGAAACAGAACTCTTTCTTACAAGTATTTTAGCCTTGGAAGGTTTCTGAACGCTCCGTCCTCGATGTGCAACAGATTTTTTGTGTTCAGGATTAATCTGTAATGAGGGAAAAGTATCTCAGTATTATAATCGTTATACATTTGGGAAGATCCTGAATTTTGCTAGTGATCGGCCTTGTCAGAAAACAGTCAAGTGCAGAATACGGCAGAAGGCTCTCCTGCTGTGAACAAACTTTCTAAAAATATACTACCAGTGCATTTTGAAGCACTATTGGTAATAAAAATGGCCTGTAATTGTTAAGTAGCCGACAAAAGATAACAGCTCCTGAATTCTCACGGTTCACTCAGCTGAGATGATCTGGTTTGGATATCCCGGTCACTGGTGGGAGTCAGCATTTTGCCGTCATCTGCCCGTTCTTTGGGATATGTGTTCTGGGCTTGTGGCATGCCTAACACGCTGAGCTTCTGCTTTACTGCAGGGGCTCAGAGGCACGAGCGTGCTGCCATCGTGATGACTGTGGCTCCAACAGCTGGTCTTGGAGGTGGGGCTGAGCAAGGAGCCTGAGCTCTGTGCATGGGTGTGCGTGCCTGCTCCTTGCCCGACAATCTGATCCCTTTGCATCATCCCTCATTTCCATCATATTACTGATGCTCTGCCTAGCCAGGAAAGGCAGTTCCGCAGATGGTTTAACCTCTTAGAGCACCATGGTCTTTATTAGAGCAGTGGCGAGTAGCACCAGATGCCTGCTTAGATCTGCAGAAACGGGGAGATGGACATAAGTGTGTGAGAAATACGGTTTGCTAGCGGTCGCTCAAAAAATGGGACGGACACACTCAATCGAGAAGTACTTTCTGCAGCTATACTATCTGGTAAACCTGTATGTTTGCATAAAAGCCCTAGAGCTCTAGCCCAGCTCCCTCCCTATGCATGATTTACAAAATTCAAAGGCTTTAGCACATGAAATTGCAACAAGAGTTCAAATCCAAGAACTACATTAAACCCACCTACCCTGATCATCCATTGCAAGTGGCTGTGAGTGCAGCTTGGGACATCAGGCAATGTGAGGCATTCAAGAGTCAGGCAGGTTTTCTTGCTAGCCTCCTGTAGCTCTTTAATGGTCTTGCTTAGCTTTTTGGTTTTGGCAAATGACAAGCTATCCATAATCAAATCCTTTATTCCTCCCCTAAACCCACCATCGAGTCTAGTGGAAGTTGGACCCAATCAGAGGTGGATAACTCTGTATCTCTCGCTTGTGTGAGCAAGTAACTGGCTTCAATGGAGTTCACATATAAGGGGGGGAAGACTTATTTGTCCTCACTCAGGGGCACCATTTTTAAGCCACTTGCTGATCATGCTGTGTGAAAAAGGCAGTAATGAGATATTGAATCAGATTTATAGTTTCCAATTTCACTAAATATTTCAGAGCGTTCTCCTAGTCATTGCTTTAACTCTCTCTCAGATGCCTGTGCTACGCAGGTCAAGTTTAAAATCAGTACATCTTCTGTTTGAGTAATATTTTAGCGCTCAAAAGAAGAGCTATGCATACTAAGCAGCTGTATTTAAATACTGTAGGGCTTTGAAAACCGCATCTTCAAAAAGAAAGATTTTTCTCCTCTGTTGTCATCTCGAATTATTTCCCCACTTAGAAAGCTCGACAGAGCCGGCAGAAGTAGACACAGAGCTCCACTCCTGTCACTGAGCTCACTGAAGGCAGCGGGACTTTCTATGCATGAATGTCTTTGCATGATTTAGATCTCTAAGGCTAGACCTTACAGAGCACTCACTATTTTATATAGTACTGTGGAGAGAAATGTTTCCCGTCATAGATCTAATCCAAAGCCAGCCGAAGTAACAAAGGAAGATTTGGTCCAAGAATACTTCTCTGCAGGCTGTTTACTCCTTGATGATCCTAAATCACGACATGGATGCCTTTTTTTTTAACTGATGCTTACATTTCAGACAGAGCAGGAAGGCTGTCAAAGGCGCTTGCTTCTATTCTCTCCAGGGAGTCGCTCTGAGAGATTTCACTATAACGAAAAAGGCAGACACAAAGCAATACATTAATGGCAAAGATACCAGAAATCAGCTTTCCGCTTTGTATTTCCTTCTTTTATACACAGTTGATCAACCCCCTGAACCAATTCTTGTTTGGCAGCAGTGTCTATGCCTCACCTTAGACATCCTGAGAGCGGGTGCCAGCAGGGTTTGAGAGAGACCAGCCTTCTGCTGTCTTGGCAAGGGGGTATGCCAGCCCTTTGGAGTAAGTATCTCCGTAACAGCCAGTCTCCATTTTCTCAGTAAATTGTAGGTAAGGTAGCGACTCAGGGCCAGAACTAATGTAAACAGTGTGAGCCCAACCCTGTGAGCCTTTTGCTCCTATCATCAGTCCTGCTTAGTGAATTTATTTGCATGGGCAAGGATGCAGATAATGTTCATGGTGCTTCATACGTTATTATTAAGTCAGGGTGATGGTCATCTAATCCACAGATGTAGAAATACACAAATACGCATTCAGTGCACTTTATGAATAATTTTTGGATTTAAATGTTATTTTCATTACACGCATGCAAACCAAAAGGAAGTGGCTCTTTCTCATCGTTACACGGACCAACATGACTGTTTTTGTAGGCACTGTCGGATTTCGATGTACTGCTGCTCCTATTCCACGCATGTAGTTAATAATAACCAATGCTGAATATGGAGAAAAAAAACCCCCACTTTTTTGATGCTTGCTAAATGCCTGCTAGATTAAGATTTATGGGGCTACACAAAAGTGACTCCTGAAAGTAAATAGTATATATTGATGTATATGTAGGGGAAAGGTCTTCAAAACAGTGTTTTCTCTCGGCAGAATGGACTGGAAGGGCACACAAACTAAACCTAAGATTATATACTGTCAAGGAAAAAAATATTTTCTGAACAACTGGAACACATCTACAAAATCAGAATCAGTATTGTTGCAGTCCTGAGAGTTATCTTATTTCAATTATTTCAATTATAATTACAAGAAAACAATTCCTATTGGTGTTGATATAAAAACCCTTAGACCAGAATGAATTGGTTTTTTCATTTTTAGTGGCAAAGGGGGATGCACACGAGAAACCACATATTAAACATGTATGCATTTCTTACAGAAATATTCATGATTTTTTCCATAATCAGAATTCAGTGAGATTGTTGTTTTTGGTATTGCACTAGTTACTCATAAATGAAAGACGGATGTAGAACAAGTAGCCTGCTGGGTGCCTGATCCTCAGAGACTCATGGGCTGGGAGGGATCAGTGCCTGTTTGCAGAACTTAAAGACTCTTTAAGGTCTGGGGTCTGAAACATGGTCCTTCTATGGAATCCCTCCTGTCTGCCACTGCTTTACCATTTACATATGTTGGAATGACTTACGGCAGTGAGAATAATTTATCACGTGATTTGCAGATGGTGATGAGTTGTCAAATAGCTGGTTTAGAGACTTATAATTTAAAAATACGTTTTTCAAAGTAACACTAAATCTCAATGAAATTATGAAGCGTTCTATAGATTTACTTCAGACAAATACATCGATTTCTACGCTGTTAATTTGGAGAGATGCATTAAAAGGACACAAAGAAATCAATTAAATTCTCTTTATGGAAGGGAAAATGTCAATGAACAAAACATTCTCTGTGAAGAACAGGATATGCATACAGTTTGGGAAAGTTTAGCCTCAAGTCATACAGGTAGGAGAAACTTTGTAGATTTAAGTTGGTCTCCCATCTGAAGATGGTAATTTCTCATTAATCATTCAGATGCAAGTGAATGCAAGAATACAGTGCCGTTGGATTGTACTATAATACTTTATTGCAGTGGAATACATGCAGCAGAGTTTAGCTTATTTCCTACTTGCTAGAGCTACAGGAACACTTAAGTTTATAATTTGGCCAAAATTGTTTAACCAATGAGCGCTAAAAGCTGAACTAGTCCAGCTGAGTCTATTCAGGCATTTGCATTACCCTCATCCTTCAAGTCTTTGCCTTCAAGAATGCACCACGGAAGTGTTTCCTACTTTCTCTTTTTGTTGCCTTGAAAATAAATTATGTAACATCTACTATGTATTTTAATATCTGATGCACTATGTGCTTTTCACAGGTGAAGAGAAGTATAAAAAAAGTGCACCTTGAAAAGAAAGTGGCATCATTTGTGCTGCTCTTTAGGTTCTGGGGGAGGTCGTTCCTCCTGGGGGAGGTTCTGCATTGCACTGGTGTGTCATCAGCTTTGTCCTTTAGAGACCACTCAATGCAGAGAAAATAATAAATAATGGAGACTCAAGCCTGCCATTTTTCAGCTGGAATAACAGAAATAAGGACAAGAGTGGTCAGACAAGCCTCATGGTCTGAGTCCTTGATATAAAAGAGGTTACAAAGCCAAGGGAGGGGAAGCAACGCAGACCCGGTGTGCAAAATTGCAGCACTTGTAAACCAAAAGATCCAAGAAATGGGTCAGTCCTACTGATCCCCTGCCAAGCTTATCTCCTGGTGCAAAATGCCAAAGAAACATCTTATTTGGGTACTGCATAAACATATAATCACAGAATGCCGTAGCTATCATGGGAGTGATAACGTTTTATGATAGAAATCTATCTCCTCTGCCAATCAAAAGCACCTATCATCAGTTATTAAGCTGTACCCAGTTCTCTCCAACATGATTAATATTTCGTTATGTGATCTGTTAAACAGCTGTTGAAAATCACACCTTTTCGAAGAATTTTTTTATATACCGCTTATAAGAAATGTTATGTTTATCCTTCCCCAGTGGGCTTTTTTCACCAATAGTACGTTTTAGCAACACATTTTCACGTTATTGTAAAAAGATGTTATTTGGGACGGAGGTTTATGATAGTATTTCTAGCAAGAAATTAAAGAAAAGCCTATGGAAAGTGTTGTCAACTCACATGATGAAGGCATCTCTAAGTCCTTCAAACGCGTGCGATGGGATTACTTTTACAGGCAGGTGAGTAAATGATCTGAAAAAAGAAGAGAGGGAGGAAAGGATTGTAAGGCATGGGGTTTCCTTGTTTACAGATTGTACCATTACGGCGGGCAGAAAACCAATAAACCATAATGCCACTTTATTTTGCCTGCAGTTCTCTGTACCTCTGGGGCCTGATCCATTTACCATGGACCTCAACTAAACGGAATTCAAAGGATATTGCGTCGGTTCCTCAACAGCGTAAATTTGAGACTAATCACCGCCAAATCAATAATAATCATAACCTATTAAATAAATTCATAGAGCGATGGAAGTGGTCTGCTACATTCACAGTCAAAGGAAGCTATAGGCTATTTAAAGTTAGTTCCTCAGAAAAAGTGGCTTTCATGTAAAGCTTTTTCTCTATAAAACAGTATCTTCGCATTCTCTGGACCATATTCTTCTCTCAGCAGTATCCCTGTAATGTTGCAGTGTGGCACCCTGAATTCACTGGCAATGCTCTGGCTATGAACAAGTGTAGAAGAGATCCAAATCGGGCCTGATGTGGTGGATTTTGGGGGTTTTGTGTCTTTTTTTTTTTTTTTTTTTTTTTTAATAAATTGCGTCAGTGTGGTTAGTTGATTAACAGCAAGTGTATATTTTCCTTTTTATTTTTTTTAATTACTCTGACTGATAAGTAATAATGATGTGGGAGACAGATCTGCATTTTACCATTCTACTCCACGTCTGAATCACAGTACTTTTACCAGCCAATTTATCCAGCCATGACCACACTCTCCCTGATAATGTCCATAGGAAAATATTTAACATATTTCAAGACTTTATCGCTGTGCAAACAGATAATTGCTCCATGCTGCTTTATAATTACAAATATCTAGTCAGAGACGTTTGTTTCCCATCCTTAAACCCCCTCCTCAAGGTCTTTTGACTGAAACGTTTCCATGCTATTTGTATAACCTGCTTTTTTTCTTTGTTGTCCAATTAAAAATGTTTATCAACTTTTATACAGACATATGTATATTTTATATATATACACATATGTCATGCCCACGCAATACAATGGCAGGCTGTCACACATACATACGTATATCTTGGGGTTACAAATCTAGATGTACTAAGGAGGCTGGCAGTCAACTCCTAGCTACGTTCCAAATAGTCTGTATGATTTGGGGCAAATCATTTAGTTTCCTTGCACCTTGACTCCCTGTCAGTAAACTGGGAATAACAATGCTTCCCTACCTAGTAGGGATGTTGTAAGGATGTATACGGTTTTGATGCCACTGTGATTGGGTCACAGCTGTCTCTAGATGGATGCTGGCGTGTTGTGTGTGAGGTTTGGTTAAATCAGAAATGAAACTAAGCCTTGTGTCCTGAAAAATGTATTGGCCCCTGAGAGGACAGACAGGCAGAGATAATCCTGCAGTAGGGCTTGATACTCTGAGCCAAAAGGAAAACAACTTCAGGAAGAAGTAAAAACTAGAAGCTGAGAAATTACTGCGCTGTAACCCTGGCAGCGGGAACCTCCTCCTAACTGCACCATCAGCTGGGGCTGCTTGCAAAATAAAACATACCTTTTGTGAAACTGTTTGCAAAAAATGTTCTCATTTACAAAAGAACTAGAAATGTGACTGAAAGCGCAAAAAATAAAGCCAGGTCTTGGCTCTTAATTACATCAAAATCTTCAGCCCAAGAGCCTCCTACCTCCCTGCGATGTGCTGGTGAGCAGCGTGGTGGTTGTAAACTCCCATAATGCGTGGCTCGGAGTGACCCGCTCCCCCTGCCTGCAGAAAGCCTTTGGCAAAGGTGCTCTGAGCTTAGCCACCTCAGCTGTGCCATTAAATTTAAGTGGGATGACCCAGCACTTTTAATACATACTGTAGTTAAACTGCATGACGGCACTTAATCCATTCTGTATTTTAACTTCATTGGTTTTTGGTTTTTAATTCTCGTGAGTTCACCTTGATAGCTGGAACTGTGAACTCATCTGCATTGACATTACCTCGTCCCATTAAGCATCTCACAAAACAGCAAGAACAGAGGAAAAAGGCAATTCATAATCAGCCTTCTCTCTTAATCCTCGAAATACTGGTGTAGCACGCATAGACACTTCCACATCGATAAAGATATCTTAAATTCACCAAAAAGGTGAATGTTGCCCTCCCTGTTCTAGTCCACTTTACCTTTGTGGTTTGCATCTCAAACCCTGCCTGCGTTAAAGGGAAACATGTTCGTTTAGATGCCTCTTTCTATATTCCCAACATTTTGAAGAAGATCCTTTAGCTTGCTGAGCACAATCCAGCCTGCGTACATGTATAAGCATTTAGGTTAATAGTGTTTTGAACTGCTTGTTGCAGGCTTAATCCTTTCCAAAGCGCAGAGTAAAGTGAGGCCTTAACTCATGAGTTGAAGTCTCTGCTATTGAACATGACTGATGTCTCTGATAGCACACAATGAAACTCAAGCAGATACTGGCAGGAATTAAATATTGATTGCTTTCTGATGGCACTTAGATTGCGACACTCAGATGTGACCAGTTATTCATCTCTCAGAGCTGAGGAAGCTTTTGACAAAAAAGAGAAAGAACAAACTGGGTTTTAAAAAACTACAAAGCTTTTATACATCTAGCTTGCTCATGCTAGTAGACTGACTTCTATTCATGAAAGGAAGGACGCATCCATCTTTAATGCAAGTTACCAACACTGGTTTGAAAGAGTGTTGTTACTTAAAGGATGAAATTTTGCACTTTTAAGAAAAACTGTAGTGTTTCTTTCATAGTTAACACATCACAACTTGTATGCTTGCACTCCCTCCTGCCATTCAGCAGCTGACAATACTGCGGCTCCAGATAATTGCGGGACTTTTCATCCTTGGAGGAAGGATGGCCAGAAAGGAGTGGGGAGCCAGCCAGCCTTCTTGGCATTCATCAGCCCTTAGCGGTTCTGTAAAACAAGCTTGGTTCTCAAGGTACATCATTCTAGGCGGTAATGTTTGAAATGGCCAGGCTAAACACATGTAAGACTACCCGAGAACATTGGGGGAGACAGGAACAGCACCCGGATTGACCAAATCCTGTCCTTGCCTGGTAGCTAAAATACAGTCCTTCTCTCTTCAGCTAGCATTTGTTTCCTGTATTTTTGTTTTGAAACCATAAATTTAAAGTGGATTTTTCACAGGGATGGCTATCTTCCCGTTACTAGGATCACCTGGGCCAGTAGGGACCACAAGAGCAAACCACCTTCTGCTTCCCCTGCTGCGAATGTATAGATGGAGCAGTAAGAGCTCTTCAGAAAATGTTCATGGGGCACTCTATCCCAAGGATACAGTGGCATAAACCAACTATCATCCTTTTTTTGTTTCTGGGATATAGCAGAGGCAACTTGACTCAACTTGACAACAATTTTTATCTGCTCAAAGATAAGCTTCTGCTCCTGCGCTACCACGTAGACTCAAGCTCCAAGCGAAGCTTTTGAGAGGTCTAGATGCCCAAAGACCTCAGGACCACCTGCAGTCCTGTTGATGAGGAATCAAAGCGCAAGCCCACCTACACTGCTGGAGAAAATCTCTGTATTACAGAATTCGCATTTTGCAGAAAGTGATTAGTTGAACTGATAGTAAGTAAAGCACACAGGCTCTATAGCAATAGCTGTGAATGTGTTACTGTAGCTGGCTTGGCTGTTACATTATAGTATCTCTATTTTATAGGATTACTCACATTTCTGATGCCCAAAAGGTGAATGCATAAGGTAGGCTTTTGCTGGGAGTGGCAAACATTTTATTCTGTGGTGTCCTTGGACTTAACTCAGAAGGATTGGGAATATTGATTGAAACTAAGAACTGAAAACTCACCGTTTTCCTAGGACTTTTGTCAGCTTCTGGGGGCAATGTAAAGTGTTGGCATTGATTTTTAAAGCCCTGTATATCGGGCATTATCTACCTGAAATGTGAACTATGATGCGGGATATATCACACAAGCAGCCAAAGAGTACTTGCCGCTAGGTGATGATGGGTGATACATCATCTCCTATGAAGGACACTTTGGCCCTGAAACTGAATTCCTCTGTCAATCCAAAAGAGCCAAATATGCCCTTAGTGAAGACACGGTAGAACTGTCTACTTGTTCAGGCTTTTGCCACAAAGTTTTGCATTTGGTGCCTGGTAATTTGGTGCCTAACCACATGCCACTCACCCTACTGCAGAAGCTCTGCACGCAGGGGCACACACTCAGGCACAGAAAAGTGAACCTCACTATGAAACGAGGTTTTCGAAGGGGCAGAAGGGTATTAGGTATCCAGTGCCCACTACTGTACAGCTGGAGTTGGGTGCCTATCCATTTAGACTTTGCTAAAAAACCCCAAAAGTACATATGAGACTTCAAAAGAAGGAAAATCATGTTTTGTTTCAAAATATAATGGTGTATTAAAGATTATTTATCTGTTGAGGCTAAGAAGACGCATAGCTGCTATAGGCAAAATGGCATACAAAGGTGTCTGGGTAACAGAGTTTCTACAGTGTTTGTGTAAAGTCTAAATTAAAAACAGGAGCCTGAGAAAAATATGGTCGATTCAGGACTGTATAAAACACGTCATTCTGCAACCTGTTGGAAGTCTAATGATTTTGAAAAGTCTTCCAGCAATAATATCACATGGCAAGAATAACTCGGGTAAAGAAAAATGGCTGGAATTTCCCTACAGGATACATACTTGGGATATAACAAATTATCAAAAGGACTTTTGGAAGCACAGCTCATTACAGCACCAGGACTTGAATTACTCAGGTATAGCTGGAGTTACATATTGGTGTTTATTTTCTTGACTGACCATACTAGTAAGAAGGACTTTTCTGAGGTCCGGTTTCTGTGTTACAGTGGCACCAATGGAAGGACGTGGGCACCCCAGGAACTGTGTTGGAACAACCTGGAGAAGCATTTTTTTCCCAAATTATTAGTGCACTTGCAAGCACTACACTGCAATTGCCCTGGTGCACACAGGTACGGACGTGACTATGGGGGGACAAAAGTCACTTTCTCTTGCTTTGTCTCTCATACACAGAGCTCTGCAGGGGGAGGAGAGAGCTAAAAAGATTAAAGCTACATTAAAGCTAATTAGAGCTAAAAAGTGTGGAAAGGGAGGGAGTCAGTACCAACAAAGCTGGAAAAGCCGTATGAGTAAGAGAGGGGAAAGAGTAAGAGAGGGGAAAGTATAAGAGAGGGGAAGACAACAGCTAAGCGGATAAGAAGACACTAGTATGAAAATCAAAGGAAGAGCTGAAAGGAAAGTAAAAGAGGTTGAATAAGAACTAAAAACAAAGAGCAAGAATACATGTACACTTGTAGGGTTAGAGCCTACATTCATCGGTACAGCTTTGTAATGGTATGATGAATGTAAGCTTTCTATTAAAAAACCAAAAAATACAAAGAAATGGAAATTAATAGCATAGTTCCAGGTTCAGTATAAATCAGGGTGGATGTGGCCTGGAAGTAGAAGGAGCTGGACATGTCTGCAAATGCAGACTGAAAGACAGCGATTTTTTTGTCATCTAAGTGTAAATATTTTCTCTGTAGGAGTATTGAGCAGAATCTTGGTCGAACTCTTTTCTGACTGTAAAGCTGGTTTCTACAGCCAGCCTAATAGCTGGACTTTGTGTACAATCATAAAGATTAAATGTTATATTAAAGGTTGAAGGGAAAAATTCTTCTCTTATTTTTGCCCATCATCTAGCCCTGTTGATCTGAGTGAAGCATAATTCGCAGCAGCCATAAGCTCATTATCTGTCTTAACCTGATCACTGAGGTTGGGATGTGGTGTCTTCTTGGGGTGATAGATGGAAAAAGGAAAAATAGAAGAGTAAACCAAAAAAGAAAGAAAAAAAATCACATAAGTTTACACCTTTTGATAACCTCTCTGGGCTGTGATGTGCGTTGTCCTAATAAACACGCTAGATCCCTGCAAAAACTAATGGCCCCATTTGTTTCTGCTGCCGCAGGGATCCTTGATGTGACCGATCCACTGCCTGCTCTGCGTGTAGTATGAACACCAAGGAAGAAACATGCTTGTTGCAATAACTAAAGAGAGTCTCTCCAGCATCCAGGGGCTCTGCTTTCTCTGACACTAAGGTAACCCAGGGAAACGGGGAGGAAACAAATTCAGGACAGAGATTTTTCTAAAAACTGACTTTGGAGGAATGATTCACATGGCTCTAGATTAATACAAATTAGTATTTCTTGCTGCTATCAATTCTCGAGCTATGGAGAAAGGGAAGAGGAGATCAGGGATAGTATCATCCCTGGGGAATTTCAAGAGCACGTTAGACTTGCAAACAGATCAGATGAAAATGGAAAACACAGGCTTTGTTACCAAAAGGGGGATAAAAAGAAAACCCCAGCTCAATTCATGCCCAGATAACCAAGGGATCCTAGAAACGGCAACTACGCTATCTGTTGGTCGTCTAATCCCATATTTTGATGCCATGATTGTTTAGACCAGTGCTGTAACTGAGCCCGTAAACAACACAGCAACACTTGAATACCTACGTGTATCAAGTATTTGGTCTGGTCTACCAGATCACGAGCTTGGAGTATGGTGTGGGAGTGGGGTAAGGGAATGCCTGGGATTCCCTGTCGTTACAATTTCATCCTAATTCCCAGAGGAGCATTAGGCAGAAGGATATGATGGACCACCCTACAGAGATCCAAGCGGCTGTCAAGACTCACAGCAGCTTTTTTACTACCAGAGAGGGAAAAAAGGTTAGCCACTAACTTGTCAATGAGTTGGACCTCGAAAAGAGGCGACAAGCACTGCTAGGAGGATTTTGATGCTTTAATATAGGGGGCATTAAATTGCACAAGCTTTGGGAGAAGAGGTTGTGAGAAGTCAGTCAGATTGCTGAAAGAAAAAACAAAGTCCGGAATTGACAGAAGGCTTAAGACCAAATATCAGCCTTTAAATTGGGTTTCTTTAAAGTTATCTAGGCCACTACAAGGTGCTGTTTTTGGAACAGGAAAGGCAGCTTTTGCCTCCTGGCACAGCGGGCAAATGCAGAAGGTTCAGACAACCGTACCACTTCTCTCTGTCATTGAGGCCGGTGGCATACGGCATGCGGTTTGGAGAGCGCGACGTTTTGCTCATCGAGAAAGCGTCCCGCAAGGATGCGCACCTTCTTTCTAAGGAGAAAACCGCCGCCTCCGCGTTCTTGCCGGGCTGCCAACGCTCAGGCAGCGCACGGCAGGCTTCAAAACCCAAGTAAACCTTCCGCCCCAAGTACACCACCACATCTTCTCGCCTCCGCGGGACGGGTGACGCTCCGAAACCACCGCGCGCGGCCGGCGCGCCCCAACGCGCAGCGGCGATGGGAAAGGCACCGCTCTTCCGCGGTGCGCCTA